>JANKKI010000382.1:600000-1200000 GCA_025175665.1 Cinchona pubescens | reverse complement strand
ATAAGTTACAAAGAACAATCATAAAATTAATTATAGAAATATAATGAATACTTGATAAAAAAAATTTTAAATAAGTTCAAGAACAAAGGTCACACAACATAGTAGAATTGAACATAGCTTCAATTCCCTCGACCAAGAGAAAATGGTTTAGGCTTTAAGTTTCAATAGACGTGTTCTCTGCCTTTCTACTCACCCTACATGCGGTATTTATAATGAATACTAGGGTTACAATCATTGTCTAATGATAAGAACATGAAATCGTATGAAAAAGAGTCCAACCAAACGAAGAATCGGCCAAAAATTAAAATAATCACATAACATCACTGTATTGGGTGCACATGCTTTACTTGATCTACGTGCATTTGTGCTCTAGGCAGTCTTGGAATTTTGCTTTTTGGATTCGGCACACATGCACTGCACAACCCCAGCACATGTGCGCTGGCCTTCATACTGAACTTCATTTTCGGTTTCGATTTTGATCCTAATGCTTTTGGAATTTAGAAAAGTGTAAAACACAAAAGTTGTAACTCTTCCTCTTAGCTTTCCAACACTTTTGAATCAAATTGATCGAAGCTTGGACTTGAAATTTACGCTTGAAATACGAAATAGCATCCAAAATAGCGTCATACTTGTGCATCTTTTGCCCTTAGCATTTTCTTTCTTTTTTTCCATCTTTTTCAGTTTAACCCAACAAAAACAAATAATAACCAAATTAACCTCAAGAATAACTCAAATCTAGCTTACAACACATAAAAACGTGGTAAATGACACACCACTAAAATATAGCTCCATTATCTACTTATCAAATTACCGCACACTTAGCCTTTGATCGTCCTCAAGCAAACATAAAATTAAAACAATTAAGCATAACAAAATTCCACTCAACATATTCCCTCAAATATCCACAAAAATAATCAATAATCATTCTACCAATCAGAATAGTCTAAGAACCCAATAACTCAATTGCTAATAAAAACCAGAACATGAAATTCGTGTATATGTGTGTATGCCATTCAAAAATTTAGAATTGAAAATATTTAGATTAAACCATGAAGACCCTCAAAATTTTTCAAAACACCTCATAGCTCACTCTTCTCATACCTCTCCACTGATCTAGACAACCGATTCAATTTAAATTAGGTAGGACTGTTAGCTCAAACTATAGGTTAGGATATTAGTTAGCCAAAGAAGGGACAACATATAACAAATAAGAACAAGAGCTTTATAGTAATGGTGCACATTAAAATAAAATTTCTCTTCGCTTGCAAAACATCATATTACACCTACAACCCCACACTTGAGTAACAAACACCCATGTGAAATTCCGAACAACCAACAATCATATAAGTTCCCCTTCCTCGAATTAGCCAAACCTGCCAACCTTCTTTCGGACATATAAGCATCACATCATTATTTCTTCTTTTTTAAGTCCACTCACAGTACGGGTACCAGTGGTAAACACTACACTCAACATATAAATACACAGGTACCAGAGATGGACACTACTTGCAAATACAGTTATCAGTGATAGACACTACCTGCAAATATCAATAACTCCCATTATTATTACTTTTATTTTTCAACAATTTTTTCCAATACCCCATTTTGCTCCATAAATGTGCATCACCCACTTCTCACAAGCTACCACCCTTATATCCCCTGAACATATAATGTGCACCATAAATCTCTTAAAGGGATAATTTAGGATAAAACAATCGAAAGAAATATTAAACTCAATAAGGATAGGTAAATTGAGTTTAAGTGAAAGAAGGAGAATGGTGTTTAGGGAGATTATTGTTTAAAATTGTTGGCTCAAATAAGGTACTTAGAAATAAAATTTTAAAATTGTTGGCTAAAAAGGCTTAACAAACAAAGAAGGCACTACCCTCATTTTTAAACTAAATCAGGTCGTCTAATAATTAGTTTCGAAAATGTAATAAAGTAAGTTTTTGGGATGTAACATAATTGAGTCTACATAAATTTCTCTAAATATCCCAAATCAACAATCAATATATGGCTTAGAACTCAAAAGTCTAGAAAATCATGAACGGAAAATGTTAACACTGACTACTTATTCATACATGGTTCAATTATAGATTTATTATGCAGAAAAATAGAAAAATACGTTAAACAAAAACTTTAGAAAATTTTAAAAAATGGTCAAATAATCCACAAAAATTTTCAAAAATTTTGACAACTCCCAGATCAAAGAAAAAGTAAAAATATTGTAGCAACATCGAGCAAAACACACCAAACTATTTAAAAATTCAAATAACTCCCCCACCCCACAATTAAAAATAGGAGTAGCATTGTCCTCAATGCAAAAATAAAAGCATAAAATGAGAAAAAGAAAAGTTTCTCTGGATTTAATTCGTGTTTGGAGCAGTATCCACTATAAATAACCCCTTGTCACGAATAAACCTGAATTAATACTAAACAAAACAAAACAAATAATTTCCTTGAGACAATAAGATAAAAAAGAATATTGTAGAAAAGGATCCTACAATAATAAAGAAAAAACTTACTCCTTTAAGAAAATACATGACAAAAAGAAAACAAAAACACCATGACGAAAATGAAATCTAAATTGTCTAATTAGTAAAAACAACCAAACTGTTCAAGAAATCAACTACAAAATTAAAAGATAAACAAAATGGCCCTAAATATAGGGAATTCAACATATAAAAGCTGATGGAGCATTCAGTCCCAAATCCTGCGGGAAAGGAGGAAAATATGGAAATGTCGATGGGTCCTCTCTCCACTCCCTCGCCAACAAGCGAGCCTTCATGGTCTACTGCCAGGTATACTGGCACACTGGATAAAAATGTCAAAACAATGACTTATCTGTTGTGGATCTGCCAAGATTTGATGTAGAAGCTCTTCTTGAGTATGCTGTGGCATAGGCACAGGCTCATCTTCTGAATCATTAGCTTCAGCTACGTACAATGTAGAGGCATGGGACTGAGTGCATCTAATTGGGGCTCGGATACCCTCTATGGCAATTAACTACCCAGACTTAAGTTTTTCTTCAGAAGGATCAATCATGAAACCACTTTCCAAACATAGAGCAATGATCAGATGGAGAAACTATAAGCCAGGTTGCTTATTATTGACTGAGTAGCATATCTGCTGGCATATAAGTTGAGCAACATCTATGGATTTTCCAGTAACAATGCAATACCAGAGTTTGGCTCTTTCCAAAGTGACACGTGCAAGATGGTTAACTGGAAGAAAGCGAGCACAAAGAAATTTAAACTGGACAAACCAAGCTGGTTCAAGTGTATTAGAATTGAAATGCCTAGCCACGTTGTTATCCATTGAGCCTGTAGGTCAATTCAACATCCCCATTACAAAGAACACTTGCGATTTCGGTTAACACGTTGGTGTTTCGGGTATCTGGCCATTCATCTTTGCATACCCAATTAACCTTCAAAACTCTATTAATTTCATTAGCAGAGACATCCATTTCCTTTCCTCGAACATAGACCCTAGTGTCACTGTAATGATAGAAATTAGCGTAAAATTCACGCATCATTGGGATGATTGCATCTATAGGAGTTGGGTGAAGTGATCCAACCATGTTTGCGAATGGTTAACTTGATCTCGGGCAACACTACTAAGGAGGGAACCTGAATGTCCTTTTCTTTGATTACAGCCCATTTGGAAATATTATTGTCGTACTTTAGTTGGGCTGTTGCATTTAAAAATCTCACACCCCTGACTACCCTAGGCTGTTGAGACCCGGATGACGAGGATGCTCCGACACTCTTGCTCGTAGCTATTTTCTTACCCGTTCTTCCCATTCCTATAAAATATGGCCTCCCAACAGATTAACTTCTACACCCCAAATTTAAACAAAATTCCACTTCCCAAATCGTAAGTCCTAGAATATACAAGAAAATTCAAGAAAAATAGTGCCTAAAACTAAGGCTTATATACATTCCAAGAACATTCTTATGCATTAAAATTACATAATCAAAATTCTAGGAATTGAATTCATGCATCAATTCCTTGTGTTTTAATATTTTTATTCATTGAGACAATTTATCAAACACATGGCATGCATAGATAAAGAGCAAATTTGTATGGATGTAACTGACATGACATCACTCCTTAATCAACAAACCAAACATAAATCACTCCAAGCACAAGTTTAAAGTTCAATCCATAATAGATTTAAACAATTAAAGCATAAAAAATCGAAGAATTCTTGATAATCAATTGAAATCCATAAAGGAAAATTTGAAAAAATTGAACCAAATTCATACCTTGATGTAATTTTCCTTTGAACAAGAAAGGCTTTGGATGTGAAATTGATGAAGTAGGAGTGATGTGGTTAGGTGAGTATTTGATGAAGAAATAGTAGTGGGGGATATTGGGGGTTGAGAGAGTAAGAACGGGTTGGAGAAGAGAAGAAAAGTGGTTTTGTAGTGTCTTGTGTTTTATGATAGTGACCAAGGGTTTTTACCCTGATAACGGTCGCGTGCACATGCGCGGCATGTTTAGAGTGCATGTGTGCACGAAGTAGAAAGTTCGGTGGCCAATTCTACCTCGCGCACATGCGAGGCTTATAGAGCACATGTGCGCGCTAGGCAGAATACCAAAATTCCAGAATTGAGTTTGCGCACATGCGTAAAAATTGTAGCGTGCATGTGCACACTAGGCAAAGACAAATTTTCCAATTTTTTTTAAAACATAGATCAACTTTTATAGCATAAATTTTCACTCTAAATTATCCACACAACACACTAAACCTTCAAAGGACCAATTTATCAATTTAGCTTAGTAATGAAGTCGATTTCCCGCACTAACAACACAATGCAACTATACTAACCCTAAAAATAAAATAACAGGTACAAATAGAATTGCAAAATTAAATAAACAAAACCGAACTTAAATGAACATGCATTGCCTCCCGTGCAGCGCCTTTGTTTACTGTCGTTGGCTCAACTTGATGCTCGTCCCTTCAATCAATTATAAACCGATTCTTCAGAATCCATTTCTAACACATTTTCCTATGCAACTCCTTCATAATAGGGTTTAAGATGATGCCCATTGATTTTGAATACCTTGGATGTTTGTAAACTCTGAATTTCAACTACACCATGGGGAAATACATTAGTTATAATAAACGGTCCAATCCTACGAGATCTCAACTTACCAAGAAATATGTGAAGATGTGTCTGATAAAGAAGGATTTTTTGACCGACTCTAAAATCCTTCCTCATGATCATTTGACCATGAAAAGCTTTTGTCTTCACTTTATATATGCGAGTATTCTCATGTGCTTCATTTCGAATTTCCTCCAACTCTTACAGTTATAATTTTCTCTGTTTACCACTTGCATTCAACCCCATATAGACTTAAAACTTTTAATAACCCAATAGCCTTTATGCTCCAATTATTTAGGTAGGTGACAAGTTTTCCCGAATATCAACTGATATGGGGACATACCAATAGGTGTCTTATAGGCAGTACAATATGTCCCATAATGCATCATTCAGTCTTAAACTCCAATCCTTCCGACAAGAGTTCACCGTTTTCTGGATAATGGATTTAATTTCTCTGTTGGACACCTCGGCTTGTCGGTTTGCGAATGATATGCGGTAGAGATCCTGTGAGTTACATGGTACTTCTTCAGTAGGGCTTCCATTGTCTGATTACAAAAATAAGTGCCACAATCACTGATTATAGCCTTTGGAATGCCAAATCTAGAAACCATGATATTTTTAAGAAAATCTGCAACAACTTTTTAATCGACAGTACGAGTGGCTTTAGCTTTCATCTATTTTGAAACATAATCAATAGCCAGGAGTACATATGAATAATCAAATAAAATAGGAAAAAGTCCCATGCAATCAATGCACCCTAAACGTCAAATATTTTGCAAAATTGTATCGGGTTCTGAGTCATTTCATTCTTTTGGGATACGTTACCTGTCCTTTGACAATTATCACATGAACGACAAAATAGGTAAAAGTCGCGAAATAAGTTAGGCCAATAAAATCCACACTCTAATACCTTCATTACTGTTCTTCTAGCTCCAAAATGCCCTCCACAAGCATAAGGATGGCAAAGTGCTAAAAGTGAATTAATTTCACCGTCATTGACAGACCTTCTTATTACTTGATCGGCGCAATATTTCCATAAATAGGCCTCATCCCAAACATAGTATTTGGCATCACTTTTGATCTTCTCTCTTATTGCCCAAGACAAACCATGAGGTAATTTATTAGTAACTAAAAAATTGACAATAGTTGCATACCATGGTAATATCGCCTTTGATGAATATAATTGTTCATTTAGACATCTTTCTTGTATCTCTAGTTCATCCTCCACATGTGATAGTTGACTTAAATGGTCTGCCACGAATACATTTGTTCTCCATTCCACTTTTATCTTTGATTTCCAATTCAAATTCTCTTAAAAGAAGTATCCATCTTATCAACTTTAGTATTGATTCCCTCTCATTATTAGATAGCGTAAAGCTGCATGATCAGAATATACAATCACTTTATCACCAATTAGATAAGAATGAAATTTTCTAGAGCTAAAACAACAGCCAAAAGCTCTTTTTCAGTGGTGAAGTAGTTTTGGTATGCATCATTTAGGGTAATGGAAGCATAACAAATTGCATGAGGCACTTTTCCAACTCACTGCCCCAAAATTACGCCCACTGCAAAGTCACTTGTGTCGCACATTATTTGAAATGATAGACTCTAGCTGGGTGGTTGGATGATTGGAGCTGACATTAGAAGTTGTTTCAATTTATCAAAAATGGCACCTTGCAGTCATTATTAAACTTGAATTCCACATCCCTTTTACAGTAACTTGCATAAAAGTGTTGATATTTGGGGAAGTCCTTAATGAACCTTCAATAAGTATAAACCTACATGACCAAGGAAAGCACAAACTTCCCACACATTCGTGGGATAAGGTAATGGTTGAATTATGTCAATTTTTGCTTTATCAACCTCAATCCCCTTATATGACACCACATGACCTAGCACTATAACTTGTTGAACCATGAAGTGACATTCATTAGAGTTTAAAACAAGGTTAGTTTCTATACACCTATGCAATATCAATTTAAGATTGTGCAATTACTGATCAAAAGAATCTCCACAAATAGTGAAATCATCCATGAATACCTCAATAAAATGTTCTAGAAAATTAGAAAATATGCTAACGATACATCTCTGAAATGTGGCAGGGGCATTAACCCAAATGCCATACGACGATAAGCAAATATTCCATATGGGCAAGTAAATGTTGTTTTTTCTTGATCTTCGGGAGCAATAGTGATCTAAAAGTATCCTAAGTAACCATCAAGAAAATAATAATAAGCACGATTAGCTAACCTTTCAAGTATTTGATCAATGAAAGGTTTACTAAAAGAAAGTGATATTTGTGAGCAAAAGAATTAAACTTTCGATAGTCTATACAAACCCGCCACCTATTTTGCATACAGGTAGGCACCAATTTGTTTTCTTGATTTTTTACTACTGTTACCCCGTCTTTTTAGGGACCACTTGTACAGGGCTAACCCATTCACTATATGAAATGGGGTAAATTATCCCCACTTCAAGAAGTTTGAATATTTCTTGTTTAACCACTTTCATGGGAATCGGGTTCAGCCTTCTTTGCGGTTCACGGGTAGGTTTGGCTCCATTTTCAAGTAATATACGATGCATACATGTGGATGAGCTAATTCCCTTTATATTTGCAATAGTCCACCCAATTGCTATCCTGTGCTCCCTCAAAACTTTTAACAATCGTTCTTCTAGTTCACCGATTAGGTTATTGGCGATTATCACCAGATGAGTTTTTCCATTACATAGAAACAAATATTTGAGATGATTTGGAAGATTTTTAATCCAGACTCAACTGCCTAGCGAAAATAGACGGTGAAATTTTATCATTAGAGCATTGTAATGTGACATAAATTAACATACCAAATTGCGCCTGCTCAACATCACTTTCCATTTGCTCATTTAAGTCTCCTTTAATTGTTTCTTCAAAAACATCCTGTAATAATGAACCAACAACGTCAACATAACAAATGGAATTGTCCTCAGAAGGATACTTCATGGCCTTATAAATATTATGCTGAAAAATTTTACCATCAAATTCCATCGTCAAAATTCCAGTATCTACATCTATCTTACTTTTGAATGTTTTAAAAAATGGTCTACCTAACAAAATAGGAGCAGACCCATCATTGTTCTCCATGTCAAGAACATAAAAATCAGATGGAAACATTTATTCATTGACTTGGACTAGAACACCCTTAACTTTACACTTAGGGTAAGCTACTAATTTATCTACCAACTGAATAACAATACTAGTTTCAAGTAAAGTCCCTATATATAAAGATTTATAAACTGAGTAAGGCATAACGCTCATTTATAGAAGCTCCTAAATCCAACATGGCCTCCTTTATCCTAGTATTGTTTGTTGAACATGGAATTGTACACATACCTGGATCTTTGCATTTCATTGGAATATTCTTTTGTGTAAGCATGGCTGATACATTTTTACCCAACGTAATCTTCTCACCCTTCTTTTGTCTTTGTTTCTTTTATGTGTACATAGTTCCTTCAAAAATTTAGCATAACGAGGAATTTGTTTGATAGCATCTAATAATGGAATGTTTACCTCACATTTGCGAAAAGTTTCATGTAAGTCTCTGTTAGGGTCCTTCCTTGCAAATTCCTTGAATGCTTCGGGAAATGGTGGCTCAAGTGTATAAGGCCACGAAGTTGGCTTACCAATTTTTTCATCTTCAAGGATGAGACCGATTTCCTTCTCCATTTTGACTTCCCTCTCTTCAGCCTTCTTTTGCTTAGGAACTACTTCATTTGTCACCTCAACCTCTTTGCTGCTTCTCAACACAATTGCATTAGCTTGTTAAATTCTCCATAGGGTTGATGATAGTTTGAGACAACAACTTTCTGGAACTTTACAATTCTGATCAACTGATTGCAGTCACTATTTGTCCCATTTGGTACTGTGATTGCTGAATACTAGATTTGGTTTCTTGTTGGAATTACAAAGTATTAGCGATTAAAGCATTTAACATTTCCTCTAAAGACTTACTAGTCGGATTAGCTTGTTGTCTTTGAGCAAATGAGGGCCTATGTGGTTGAAAATTCTACCGATTCTATTGAGGCTGTGGTTGTGTTTGATTCCCATATCTCAAATTAGAGTGATCCCTCTATCCATGATTATATATGTTAGAATAGGGATCAAAATTTGTTCATGTTCGCAACTTTTACTTGCTCTTAATATTCATCTTGTAATATGGACACATATTTGTTGAGTGTCCCTCGTTTGAACCAATACTACAGGGTTGTACTGTCATTACTGTTCCTAAAGCTAGTTGTAGCACAAAATAAGATAGACTGGCCATTTGTTGTGGACTGTTCTAATGATGAAACATTTACCTCGTTAACACATTTGAGAGGTTGTTCAAGTTGTGTCCCAAACTTTTGAGAATGTGCGGCCATGTTTCCTATAAGCTCACGAGCAGCATTGATAGTCAAATTATCTAACGTCCCTCCACTTGTGGCGTCGACCATGTTCCTTTCATTTGCCAACAACCTTTCATAAAAATATTGAATTAAAAAAGAGTCACTTATCTGATGATATGGACAGTTTGCACAAAACTTTTTAAAGCTTTCCAAACACTCATACAAGGACTCATCGTTGAACTGTCGTATGCCACAAATTTCTTTCCGGATATTTGCAGTCCGAGAGGCTAGAAAATATTTTTCCAAGAATAATTTGTTCATTTGCTTCCAGGTTGTAAAGCTACCTGAAGGTAAATCGAACAGCCAATCATTTTGAGCAAAAATGGAAATGCTTTCAATTTAATATGCTTATACAAAACTCCAATGGGTCTCATCCTCATGCAAAAAATGTGGAACTCAAGCTTAAGATTCTTATTTGGATCTTCACCTAGTAATCCGTGAAAGGAATGTAATAGATGGATTAGTCCACATTTTAATTCCAATGTAACATTTGCATCTAATTCAAGATAGTAATGCACAAAGGTTGTTGATTTAAGGTGGCACTACTAATTCTCTCAGAATTCTTTGCACCATGCTTGTCTCTCCTTGGTCTTCTTTAACGCCTGCAAAGATGAAGTTGAACAATTGATCTCCCCCAATTGTCTTTCCCATAATTCCTTCCCAAATTTGAGTAGCGTTCTTTATATTTCTGAATCAAATTGAAATTCAACTTGTCCAGTAGATCACGTCACTGGCATACACAATTAGCAAAGGAAATAATAAAAAAAATAAAAGAAAAGATAAACTAAAATAAGTACCACAAAAATAATTCAAGCCGTTCCTCGGCAACGGCTCCAAAATTTTTGTGCAATGCTGTCATAGGCACCCAAAATTAAACAATTCTCAATATTAATGTAGCAATGGTAAATCCAGGCCGTCCCACGGAGAACAAAGTTTATTCTTGTGCTCAAAAGAAAATGGAATTTTTAAATGTTTTTAATCTAAAAACTACGGAAAGAAAGTAAACTAAAGAAAATTCAATTCACGAAGAATCTTGGTTCCGTTCATATCCACCATGACAATTTTACTAGTCAATTCTTGACACCAAAGATAATTTAATTTCTATACCAACACTAATTAAAAAATTAACCCAAATTTCAATTCAAAGTTGATTCTTATTTCTTTCTAAAGTTGGCTATTTGACACGCGATCGAATTAACTCTAATCATTAATTTAACCCAGACACGTATCAAAGATTAATTAATAGAAACATTAAAATCAACAAGAACAATTAGGCTAATTAAACATAAACACACGCGGTTATGCCAATTAATTGATTATTTTCCCTAAATTCAATGACGCCAATCGAGCAATTGTCAAACTTATTTGCTTCATAGATTGAATTAAGGACGCACGGTTAAAACAATCTAGTTCTCAGTTATAGATTAATTCCAATAATTTATTATTCTATTGCAATAACAAGTTGAAAGAACATTCATAAAATTAACAGCAGAAAAATAATCAATAGATGATAAAAAATTTGAATAAGTTCAAGAACAAAGGTCTTACAACATAGTAGAATAGGCCATGGCTTCAATTCCCTTGACCAAGAAAAAGGGTATAGGCACTAAGTGCCATGAAAGAATAAACAAGAATTTCTCAGCCAAAAACCCTAGCTAAAACAAGGAATATACATGTTCTCTACCTTTCTACTCACCCTACATGGTGTATTTATAATGAATACTAAGGTTACAATCATTGCCTAAGGATAAGAATGTGAAATCGTATGAAAGAGTACAACCAAACGAAGAATCGGTCGAAAATTAAAAAATCACATAACATCACTGTATCAGGCGCACATGTTCTATTTGATTTGCGTGCATGTGCGCTCTAGGAATGGAATTTTGCCTTCTAGGCTCGGCGCACATGTGTTGCACAACGCATTCAGCCCTAGTGCATGTGCGCTGGCCTTCATACTGAACTTCATTTTCGGTTTCGATTTCGACCCTGATTCTCTTGGCATTTGGAAAGTATAGCAAAAAAGTTGTAGCTCTTTCTCTTACCTTTCCAACACATCTTGAATCAAATTGATCAAAGACTGGACTTGAAAGTTACGCTTGAAATACAAAACAGCATCCAAAATAACGTCATACGAGTGCGCATGTTTTGCCCTTAGCATTTTCTTTCATCTTTTCCATCTTTTTCAGCTCTTTTTCACTTTAACCTTACAAAAACAAAGAATAACCAAATTAAGCTCAATATTAATTCAAATATTGCTTACAATACATAAAATGTGATAAATGACGCAAAAATTATAGCTCCATTATCAATGTGTTACATATTTTTCACCAACAAAGAGATGGATGGTGAACAACTGTATAGGAAGTGCATCTACCTCGATTGTACTTGGCATTGAAAGGTCAGAGCCATTCTAAAAATGACTTTTGGAATAGCTTGTCATCCTCAACAATATGTTTCACGCAGCTGACATAAAAAAGAATTTAGTGTCTGGCTTATTGTTGAGTGAAAATGATTTTAAAATGGTTTTTGAAAATGATAAATTTGTATTTACCTAAAATGGTATATTTGTAGGAAAGGGGTATCTTTGTGATATTCTCTTTAAATTAAATGTAATGACCATTGTAACTAAGGATGAGAATAATGCATATTTTTCTTATTTGCTTAAATCTTGCGATATGTGGCATGGCAGACTTGGACATATGAATTACAATTCTACAAAGAAGTTAATAAATCAAGACCTATTACCAAATATGATTTTTTTTAATAAAAACCATGAGTGTGAAATTTGTCCAGAATCCAAATTCACAAAAACCTCTTTTCAATTAGTTGAAAGAAGTAAGCGAACCTTTAGATTTAATTCACTCAAATATTGGTGATTTAAGATATATGCAAACTAGAGGTGGTAAAAAGTATTATATTACTTTTATAGATGATTGTGTTAGCGAGATATCGTTATACCTATTTGTTTAATAGCAAAGATGAAGCTCTTGTATGTTTAAATATTACTCATTCCATTCTATTTATATTGTCACACTTTTCACATTGGGATGTCCTAATAAAAATGTCACATTACATAAAATGAATAGTTTGTATTATTTAAATTTCAAATTTACCCTTGTAAAAATTCAAAATATTTCCAATCCCTACACTTAGGGACCCGACAATCAACTCATTGTCACTCCCTCCTCACTTCTCCCTCCTCTCTCCTGTCAAATATTTGCCATTTAATGTGAAATCAATGCAAACCCAAAAAGGGTATTTATGAACATTTGGTAGAAATAATATAGTAACCTAAAATTTTGTACAAATGTATATGGTGAAAAATATATTGGGACAGATGGAGTGTAAAACTAAAGTCAAAATTCAACTTGGTAAAAAGATAATGGAGATTAGAAGTGATGGAGGTGGAGAATATGAGACACCATTTGGTGAATTTTATTACTTCATCTAGTTAAGAACAGGTATCACCCACTAAATTACTGCTCCTTATTCACCTAAACAAAATGGCATTGCTAAACGTAAGAACCGAAGAATAAAAGAAATGATGAATGCTATGTTAATAAGTTTGGGAAGACCTCAAACTTATGAGGGAATGCAGTCCTAACTACCAATCATTCATTGAATAAAGTCCCACACAAGAAGTTAGGAAAAACATCGCATGAATTATGGAAAGGAAGAAGACCGTCATTTTCAAAGTGTGGGAGTATCTTGCAAAAGTAGCAATTTCTGATCCTATAAATTCAAGATATGACCTAGAGCAGTAGAGTATGTGTGTATTGGATATGCACACAATAGTAGTGTATATCGCTTTCTTGCGTAAAAATTCGGTATTGAGGATATTCATCCTAACACCATTATGAAATCAAGGAATGTTACATTCTTTGAGAATGTTTTTCCTTTTAAAGAGGCATAAAAAGTTCGTTCACTCATAAGAGTACACGAGGTAAGTTCAAGAGGATTATCAACCTATCAACAATTATAAGTTTAGAATTTGAACCAAGAAGAGGCAGGAGAACAATGAAATTGTTTGATCCTGATTTTCTAACTTGTTAGAAAATGAACCTCAAACTTTGGCCAAAACTATGTCTTACTCTGAAGCTTCTTATTGTAAAAAAGAAGTAAATAGTGAAATAGAGCCCATCATGCAAAATTATGCACAAGAACTAGTGGATCTTCTCCTTAGAATTAAATCATTAGTCTGTAAATGGATTTTCAAAAGAAAAAAGAAAATTGATGGAACTATTGACAAATACAAAACAAGGCTTGTTGTTAAAGGCTACAAGCGACAACAATGTGTGGATTATTTAAATACATACTCACTTGTATATAGAATAACATCCATACAAACATTAATAGCAATTGTTGCTATTAATAAGTTGGAAATACATCAAATGGATGCAAAGACGGCTTTTCTAAATGGTGACCTAGAGGAGGAGATTTAATGCAATAATTTGAGGGGTTTGCTGTTAAGGGGGAAAAAAAAGTGCATAAACTTGTTAAGTCATTAGATGGATTAAAACTAGCTCCTAAATAATGGCATGAGAAATTTGACAAAGTTATGTTGTCAAAATGAATTCAAAATCAATGGGTTGAAAAGTATATCTATGTAAAGAACACTGATAAGGGTTATGTCATTGAATGTCTATATGTAGATGATTAGCTAATTTTTGGCAGTAATAAGTGCACGATCAAGTCTACAAAAATCATGTTAAGTGAAGGTTTGACATGAAAGACTTGGGTGTTGCAGATGTCATAATGGCAATTAAAATTTCCAAGACATTTGAAGGATTGATATTGTTCCGATCTCACTGGCAATTAGACTTGACAAATTTTCTAATGGTAACAATAACACTGTTAAAACACCAATGGACTTGAGTGTACATCTTTCCAAAAATAAAGGAAAAGGAATACACTAATTAGAGTATTCCGGAATCATTAGTAGCTAATGTATGTTATGAGTTTCACCAAACCTTCATATAGCATAATCATTAGTAAGCTTTGTTGGTTTATTAATAATCTTGGTGATAATTATTACAAAGCTTTTAAAAGGGTACTCAAATATTTGATGTACTTCTTAGACTATGGCATTCTCTATACTGTGGATACCAGGCTGTATTAGAGGGTTGCAGTGATGTAAATTGGATATCCGGCACTAAAGACGTGAAGTCCACAAGTGGATATTTCATCATGCTCGATGGTGTAGCTTGTTGACCTACAATCTTGGTTTTGAAGAAGACAAATAAATTCCAAAGTTTGGACTTGAATTGTGCGGGAATTCTGTTTTATCTGTCACAATAGGGTTTTCGAACACTGCGAATCATCTGAACGGGACAAATTTGCTCAGACCTAGGACTTCATCCGAACATAATTGTCTCGGACGCAATACACCAACCAAAAGGTTAGGTAGAGAGCAAGGTTCTAAGGTCTTACAACGGACGCTCAATATCGTCCGAAGGAAATCCTATCGGATGCACTTCTAACTATCCAAAAGATCAGGCAAAGAGCAAGGTTCAAAGTATTGACAATGAACGCTTAATATCGTCCGAAAGAAATTATGTCAGACGCTCCTGACCGTCCGAAGGTAGAGCATCACTTGGACAAGAATTGCACCTTTTGGACACACTACTCTATCCAAGAATCTGACTCAACAACCTACAAGATTCATACATAAGAACAGACATAACCTCGGTCGTCCGAACTAAGATTTCAACTCCATGATATCGTTGATTGGATGCTTGTTCGGACACTTAAGGAGGATCTCGGCATTTATTACTTAGCCGTTAGGAAGTGATTGAGAGCTGATTTTTTGCATCTATAAAAGCCAACCCATATGTATTTAAAAGATACAACTTACACATTGAATACAAGCTAGTAAAAAAGTAATTGGAGTGCAAATTAGCTCTTTAGTAATATTGCATTAGAGTGTACTTAAGAGTGCTATTCAAAAGAATTGAGCAGAGTGATAATCTTGCACAAAAGTGATATACAAAAGGTTGAGTATAAAATCTTTGGCTCAACTAAAGAGAAGTAGTGTGAGCAAGGGTTATCCTATTTTGTATATAATTTGGATTATTGACTCGCCAAATTTGAAGTAACATCTCAGTGGATTATTACTCCAAGCTTGCTAGCTTGTGAATGTTGTTTGTTTAATCTCTCTCTCTCTTTATTTATTCTACTCATTTTGTGCTTAATTGATTATGCTGCTATCAAATTACTTGTTAGTGTGAAAGATTTTATTTGCATATCAGTTGATAATTATTTTTAAGAAACCTAATTCACTTCCCTCTTAGGTTGCTTTCGGCCAACATAGCCATGTCTTGAAAATCCTCTAAGCAAACGTGTATCGCAAGATCCATAATAGAATCAGAGTTTATCGCTTTTCATGTAGTAGGAGAAGAAATTGAGTGGCTTTGGAATTTCTTAGAGGATATTCCATGGTGGCCAAAGTCAATGCCAATTATTTGTGTCCATTGTGATAGTCAGTCTACAATTGTCTCAAAGGGCACAAAGTATCATACATAATGTTAAGTCTAAACATATATGTCGTAGACACAATACCATTAGACGCTTGGTCTCAAATGGAATTGTTTTCATTAACTACATAAAATCAAAAGAATATATTGTAGATCTGCTAACCAAAGATTTAATTAGAGAGTTTGTGTATAACTCAGTGAGGAGGATGGGCTTAAAGCCTTTAAAAGATAGAAGAGTGTTATGATGGTAACCGTACGTAATTAACTGGAGATTCCAAGATCTAAATTCAAAGGGACAACCAAGTCATATTGCATTCTTAGTAGCACTCGAAGAGATTTATTTCTTGCCTATTCCTATGATGACAAGAGTGCTAGATATAGCATTATATGGATAAAATAAACTCTTAATGATTCTCATAGCTTGGTTTCGAAGTAGGGTATATGCTTCATAATCTTAATGTGAGATTACCTATATGACTGAGAAATGTGGTCGTTTATTTGAGAATTTTGAAAAAGGCTTGATTCTATCAAAAGCATTCATGAAGTCGGGAGTTGTTCAATGCCAAAATGAATACAATCGTTAGAACTAACGAAATATCTAGGAAGAAAACTATCTAAGTATTATTATCTTGATTTACACTAAAGGCTAAATAGTTCAAGATATCTTGTTCACTAATTAGCTGATTAAATCCAATAGTATTTCATTAAGGAAGGTTCAAAGCCAAAGCTACCTCTCCTGATGTCGTGACCTTCAGTTCAATTCTCTCTACAAATTCTTTGAGTCTTCATATTGGTCAAAGAATTTCCATTCATGTGAGGATTGTTGGAATTGGTGAATGAGAAATTATTCTCAATTAACCTTCAAATGGTAATTTGCTTACCAATTTGGTTCCTATCTGATCAACTACTTTTCAGTGCATGAGTAAGACATTAATTTTAAAATAATAAACATGAATGACATTAATTTTTTTAATCAACTATTTTGTGTCCATGAACAGTGTATAACATTGATTGGATGATTATTCATATCCATGGGTGTTTAATATTGGATTCATGAATTATATACAATCACAAATTGTAGATTTACATTCATAGCTAATTAATGATGCGTTTGTTAATTTCGTACATTTATGAGTTATATGTATTCATAAACTATGAATATTCATTCCTATGTTAATGTTGTGTCTATTTATTGGTTCTAAAAATCCTATAAATAGGTGTGTAATCAAGGAGTTGGAGTGCACAATTTACACACATCAAGTCAAAGTGTCTTCTTCTCATTTTTCCTCCTTCTTGATCTTCAACTCCTACTCTAGAGTTCTACGATCATGTTTTGTACAGAGAAAGTTGAGTATATTTCACAAGTTCTTAGACTTTGTTAAGTAGTATAACTTACAAGGGTAGAGTTATTGAATCCTGGGAGGCAATTGCATAGAATCCGTTTGCACTAAGTAACGAGCAATTACGCCTTAAGGAGTAAAGGTTGAGTCCTTGACAATGAATATATTAATTAGTTTGAATTGATTGAGTTAACTCATTTTCATCAAGTAAGTATTTATATGTTTAATATTTTTATTTAATAGCATATATAAATAATTATTTTTAAACAAATATTACAAGTAATATCTCATTATTTTTCTCAACACTTCCACAAATTTGTATTTTGAAATTAATATCACTACATGTTCATAATTCTATATTTTATTTTATTGTGTTGAATATTAGTACGTGATGATACATACTGTGTACTCTCTACGTGCCATAGCTCATTAAGGGTATTTGTGTAATTAATCATTATGTTAGCTGGCCCAAGACATCCAAGGCACGACTATGCTTATCAATAAGGGGTCCTTTAGTTAGATCAGTATCTGACCATTCATAAACCACACTCTATCCAAGGTATTTTGTCTACTTTCTTTCTCTAACTTTCGATACTCATCATTTAGCATCGTCTGCGGGAATCTATGAGAAAAAGTCCGTGTTCCTCAAAAGATTTCTGCTTGTTCTAGCTTGATTACCTTGTTTTTTGAGCTTTTTGTACTTTCTATCGGTTCAAAATTTTTAAGAAATGAAGAACGCATTGACCCTTGTCGCGTTGAAAACAAGGAGGCTAAAGGTGATAATCAACACATCTTGGTAGGCACTGAGCACTAGGATGAAGCTGGAACATCCACAATGCTTCAACAAAAGCATGCAAATATGCTTCAATTCATTGTTAATTACATGGAGTCATTTGCAGCCTTCATTGAACAGAGGGAAACTCAAACACCTACCGAACACAAAGTCGAAATTGCTCGCCCCAATCAGTACCACACAAATAACCTGCTTTGATGCACAAAATCCTTCAGACAAGATCTCTTGACAGGCATGAACAAACAGTTCAATCAACAGCAGGCTGAAGCAAACTTTAATTCATAAAAGCATAGGTCTGAATCCGAAGGCCAAATCAATTAAAAATGTTCTTGTCCCTTTCCAAGTTGTTTTTGAACAGCTCGAGAAGTAGAACGTAAAAGTAAAAATTCACGAAAATTTTGAAAAGAAATAATATAACTTTGTTACTCATGCTTCTTTCTTTTTTGAAGTGGACAAGGATTCTTTTAACATGTCAACAGAAATGGAGACTTTGCTCACTCAATTCAAACATCTAAACTTGGATAGGTACAAAGGAAATTCGGATCTATCCAATCATATTTCTTATTTGCCTGCTGTTACTAGCCTTTATGGTTATAATGATACCATAAAATGTAAACTTTTTGCCACTACATTTTATCGTCCTGCACAAAAAGTGGTTTCATGACCTTCCTGACAATTCAATTGCCACATTCCAAGACTTGGCTAAATGGTCCTAGCACATTTTCAAAGCAAGTCAGTGATGCAGAAGGATACTTCGACCTTATGAATGTTAGACAGAGGTCAAATAAGTCATTTACCTAGTATAGACATGCTTAATGATGATTCTTTCCACATAAAAAATATTCATGGGAAAATTATGATAAATTATGATTGTTGTGTTCTGCAATGGAGTAAAGCTCGGGCCGCTCAATCTAGAGCTATAGCCAAGAAAATGCCCACGTCTTACATTGAGCTCCTTGAAAGAGCCGAGTTGAATAGGACAACGAGGGAGCCTTATGAATAGAATAAGCCCAAAGATAAATCTAAAGTTGAGTCCTCTTCATCCAAAAAACAAAAAATTTCTAAGAGGCTGGCTTATTTGAGCCACAAGCTCCTAACTGGCAGGGTTACATACCCGAACAATAACGCAGTGAACAAGCCAGTTCGAACCAAAGAGCTTTCAGATAGTGACTTCACATTTTTGTAAACAAAAAGAAGGGAAATTCTTTATCAAATTAGCACATTGGGGTACTAGAACCTCTTCCTCTTATGCATGCTGCCCTAGACCCAAGAGACAATCTAAATATTATGCATTTTACGAGGAGCATGGGCATGACTAAGGCTTGCAATCATTTAAAAATTGGCATTGAGAAGGCCATACAGGAGGGGCACTTCTAGGAGTTCATGAAAAGCCCGACTGGTGGAATTTTTGCATGAATGAGAAAAATTAATCTAATAATAATCGAGGCCCTTCTCGCTAGTTTCAACCTCGAAACAATCAACCTTCCCTCTTAGCCAGATTGTGCCCCAAATGAAATTGGGGTAATAAACACAATTGTCGAGAGGCCAACCATTGGGAATTCGACCACTACAATGAAAATATATGCTCGATATTTCCTCGAAGGCGAATGTTGTGACAAACGCATTAAGCCTTCACCAAGATCGGCTGCATTGAAGATGATCTGATTCTGACAGAATGCCATATGCTAATCCTGTGGTCATCCATATGTGAATAGCTAGATATCAAATGAATTTGTCTTTGTAGATACGGGAGCTCGATAAACATAATTTACTAGGATACATGGAAAAAACTACACATGGATGACTCTCTCATCAAGCTATTCAACACCTATATAGTCGTGCCATAATGGTAGATAAAGCTTCTGCTGACCCTCAAAATGCCACCAAACCATAAGGTTGAGATGACTAACTTTGTTATGGTTAAAAGAGATAGTTCCTACAAAGACATGACATAGGTCATCCAACCAAGAACACTTACAGAATCTTGCCCTCATGTTTCATATAGGAATAAAACTCCTGCTAAGGAATGGTTCCAAGGGTACTTACATTAGGAATCAATAGTAGGCCCGGGCCTACTCTATGATGTCTTTGAGGGAGCAGCCTCAAACCATGACTATAACAGATAAAAATCTTTGGAAGTTTATGATTATTAGCAAAATTTTGGAGCTATAGAGTTGCCCCTGATCCCAGCTCAAGTTCTGAGGTTGTCGCACTACCATTAATCCCTGTTCTTATAGCAAAGGGAAAAGTCAAGTTAGAGACCTTGGACAATGTTCAAACTGAAGAAGTGATCCTCAATCTGACTCTCATTGAAAAATTAAAATCTATGCTACATTACCGACTAAATTTAAACGACTTCTACTTCCACTAATGTGTGAGTATAAGGATGCTTTTACGTGGTACGTGGAGGATAGACCCTATATTCCCAGAGAAATCATTGAGCACAAGTTATCTACGCATTAACCTAAACCACAAGCTAGCAAAGCAAAAGAAGCGTCTCTTCAGCACAGAAGAAGTTTTAACGTTCAAGCTGAAGTGAACAAGCTTCTTCTTGCTAAAATAATTAGAGAAGTTTTTTTTATCTAATTTGTCTTTGTAATCCTCTATTTGTATTGAAACCTGATGCTTCATGGTGTATATGCCAAGATTTCACATATTTAAATAAAGTCTGTTCTAAGGATAATTATCCTTTGCCACAAATTGATATAGTGGCAAATTTATTTATTGGTTTTGAAACATCTACACTTTTTAAACATATTCAAAGGCTACCATCATATATATATATATATATATATATATATTGACACTAAAGTCAAAAGGTGATAAGTCAAGAGGAGAAATCCAGCCTCCAATTGTGTCCTCTAGACTTGCTCTAGCCTCTCGAGGGTTTTCTATTTGTTGATTGGGGTTCTCCTCCCAGGGAAACTCAGGCACTGGAATAATAGCTCAAAATAGAACCGTCCAATTCATTCATCTTCTAAGTATTTTACTTGGAGTCAAAAGGATTGCCAAAAGAGAGATTCGATTCCTTAATGAATCTGTCACAGGTTGTAGTACATCCCAGATGTATGCTACCTTGGAAAACTCCTTCAGACCAGAGGTAACCTTAACAAAAGCTAAGAATTCATTTTGACCTATAATCCTTAATTGAGTTTCATAGGCCAGAAGGCTTTTTTTTGGGGCTTTAACTTCAGCCGCAACCTGAGACTTGGCTTCAACGATCCTGCTCGCAGTGTTCTCTAACAACTCCTTGGCATCTTGCTCAAACTTAGCCAATTGCTTCTGGAGTTCATCAGTCTTGGCTTGGCCTTCTTAGAATCCTTTTTTGAAGTGACCTTGAGGGTCTCTAACAAATGAAGCTTGTCCTTCAATTCCTTTATTTTAGTAGCCCACGCATAATATTTAGCAACTATTGTATGCTGACATTCAATGTCTGGGCTTTAATGGCCTCGTCAATCGTGGCCTTTCTCTTAGTCTGAGTGTTGTTTTTGGACTTCCAATGTTTTACTCCACCATGCAGATTTTCAATCTCGACTACATGGGCTCCTTCTTTCTCTTTTCCCATCAGCATCATGTTCAATATCTACATAAGAAGAAAGTCATAATTATTATATGGAGTCGAAAAATAGTTGAAGCAAAGTACATGAAAAGCAATGGAGGTTAACTTACATTCATGGAAGAGACGTACATTTCATTGTACCTCTCCTGAGGTGAGAGATGCTTGGTATGTTGTCAGTCTTGAGGAAGAATTGTACTCTTTGCCAACTCTCAAGAAATTCGGGCAAACTGGGCCCAGTAATTTATATCCATGCTTATGTAGGGTCAAAACTTAGTACTACCCAAAGCAGATGTACTAGGCAAGAGACGTACTACCTCAGCTACCCATGCCACGTCTTGACTTCTTGCTGAAACACTCTCCTCCTCAGGAGTATATTGTTTTTCACCTATGTTATGATGCCATTCGATCATGTTAGGATTCTTACATCTCGAGAATGCAAAAGGCTACCATCTGAACCTAGGGGTAGAATCTCTCATCTTTACTGGTTATGTATTATAGCCCAGTGCTCTTTTGTTCTCGTTCTTCAAAACGATGACGACCACCTTAGGATGTTAAGGTGCTGGGTCCAGCCCTAGTCGAGGCCTGAAACCAATGCTAATTTGTTCTAAGGAACCTTTTCAACAGCTTCCATAAACCTAGGCGATGATATTATTAAGGCTCGACTCTACTTGCATGCGAGTAGCTCAGGCAGGAACAGATAAGAATGAATCTAGTTAAGATGGTAGAGCCTGAGCATGGATGATTGCTCTGTCCACATCAGTTATGGTGGACACTGGTTCAACATCCACCACTGTAGTTGGGAATTGAGTAGTGTTTGCTTCAATTGCAACCTAAGGAACTTTTGTCTCTATTGGGATGGAAGCTGAGGTAGCAATTGAAGCTGGGGTAGAGGCAGTGGTTGGCTGTAAGTGCAATGGCATCAAGTCCATTGCAGAGAAAGTTGCCAAGTCCACATGCGAGGCAAAATAGAAAAATATATATAAGTTATACCATATAGAAAAATATATATAAGTTATACCATAACAGATAAGCCAAATGCAGTAAAAAATGATAAGACCTTAGATGGATTTAAAATCCTTAGGGACATTCCCACCATGGAGTAGTTCAGAACAGACTAGAAGGTCGTTAATTATGATGAAGTTATAGTATCGAAAATCTATATGGGCTTTAGCCTTAAGAAGTTATAAAGCCTCATCAATGCCTAGGAAACTACATTCCTAGTTGACAAAAATTCCTTAAGCAAATTCCATTGCCATCGACACATAGGTAGGGATAGATATCAGGCAAAAAGAATTTTTTTTCTTGCAAACATGGATAGCAAAAGGGTATTTTACAGCTATTTGATGGCCTGATATTCGAGGGAGAGATATAAAAGAATCCGAGATAAGGCCTAAATTAAGAAAGGACTCGGAAGGAGTCAAGGGTCATAGGGAATTGGCTAGAGTTTGCAAAGTATGTGAAAACCTACTATAGTTCAGATGGCGTTTGAGGACAATTAGGAAACACTAATTTCCCAATGTTCTGAAATTTGGCAGAAGATTGGGGGACCAAGAAGGCGAAGTCTGGCCATTAGCTGCTCCTCGTAAGCAGTTATATATCCAATCGGGAAATTATGACATTGGTCTTTAGGGCAAGGAAGTTTAAGATGGACCTCCTTAGGAAATCTTCACAAGTTCCTAAGTTGTCTAATCTTTTCGAAGGGAAGGGTAATTTGGAGTAAAAGGGTGGCCAGGTGTGGATATTCGTTAGAGGGAGGAGATAGTTTAGCAATGGCTCTTCCTAGAAAAATCAAGAGGGTTCCAACCAGAGAGGATGCCGAAAAAAGGGTTCAATAAGAGATTGATGGGGTTCTTGGGGATGTTTGTAGGGAGAATTACTAATGTGGTTTGTGGTTCGTAGGGAATTATAACATTATTGCACTGTTAGCAACAGCTAGCTAACAAACTATAGTTAAGCATTATACGTACTAAATAATTGCCACTAGTATTAACTTATATTTTATTGAACAACCAAAAGCCCAGTTAATTAATTAGAATGCTTGATGTTCCAAGCAAAAATTAAATGAAAAAAAATGAAATTCATGCAAGGATTTTTCAATATTTCATAGTTATTAAACCCGACCCAGAGAGGAACTCAGTGGAGGAGGTAGGTCAATGTGTTACTGGTTCAACTGGTGGGTTAATGGTTCAACCGGTGGATCGCTAAAATATATTATTTTATCCTTAATATATAATACACTAAAATTTTTAGATATATGAAATATATAAAAATATTAATCAAATATGTTGTATCAACATTTTATTTAATTATAAATGAATCCGTAATAGTTTAGCAAAAGTTGTAATTAAATATAGTCGAGTAGTAGTTAATTTGAAATTTTTGAAAGTGTAATTATAATATGAGCAAATATATTTTCATTATTCTTTAAAATGTGCGAACTTTGTTTGTCTCATAATTTTTTTGAAAATATATTTCATTGATAAAGTTTTAGTTGTACAATGTTTCTTAGAGTACTTTGTTGTTGTTAAAAAAAATAATGATATTGTTTTGCTTATTTATGTTTTTAAATTTTTCTTTGAAAAGTAAATATGTTTTATATTTGAATATATAATATACATTATAGTTTAAAAAAGAAGTTTATTTATTTAAAAGATGGAGAATAAGAGTAATTTAAATATAACGAAGACAGAAGAAACAACATCTAACGACGTGGCTTGCTGGAGAAACAAGGCGGCTCTATATTGGAAGGTCCTGCGATCGATTCCTTGCAACAGCATAGCATTACCGTTTTGTCCAATAATCTATTGAACTGCGGTTGAACCAGCCAGATATCCAATTTTTTCCATTCAACAGCTGGTTTGTCCCCGGTTTCAGAAACAGTGTTCGTTAAAAAGTCAATGGGTGACTTCCTTATCCAGTCATTTCAGCAACCCAACCCGACTCAATAGCCGGTTCACCTGGTTAACCGGTTGAACCGCTAGACCAAGCCGGTTTTTAAAACTATGCAAGATACAAGAGTTAAGCATTGACTCGCAAAGGGGTATTGTGATGTGTTGGAAATTAAACCAAGTTAGGAAGTTTTTTACATTTTATTTTAATATTTTTATTAGAGTCACTTTCTTAGTAATTTAATTGTTTTAGGTGATATCCTAAAATCTTAGTTTTGATGATGACAAATGTAATCTAACAATCTTAACTTGATCTGTGCAGAAATTCTAGTTTATTTATTCTTAGCAAAGTTTTCAGACGAAGTACATCATCCGAACAGTACTATGTCTTGCGGACGCACAAGCTCGTCCGAACGAGATTACCACGGACGCAATGCACCATCCGAATGATCAGGCAGAAAGCAAGATTTTTTAGCACCTACAACCGACGCCCAAGTTCATCCAAACAAATTTATCTCGGACACAATTCACTGTCTGAAAGGTCAAGAAAGAGGAAGATTTAGGCACCTGCAACGGACGCACCTTTAATAACTATCTGTAGAAAATTATATCGAACAAGGCTAACTATTTGAAAGAAAAGCAGTACCAAACCTTTTGGACACACTACACCGTCCGATGACTGAACTTATCAACATACCTAGTTCAGCCGTCCGAATGGCATCCACAACTCCTTGATATTTCAAATGGAATGATTGTTCGGACGCTCAATAATAATCTCGGACGTCCGAAACCCATTACGGCTAGTTTTTTCAACATTTATTATCTAGCCGTTAGGAGGTGGTTGGGAGCTGATTTATTGCACCTATAAATTCCAACCCTTCTGTATTATAGTTCATTAACTTAAACATTAAATACAAGCAAATAGAAAAGCAATGTGAGTGCAAATTAGCTCTTTAGTGATTTGTATTAGTTTGTACTTAAGAGTGCTATTCAAAAATATTGAGTGGAGTGATAATCTTGTACAAAAGTGAGGTTTAGTGTAAAATCCTTGGCTCAACTAAAGAGAAGTAGTGTGAGCAAGGATGATCACATTCTACTTCGTGTACACTTGAGATCATTGACTCACCAAATTTGAAGGATCATCTTAGCGGATTACTACTCCCAACTAGCTAGCTTGGATGTGCTGTTTGTTTAATCTCTCTCTTAATTCATTCTATTCATTTTACACTTAATTTCTTATATTTTTATCATCTTACTTGTCAAGTGCAAGAAATTTAAATTGGGTTGCTTTGGGACCAACAATTGGTATCAGAGCATTGGTCTCTTTATTTTGCTTAAATTATATTTGAATAAAGATCCTTTATGCTAACCAATAATGCTTTATTCTTTGAAGGTTAATCCATCACTAGACCCCTATGTTTAATGGGGTAAACATTATTAGTTGGAAAGATAGAATAAAAATCTTTTTGCAATCTATTGATATTGACTTGTGGTATATGGTAAACGAAGGTCCTTTTGAAGCCACTATTGTTGATGATCATACAAATAGAAGAAGAGAAAAAACAAGGGATGAGCTTACTCCACAAGACAAGGCAAATTTGACCTTAAATGCCAAAGCTATGAATGTAATATACAATTCCTTGGATGCTAACGAATCAACTTGTGTCAAAGGATGCGTTTCTTATAAGAAATCTAGGAAAAATTGAAGGAAGCAACGATGTTAGAGAACAAAAGACATCTCTACTTGTTGCTAAGTATGAATCCTTCAAGATGGAGCCATATGAAAACATTGTTAAAATGTATTGTAGATTCAATGATATCATCAAGTATCTTGAAGACTCGGGGAAAGAATACTCTTTGGGTGAGAAGAATAGAAAAATCTTAGAATGCTCTCTCCAAAGAATGGGAAGCAAAGACTATTACTATATAGGAAGCAAAGAACTTAAATTCTATACCAATTGAGTCATTGATAAATTCTGTCACTTCATATGAATTGATGCTCAAAGCCAAAGTGATGGATGATGTGGGAGTAAGACCAAAAAGAAGCATAGCCACCTCTTAAGAAGAAGATGAAAGTTGCTCTATCAATTTGGAAGAATCAATGAATGAAGATCTTTATGAAGGTAATCTTGCACTCATCACTAAAGGATTCCTCAAACACTACATCAATGAACAGAGAATGAGAAAAGGAGAAGCAAGAAACTCAAATAATTTCAAAGGAAAGACCAAGTTGAAAATTAAGAAGCAAAATGAAAAATGCTATGAATGTGGTCAACCCAAACACTTTGCAAATGAATATCTCTCCAAGAAGAAGAAGGAAGGGAGGACACCTCGCTTCAACAACTTTCAAATCACTTGGGATGATTGCAACTCCGAAGGAGAATTTGAAGAAGGGATGGAATCGGCACAATAGCCTTTATGGCCATTGGTGATGATGAGGTAATTTCAACTTATGATTCTAATGATGAAAATGATCTTGAAGCCTTCATTTTAAAATTACATGAAAGTTGAAAGGAATCATATGCTATAAATAAGAAGTTAGTAAAAAAATCAAATGCTTTATTGAATGCTAACCCTAAACTTGTGAATGAAAATAATAGGCTATCACTCAAGAAAATGCTGAGTTGAAGAAAAGAATACACGTGAAAACAAGGATCAAGAAAGAACAAGCCTCCTTGCAAAAAAGATTGGATGATTTGAATGTTCTCTTGCATAGAAAAAAGGAAAATATTTTTGATATGAAAAGGCATAGAAATGTATTGATCAACAAGAACTTTGTCACTTTTAGAAGGGATGATTTATGTTTTGTAAAATCAAAATCTTCTCTATATAGAAATAAAAATATTAATTGCAACTATTGCCAACAATAAGGAAATGTGAAAAATAATTGCTATGTCAAGAGAAATAAAAAATTTGGAATGAATACCATATGGATTTGTAGTAATTTTACTAACTTTATGGACCCAAGAAAATGTGGGTACGAAAAGTTAACCCTTAATTTCTTGTGTAGGTAATGAACATCACCAAAAATGCCAAATGGTTCATAGATAGTGGGTGCTCAAGGAATATGACGGGTGATGCATCTCTCTTCACCAAACTCATATCCAAAAATTAAGCTCAGAGTGGAAATGTGACTTTTGGAGATAACATGAAAGCAAAATCAATCGGCATTGGTGATGTAGGTAAAAATGGCGAGACTTAAATTAAAAATGTGCTCCTAGTTGACAATTTAAATTACAATCTCTTAGTGTGAGCCAATTATATGATAAAAATCTTTATGTATTCTTCACCAAAAATGAATGTTTAATTCTTGATAAGAAATTCTCCGTTTTATTTAAAGGTTTTAGGCAAAGTGATGTTTATGTGATTTATTTTGATAACTTTGGTTGTAGCCACGCAAAATGTCTAACCGCCTCCATAGATGATGCTTGGCTTTGGCATAGAAGGCTTTGTCATTTCAACATGGATTTAATTGAAAATCTTGCTAAAAGGGAGTTGGTAAGAGATTTGCCAAAACTAAAGTTTGTTAAAAACAAAATTTGTAATGCATGCCAATTTAGTAAACAAGTCAAAGTTTCGTTTAAACCAAAAATTTGTGTGTCTACTTCTAAACCTTTAGAATTCTACATTGCATTTAGACTTGTTCGGTCCAACTCAACATGCTACCCTTGGTGGTGGTAAATATACTTTTTTAATTATTGATGTCTATTCTAGGTATACTTCGGTACTATTTCTTGTTCACAAAAATGAAGCCTTTGAAAATTTTCTAAAATTATTTTCCAAAATACAAAATTTGCTGAATTTGAAAATTATTCATTTGAGAAATGGTAATGGAGCCGAATTTAAATTTAGAGGTTTTCTCGAATTTTGTGATCACAATGGTATTTCGCATGAATTTTCGGTTGTTAGAAAACCTCAACAAAATTGTGTTGTTGAAAAAACATAAAACACTTCAAGATGCCGCTAGAACCATGATTTGTGAGTGTGATTTACCAAAATATTTTTGGGCCTAAGCTGTTAACATGGCTTGTTATGTTATGAATCGAGTTCTTTTGAGACGTATTTTAAACAAAACATCTTATGAACTCTTGTTTTGCTAAAAACCCGTTGTGAGCTATTCCAAAGTTTTTGTTTTATTGTAAATGCTTTATTTTAAAAATCAAAGAAAATCTTGGAAAATTTGACAAGAAATCGAATGAAGGAATTTTCTTAGGATATTCTAGTGACAAGAAAGTATACCGAGTATACAATAGAAGAACTCTTTTAATTGAAGAAATTGTACATGTTACATTTGAAGAGGCTAATGATACTATTTCAAAAAATGTTTGTGAAGATGAAGATGTAGGTATACAAAAGGAACTTGAGAAGCTCACCATACATGAAGAACATCAAGAGACCAAGACAAGCAATGACGACACTCATCACTTGGATGAAGAAGAGAAAAGAATGAAGATTCTTCAAAAGGTCTTCCAAGAGCATGGAGATTTGTCTCAAGTCATCCTCAAGAGTTGATCATAGGTGATCCGTCCGATGGGGTAAAAAATCGTTCTCCTAAACCTTTCAATAATAATTATGTCTTACTTTCTCACATTGAACCTAAATGTGTGGATGATGCATTGAATGACAAATCTTGGATTTTTTGTTATGCAAGAGGAACTTAGTCAACTCGAGAAAAACAATGTGTGGACCTTGGTTCAAAAAGCCTCAACCCATCCCATGATAGGAACAAAATGGGTCTTTAGAAATAAATTAAATGATAAAGGTGGATTATTAAAAATAAAATTAGACTTGTTGCAAAGGGGTATGCTCAAGAAGAAGGGATTGACTTTGATGAAACCTTTGCACCCGTTGCTCGTTTAGAATCTATTCATATGTTTCTTGCATATTCATACTTTAACAATTTCAACTTTTTACAAATGGACGTCAAAAGTACATTTTTAAATGGTTTCATTGATCAAAAAGTTTTTGTTGAACGACTCCCTGGTTTTGAAAATAAAGATTTTCCAAATCATGTTTTCAAACTTTCAAAAGCTTTATAAGGTTTGAAACAAGCTCCCAGAGCTTGGTATAAAAGGCTAAGTGGCTTTTTGATTGAAAATGGTTTTAAAATAAGTGTTGTTGATACCACTCTCTTCACCAAATAACACTAATCTTAATGATTTGTTGATAGTTCAAATATATGTTGATGATGTTATTTTGGGAGCAACTAATAAAAACTTGTGCAAGGAATTCTCGTGGTTAATGCAAAAAGAATTTAAAATGAGTATGATGGGAGAACTACAATTCATCCTTGGACTTCAAGTTCACCAAACAAAAGAAGGAACGCTCATTACACAAATCAAGTACACAAAGAAGCTACTCAAAATCCTAGTTCGTGATCTTGAAAATATATTAGAGTCGAGATCGTGATCTCAAAATCCCAGTTCGCAATCTCGACTTGAGAAAATGTCTTAAATGTATTAGAGTTGATTTTCGCGATCTCAAAATCCCAGATTGCGATCTCGACTCGTTGAGGGATAGTTTGTGAGAGAGATTTTGTAATCTTCCAGCAAACAACTCCTGATTTTTGCCTTGTATAACACTACACTATTTAAGCTACTTCAAAAAATTGTAATAGGTAAGTAGGATAGTTTTAATTGGAAAATTAATTAGGAGATATTAAGATAGATTAGGAAACTTGACTCTTGAGTTTCTTTTGGATGAAAAATTCTCTTTAGTCATTTCTTAGATCTTCTTTTAATTTCTTTGCAAGTTTAAATTTTGATTAGATAGTTGTAGTGGGTTTATCATTAGCTTCAATTAGATATAATTTTTACTTGCTTTCTAGTTTGATTTAGTGAAAATCTCTTTGCTTGCAATCTAGGTTTTCTTAGAAGAATTAGGATTCTTGTTAATTTCTTGCATTAGTTCTAGATAATTTTAGTGGGCTTTCCTTATTATCATCAAAATTCGAAAAAAAATTTAGATTTCAATTTAAACTTGTTCCAATTTCTAGTGTAGAAATTGCTGCTTTAATTCTCCAAGGTTCTTAATTGTAGTCTTTTTAATTTGGTAACTTTCTTGATCTTAATTTTAGCTTCATTTTAGTCAATCTAGGGTAGAATTAAGTGCTTTTAGTTAATTGCTTTTGTTAGAATTTAGTAGCTAGTCTCCTTAATTTTGTAATTGCATAGTTTCCATTACTGGTTTTAGTAGATAAATTAGCTTAATTTGGCCTCGTTAACTTGAGTTTAAACATGAACTTGATTAGTGTAGTTTCATCTCTCATTGATTGATTTTTGCTTAACTATACAAATACTCATAAAACTTGGTATTTGCCTTCCAATAATCCTTGTGGGAACGATCCCTACTTCCCTTTACTGCTAGTTGATAATTGTATACTAGTGGGATGCCACCTACTTAGTAGTAAGAGTTAGGTGTTTCATAAATATTATAACTAGGTTTGTAAAGAGTATCAAGTTTTTGGAGCCGTTGCTAGGGATTGTCCTAGGTTTTTTGAAATATCAAGCGCTATACAGGTCATGCAGATTAAGCACTTAATTTAATTTAGTTGTTAATTTTGTTTATTTTTATGTTTGTTGGTTGTCTTGTGAAATTGACTTGGCACTTCAATTGACTATTTGCTTTGGTTTTGTTGTAGTTCATGGTAAGATGAGAAAGAAACAAGGGCCATTCATTTGCTTAGATAAGGAAAAGAAAATAGAGTTAAGGGAAATTCGGAAGTTGAGAAGGGTACAACAAGAGCAAGAAATGATTGAAATGGAAAATGCTAATGCCCATCAAAGGAATTTGAACATGGAAAATGAAGAAGAAGATGTTGTTGGAAGTAATGGGATAAGTGGTTATGGGAATGGAAGACCATTAAGGGAATATGCCTTGCCGAATTTCGATGGAGCGAACTCTAGCATTGCACGGATGCCCATGCAAGCTAACAACTTTGAAACTAAGCCTGCCTTAATCCAAAAGCTCCAAGCTCATACCATGTTCAGGGGTAGTCCTAACGAAGATCCATATACACACCTCATGAACTTTGAAGAAGTTTTAGACACATTCAAATTCAATGGAGTACACCCGGTTTGTGTGCGAATGAGGGTGTTTCCTTTCTCTCTCCGAGATAGGGCAAAGTCATGGTTACAATCCCATGCCCAAGGAACATTTACTACTCTTGGAATCAGCTTTCTCAAGAGTTCTTGGCAAAGCATTTTCCACCTGCAAGAACCGCCAAATTGAAAAATGAAATCACCTCCTTGAAGCAAGACGTTGGTGAAAGCTTAAGAAAAGGTTGGGAACGGTTCAATGAGTTTCCAAGGAAATGTCCTCATCATTCGATTCCTTTGTGGCTTCAAATCAAAATTTTTCTGTAATGGTTTGACTCAAAAGACCAAATCCATAGTGGATGCTTCCGCCGATGGCTCCATCTCATACAAGACTCTGAAGGAAGCTCAAGAGTTGCTCAATAGGATGGCAGACAATCACTATTATCATGGACCGATGACCTCACCAGTAACTCAATACTAAGCTAATCAAGTCAATACCAATAGTGGAGTGTTGAATTTGAACATGCAAGATGCTCTTTTGGCACAACAAAGTATGCTTATGAGTGTGATGATAACATTGCAAAGGCGTTGGAGAACTCGGGAAAATCGAGTAGTGTAAATGTCATATACTTTCTTATCCAACCCAACCAAGCAGGGTATGTGATTTCTGTGGAGGCGGTCATGCAAATGGACAATGTGAGATGCCTTATGAGTCCAATGAGCAACTCAATTATGTGTCTAATCAATCATCATTTTCAAGGAACCCATCCAGAGCTTATGGGAGCACATATAATCCTTCTTGGAGGAACCATCCTAATTTTTAATAGAGCAACACCAACAATCAATCCAATCCTCCTTAGCAACCGAACCCCTACCCTCAAAATGTCCAATACACTCAAGCCTCAAGTTCCTCGCCTAGACCTTACCAACAATCATATCAAAGAACTTTCCAACCCAACTCATATCAATCTTTTCCTAATCCTTCATTTCAAAACCAATAACCAAGGCCACATTTTCAATATGCAAACTCTTCCCAACCTATGTATCATGACCAATATGCTCCAAGAGAGAATGTGGGAGAAGATGGTCGGAAAAGAGAAGCCGAGTATTTGAGAAGAGAGTTGGATAAGAAATTATGAGTAAATGAAGAACACAAGAAAGATTATGAGAATTTGAAGGCATCTACGAGGAATTTAGAGATTCAATTGGGGGAATTTAGCGAGGTTGAATAATAAAATACCTTTAGGGGTTCTTCTGAGTGATGCCATTCCAAATCCCAAGGAGCAATGCAAGGCCATGACCCTTAGGAGTGATAAATAGTTGGAAGAAAGGGTTGGGAGAAATTTGTTGAAAACTAGAGAAAAAGGAGTTGAAGATGAAGAGAAGGAAAAAGAGAGTCTTCACATAGGCATGACAAAATAATGAATGAGTCTACTTTGCCTACTTTGCAAAGCAATGAAGGCAAAAATCCGAAGAATCGTGAGTCGAAGCTCGTCAATATGCCCTTTCTCAAAGGCTAAAGGATGAAAAAAAGGCAAAGAAGTTTAACAAATTTTTTCAGATTTTCAAAAAGTTTGGAATCAACATTCCATTCAGGGAGGCACTTGAGAACATGCCCACCTATGCTAAATTCATGAAACTAGTCACTCACTTCAAAAAGGAAATTGCATGTAGATGAAATCTTATGCTTAATGGAGAATTGTAGTGAACTCCTTACAAAGAGGTTGCTACCAAAGTTCAAGGACCTTGGATCATTTTCCATACCTTGTGAGATTGGGGGTTTACAATTTGGAAGAGCATTGTGTGATTTGGGAGCTTCAATAAATCTCATGCCTTTTGCAGTAGTCAAGAAGTTAAATGGAGGACAATTGAAGCCAACAAGTATCCCATTGCAACTTGCGGACCGGAGCATAATGTTCCCAAAGGGGATCATTGAAGATATGATTGTGAAAATTGACAAACTCTACCTTCCAGCCTATTTCATTGTGCCTGAAATGAAAGAGGATGAAGAGATGCCAATCATTCTTGGGAGACCTTTCCTTCCTACCGGCTGTGCACTTATTGATGTTCAAGAACGAAAGTTGGAATTCTGGATAAATAATGAAATTGTTACATTTAATGTTTTTAGTTCATTAAAGCTTCCTTCAAACTTTTTGAAGGTGACATGAATATTAATGTAGTAGATGATCTAATTGATAATTGTTGTAGGAATGCAATGGAGAATTTCTCAATGGAGGAGGAGGTCTTAGAGTCTAATGCTCTAAATCAAGATGACGAAGAAGGAATGAAGAATGTGAATCAATTGGAGAATGAAGCCTTATTGGAAAATGAAGATGAGAAGAATCAAGAAAAAGGTAAAGAGGGGTCTTCGACCAATGAACCCCTGAAGTTGGAGCTTAAACCTCTTCCTACTCACTTAATGTATGCATATCTTGGTGAAAATGAGACATACCCAATGATTGTGAATCCATCTTTGACAAGTGAGCAACTTGAAAAATTGATTGTGCTGCTTAAAATGCATAAAGATGCTGATTCTTGGTCCGTTGATGATATTAAGGGAATTAGCCCTTCCTTATGCATGCATAAAATCTTGTTGAATAATAGAAATAAACCGGTAAGGCAACCTCAAAGGAGATTGAATCCTACTTTAAATTCAAGTGTTGCAAGGAAGGAGGTTCTCAAACTTTCGAAAGCTGGTATTATTTACACTATTAGCGATGGCGAGTGGGTTAGTCCCACTCGAGTCATTCAAAAGAATTGTGGTATTACCGTAATCATAAGTGAAACCAATGAGCTCATTCTTTCTAGATTGGTTATGGGTTGGTGCATATGCATTGATTTTCGAAGGTTGAATGAGGCCATCCAAAAGGATGTGATCAAATGCTTGAGTGGTTAGTCGGTTTTGCATATTATTGATTCCTTGATGGTTATTCCAGTTATCTCCAAATTGTCATTTGCCCGGAAGATCAAGACAAAACAACTTTTACATGCCTATTTGGTACCTTTGCGTATAGGAGAATGTCCTTTGGGCTTTGCAATGCTCCAAGCACATTTCAACGTTGTATATTTGTCATCTTTCATGACATGGTTGAAAAGAGCATAGAGATCTTCATGGATGATTTTAGTGTATTTTGTGTCTCATTTGATAATTGTCTTTCTTTTAGATTTCAAGCAAATGTGTCCAATGTGTTGAAAAGGTGTGTAGAAACTAATTTGGTTCTCAATTGGGAAAAGTGTCATTTAATGGTGATGGAATGAGTTGTTTTGAGTCACAAAGTTTCACCAAAAGGGATAGAAGTTGATAGGGCAATGGTAGAGGTGATTGAAAAGTTGCCTTCTCCAATTAATGTTAAGGGGGTAAGAAGTTTCTGAGGTCATGCGGGATTTTATAGAAGATTCATTAGGAATTTTTCATATATATCTAGACCTTTGTGCTTATTACTTCAAAAAGATTGTCCTTTTCATTTTGATTATTCTTGTTGGAAGCATTCAATGAGTTAAAACAAGCTCTTGTGATTGCACCGATCATTGTAACACCAAATTGATCTCTTCCATGTGAACTTATGTGTGATGTTAGTGACTATGCAATATTTGTCGTTTTATGTAAAAAGGTAAATAAGATGTTGCATGTTATTTAATATGCAAGTAGGATCTTAAATGATGCACAATTATTCTAACCTACAACGGAGAAGGAACTACTTGCTAGATTTTTTGCATTTTATAAGTTTAGATCATACTTGATTGGATCAAAGGTAATTGTTCATACCGATCAATCCATATTAAAGTATTTATTTTCTAAAGAAGATGCCAAGCCATGGTGATTGAGATGGATACTTTTATTGCAAGAGTTTGATTGGGAGGTAATGGACAAGAAGGGTTTGCAAAACATGGTAGCCGATCATTTGTCGAGGATTGAAGAATCCAGACTTGTCAATCATGAAGAAAGAGTCATCAATGAAGAATCGTCAATTGAGAAATTGTTTGAGGTGCAAGAAGTGAGTCCACGGTACGCGGATATTGTGAATTATCTTATGACAAGGATAGTACCAAAGATGCTAAATGTCAATGAGAAAAAGAAATTTTTCACGGAACTTAAACATTACTTTTGGGAATAGCCATATTTGTTCTGAAGGTGCAATGATTAGGTCATTAGGATATGTATCCCTAAATTTGAAATCACCGGTCATGTGTTGAGACATTGGCATTCATCTCCCGTTGGAGGGCACCATGGATCAACTAACGGCTTTCAAGGTTATTCAAAGTGGTTTGTATTGACCAAATATGTTCAAGGATTCCCAGGAATTTGTACTCAAGTGTAATGAATGTCAAAGGATGGCTAATATTTCAAGGAAACATGAAATGCCCCTTCATGGCATTATTGAATTGGAGGTATTTGATGCATGGGGAATTGATTTTATGGGAACATTCCCGGTTTCATATTCCAACAAATACATTTTGTTTGTGATGGACTATGTGTCAAAGTAGGTTGAAGCAATCGCCACCCCAACCAATGAGGCCAAAGTGGTCTAAATTCTTCGAAAAAACATCTTCTCTCGGTTTAGAGTGCATCAGGCTATCATTAGTGTCTTGCCCTTCGGTTGAGATCAATTTAAAGCAAACAAGAAATTAGAAACCTCACAAAACCACTACACTCTACCTCACTTCCGCAAATATATGGAGTTGTTTTATGTAGTAGTATAGGATGAGTGGGTATCGTTCCCACAAGAATTGTTGGAAGGGAATTACCAATTTTTACTAGTATATGTATAGTTAAGCAAGTGGTGAAATTACTCTACTCAAAATCATAATTCAATGCAAGCAATTAAAACCTAATTTTAAGCTATATTATCTACTAAAGCAAAAAAGTGAACGAAATAATTACAAAATTGAGAAGCTACTTAATCTATTCTAGTAAAAGCAAGTAAAGAAAGCACTTAGTTCTAATCTAAACTAACAAAAATAGAACTAAAATTAAAGAGTAAGTAAATTAACCCAATAAACACACTATAAAAAGACATTGCAAGCTAGAAATTACCAATTCTAAACTAGAAATTGAAAGAGTTAAACTTAAAATCAAAATATTTTTTGGATTTTTTGTAAAAATAAAGAAAACCCACTAAAAATTATCTAGAACTTAATGCAATAAATGCAGAATTCTTAACTAAAAAGCAAGAATTTAACAAAGACCCTAATACAGGGTTTTTTAAGAACCCTAATTTGCAAGAAAAGAGATTTTTACTAATTTAAACTAGAAAACAAGTATAAATATATCTACTTGAAGCTAAAGATTGACCCCACTACAGTTATCTAATCAAAATTTGAACTTGCTAAGAAATGAAAACTAGATCTAAAAGACAATTAAAGAGAAATTTGCATTAAATAAGAGACCTGAGGTTCAAGCTATCCTAATCTATCCTAACACTTCCTAATTTTAATCCTACTTACCTATTACAAATTTTTAAAGTAGCTTAAATAGTATAGCATTACACAAGGCAAAAATCAGGAGTTTTCGGCTAGAAGATTACAAAATTGCTCTCACAACTTGTCTCTCAGCAATTGGAGATCGTGATATGGAGATTTTGAGATTGCGATCTCGAATCTAATACAATTGGAGCAATTTCCCGAGTTGAGATCGCGATCTGGGATTTTAAGATCGCGATCTTGACTTGCTAATCATTTAAATGATTTTTCTGAGTCTAGATCTCACGATATGGAGAATTCTAGATCGTGATCTGGACTCTTTTCCCAACAATTCTTTTATTCTTTTATAATTGCAATTCGGTCCTTTGAGCTTTGTCTATCCTAGCTTCTAACCTCTGATTTTTAACCTGCATAATATTAACACAATTAAGCAAATAATTAAGCTAAAATTTTAATAAAAACTTATCATATTTAATAGGAACAAAAATATAAACACATATGAAAGAAATTAACTTAAATTTTCAATTATCTGCCTAAAGTTGGGGATTTAAGCTATCAAAATGCCACAATTTATAGGAAAATAACTCTAGTTTAATAGAGTTATCAGTTAGTGATGGGGCTTTCACTTCAAAAATTCACATTTTGAATCCTTGATGACATAGTATGGTGTGAAACACAAGGTTGCTTTAGCCTATCATCCTCAAACATCGAGTCAAGTTGAGGTTTCAAATCGAGAATTGAAGAGGATCATAGAGAAGACGGTAAATAATGCTAGAAAGGATTGGGTCTATACATTTAAGTTAGATGACACATTGTGGGCCTATCAGATAGCATTTAAGACCTCCTATAGGCATGTCTCCGTACCATATTGTGTATGGGAAAGCATGTCACTTGCCGGCGGAACTTGAGCACAGAGCATATTGGCAATAAAGAACTTGAATTTTGATTTGAAGGAAGCATATGAAAAGAGGATACTTGATTTGAATGAGTTGAATGAATTTTGGAGAGAAGCATTTGAAAATTCTTTGATCTACAAGGAGAAAACTAAGGCACGGCATGACAAGCTCATCCTAAGGAAGGAATTTAAAGTTGGTGATTTGGTGCTACTTTACAATTCACAGCTCAAACTATTTTCGGGAAAACTCAAGTCAAGGTGGAATGACCCATTTGAAGTGGTTCAAACTTTTTCTCTTGGAATGGTGGAAATAAAAGGGAAAGAGGGAGCTTTCAAGGTTAATGATCATCGGCTCAAACCCTAATTTTGGAGGAATCATTGAAGGCAGGCAAGAGATCCTCTTGTCCAATTTGTGCAAGAATGAAGTCGTGCCATAGTCAAGTTAGTGACGACAAAAGAGTGCTTCTTGGGAGGCAACCCAAGTCTTTAATTTAGATATTATTGTGTTCTTTTTACTGTGATTTTTCATTAGTTTAATTTTGAGTAAGTTAGTTTGAATTAGGTTAGAATTTTAGTTAAAAATCTAAGTTTTATTTAGTTGAATAAATGGTGCTAAAGAATGAGAAAAATTGTCATCCTAATGTGATAATTTTGTTCTTGTAGGTTTTGCATAGAATTGGAGAAAAGTGATGAAGAGTGGGCAAATTTTGGCTAAGTGTAAAAAAATACACTTTATAGAAATTTAGCTTAAGATCGCGATCTCAAACTCAAACTTTTGGAGGTTATAATCATAATTTGGTCGATCTCGCGATCTCAAAATCAAAACCAAACTTCTGCAAAGGCATTTTTTTCACCGAGTCAATATCGCGATCTTGAAATCGATATCGTAATCTCAACTCCTTCGAGATCCACGATATCAAAATCGAGATCTTGATCTCGACTCAGAACCCATTTTTAAATTCTTCTTTCTTTTCTTCTTTGCTCAACAATTTAATCTATTTTTCATTACTTAGTGATAACTCAAGGAAACAAGAGTTATATGTACCCTAAACTTGATAATTTTGCTCCTAGTTTCGAGTATTTTTAGTGTTTTCGTGTGTGTTTGTATCTATTTTTCTTTTATGTGTTAGAATGTGTTAGTATGTGTTTATCAAGTGTTTGATACTTATTTAGGTGATTAATTAGCATATTCTATTAGGTTTTTCCATTTAAAGTTGTGTCGTGTCTTTGACTTAACTTCATTGGGAGTTAAGTTTTCGTTCGTCTTTGTTTGTCCTTCATTTTATTGGCCTAGTTTGTGAGAATTTTATTTATATTTTTAGGTGTTATTTTAAGTATTTATTATAGATAATAATGTTCTCCTATGTTTTAGGTTCGCATGAAAAAAAAACGGCGTATTAATCGGACTTCGGATATGAAAATTTTGGAAGCAAAACTGTGACGTTCTGCATTTTAGAAGTTTCAGTGATTTGAAGGTGGCTAGAGCAAAAAATGACTTTGTTCGGGACTGATTTTTGCTGCACAATTATCCCACTACCCTAGCACTATATATACCCCTTTTAAACCTCATTTGAGGGGAGAACTTAGCTAGTAGAAGTAGGCTACATTAGAAAGTAATTTTCTTCCCCACTTGAGGAGAGTTTTCTTAGATTAGAGTAGATTAGGACTTCTCTTTCTTGTAGATTTCAAATCCAAGTTAAAGCTTTGTTTATGTTAAAACTTCTTTAGTTAAGCTTTAATTTCATGTTCCTTTAGTTAATTAGTTTAATTGCTTTAAGCTAATTGCTTCCTTTACTTGATTTCTTAGAGTAATTGTTAGATTATTTTATGGGCTTTCTTTAAAAATGCTTTTTTTAGTGATAATTTGTAGTTTAGATTGGTTAATTAGGATAGATTAGTTTATGGGCTTTTCATTTAATTTTAAACGCTTTCTTTACTTTCTTTCTTAGTTTAATTGTTAGATTAGTTAATGGGTTTTCCTTAATTGTGCTTTCTTAGTGTTAATTTGTAGTTTAGGTTAGTTAATTGCTTTTTAAAAATACTTTCTTTTTACATGCTTTCTTAGAATAGATTAGGGGTTTTCTCTAATTGTGTTTGCTTAGAGATAATGAATAGTTTAGATTAACTAATTGCTTGCTTAATATGCTTTTCCTTTTAATTGTTCCCTTTATTTGCTTTCTAAAGATACTTCCTTTTTAATTGCTTTCTTAGTGATTAATCTTTACTTTAAATTGCTCTATTAGTTCCATTAGTTATAGTTTTAGTTAAATCTCTTCACTTAATCAATCGCTTCAACTTGAAATCTAACCTAATAATCGGTAATTATTGACCAATCTTTATGAGAACGATCCCTACTTCACTTTACTACTAGTTGACAACCGTATACTTGCGGGATGCCCCTAGTTAGTAGTAGGATTTAGGTGTTTTACTAAAAATTTATAACTAGATGTGTAAGGCATCAAGTTTTTGGCGCCGTTGCCGGGTATTGGTTTTCGGTAATATCGGTATCATTTGGTTGGAAGACTATGCTAAAGACTTTTGTTTTCTTGTATAGTTGTTTCACCTATTTGAAACACCAAAAAGATTTTCCTTTTGTAGTTGTGTTCTTATTTTGAAAAATACAAAAAGATTTTCTTGGTGATGGATGGTTTGGACTAGCTAGTAGTCTAAGCTTTCCTAATTTTCTTGTTTGCCTTGTTTTAGTTCTTTTTCTTGCTTTTATTTGTGTTTTTTGTTGTTCAAGAACATGCAAGGACCTAATTGGAATGATTCATACCAAGGAGATTATCATTTTTATGGTAATGGAGGTATGCCCAATGAGCATGATTCTTGTTATAGTTACTCTCCTTACCCCTTAGATTATCAAGTGGGATGTTCTAGTCATCAATACACTTATAAGAGCCACCAAAATTATCAAATGGGATGGTCTAGCCACCTCCATATCCTTATGAGAGCTATCAAGAAAATTCCTACTCTTTCCCTCCACCACAAGAGCCTTCATATGATCAAATGGAGTCATATTTCCTTCACCAAACAACTCAAGAAAGTGAAGACATAAGAAAGATGGACAAGTGGATGCAAATTCAAGAATTTTGAGAAGAAATAGCCCAACTTCTAGACGAAAGGGCTCAATTTCAAGAAATTGTGGCCAAAGAACGGGAAAAACTTGCTCAACTTCAAAAAGAAATGGATAGAATCCATGAAGAGCAAGCCACATCCAACAATTTGTTACAAGACTAACTTGCCGAGATTCAAGGAATAACAAATGGTGAAGAACAATGTATTCCAACACTTCCACCAATTGGTGAAGAACCGGTTCAAGAAGAACAAATTGAAAATGTCTTGCAAGAAACCGGTTCTCAAGAGCCTAATGAAGTTGAAGTTACAACAACCGATACACTCAACACTTATGTAGAGGAATCACGAACTTTTCCTTAGCTTCATGAGTGTGCGTTTGTCCCGGTTTTAATAAAAGAGGTTCTATTTGGGGTGTTCACGGAAAAAGAGCCAGTTCTTGAACGAGTAGAAGAAGAAGGATACATTCTATAGGGCGCCAAGGAGACACAACCTACATATGCCAAAATTCATTTCCTTGGAGACTTCGAAGGAGCTAAACAATTGTGCAAGTTCACCAAGGATTACAATATCCTTGGGAAGCCTCCTTGGTGTTAAGGGAGTTTTTCTTTCCTTTTTATTGATTATGCTTGTAGCCTTGTGATTAGTTTAGCTTATGTTTTGTTGTTGTAAACTGAATTCGGATACACTTGGATGAATTTGGCCATTGTTGAAAATGTAGACGACAATGTATGACTTATTGTGATTTTTGAATGATATACAAACTTTATGGAATGACTTTTGACTTGATTTTTACTTTTTACTTGTGGACGTTCTAGTTGTTGTACATTTCAAGTGAGAAATAGTTGAGCTCATTTTGCGAAAATTAACAATTTGAATGATTGATTTGGATTGAGAGTAGTCTTGGTGGTTAATTGTTTCTTTGAAACCGATTATGTGTGAAACTATGTTTTGGGGGATGAGTTGGGCATTTGGATAACCCATTTGTTGTGTTAAACCTTGTTACCCTTAAATGTGCTTTTCTTTTTCTTTAAATTGTTTGAACCCCGTGAAGCCCTGAGGACCCTTCCTGAGTATAACCATTATTGGCTGTTGAAGAAAAATCAATTTTTAGGATTCATGATTAATTGGAAATTGCATTTTTATGATCTAATTAAAATTAGCTCATTACTTAGTCTTGATTTGTGTTGTGCTCAATGTTGGTGAAGTCCATAATTAAACGGTAGAACTTTTGTTTTTAAGTTAAATTTGTGCTTAATGGGTTGCATTTACATTCACATGGCTGATATGTTGTTCATCTTCTATTTTAGCTTTTTGATTGTTCAAGTGTAATTCAAAATCATTGCCTAGTCTTTTGTTTTTAAACTTTTTAGTAGTAATATTATTTTGCGTTTGTTCTATTTTGGGTGAGCGGTAGGATGAGTTATACTCATCACTTAAATGAAATGACAAGTTTGGGAGAGTTATATACTTGCGTTGGAATGGTTTCTTTTCATGAAGGTAAATATTTGTGTGGTGAATTTTGGATGGAAAATTGATTGATTACAGTACTCGATTATGACAAATGACTTGCAATATCATATGATTGAGTTATTTAAACTTGGCATTCCACGAATTTTGGTGTGTTGAGTAGTTCTTTTGCGACAAAAGAATTTCAAAAGCCATGTATTACTATGTTAAAAAAGTGAGGCATTCACATTTTTATAGTAGTTCATTCGAAACATTGTTTTTTATCAAATCAACAGGAATGCTTTGTTGGTCAATTCATCTTTTGAAAAAAAAAAAGTTGTTTAAATGGAATAGAAGTGATTTAGGTCATTTTATGTGTTTGCATAGGAAGTTTTCTTCTAACCTGTGAGTGATTGGTTTGAATATGATCTTGGGTACATACACATCCGTTTTACTCCTTTTCCTTGGTTTAGGGCCACATAAAAAAAACAAAAAAACAAAAAAAAACTTTGCATTTAGAAATAAGGCGAGTACAGGATTCTGACATGTACCCATGTTGTTTCTCCGAAATAAGCCATTAGAGTAGTAATAAGGCGAGTACGGGATTCCGACATGTACCCATGTTGTTTCTTCGAATTAAGCCATTAGGAATCATGTTTTATAATACCAACAAGTCGAGGAGGAAATGTTTATAATACCCATCATTGATATCATACTACTCACTCCTTGATAGAGTAATACTCCCAATTGTGTGACACATGAATATTAAGTACACTCCTAATGATCTTCTATTTTTGTGTAGCCTTGTCAAGATTGTTGAAAAATGTTGTAATCCTTATGATTTGAGCAAAACTATGTTTTAGATGAATGGAACTTATTTTTCAAAAACCTTTTTGATAATGGTTAATACTTGGTTACTTAAAATTTTTTGTTGGCATTTGAACTCGATTTATTTGAAGAAGAGTTCAAAAGCTTGGAATGACTAGTTAAATAGTTCAATTGCCATATGGTATTTGAGGTCCCTTGAGAGGTATCCTAATTATTCAAAGTATATCCATTAATCCTGTCATCCCGGTGCCATCTAGTGTGTTGTGTCTTGTGTTTTGTGTCGTGTGTTTTGTGTTGTCCATTTTTGTTGTTCATTTTCTTGTCTTTTATTTTGCTTGGGACAAGCAAAAGCTTAAGCTTGGGGGTGTGATAACTCTAGGAAACAAGAGTTATATGTACCCTAAACTTGATGATTTTGCTCCAAGTTTTGAGTATTTTTAGTGTTTTCGTGTGTGTTTGTATCTATTTTTCTTTTATGTGTTAGTATGTGTTTGAATACTTATTTAGGTGATAATTATCAAATTCTATTAGGTTTTTCCCTTTAGAGTTGTGTCGTATCTTTGACTTAACTTCGTTGAGAGTTAAGTTTTCCTTCGTCTTTGTTTGTCCTTCATATTTTTAGCCTCTTTTGTCGAGAATTTTATTTATATGTTTAGTTGCTATTTTAAGTTTTATTATATATAATAATGTTCTCCTATGTGTTAGGGTCGCATGAAAAAAAACGGTGCATTAATCGGACGTCAGATGAAGATTTTGGAAGCAAAACTGTGAAGTGCTGCATTTCAGAAGTTTCAATCCATATCGCAATCTCAAATTTGAGATCGCGATCTGGAGGCGGCTAGAGCAAAAATTGACTTTGTTCGGGGCTGATTTTTGCTGCACAGTTATCCCACCACCCTAGCACTAAATATACCCCTTTTAAAACTCATTTGAGGGGAGAACTTAGCTAGTAGAAGTAGGCTAGATTAGAGAGTAAATTTCTTCCTTTCTCTTACCCATTTGGGGAAGGTTTTCTTAGATTAGAGTAGATTAGGACTTCTCTTTCTTGTAGATTTCAAGTCCAAGTTCAAGATTGAAGCTTTTTTAGTTGTAGGTGTTTTGTTTATGTTAAGACTTCTTTAGTTAAGCTTTAATTTCATGTGTTCCTTTAGTTAATTAGTTTAATTGCTTTAATCTAATTGCTTCCTTTACTTGTTTTCTAGAGTAATTGTTAGATTAGTTTATGGGTTTTCTTTAAAAATGCTTTTTTTAGTGGTAATTTGTAGTTTAGATTGGTTAATTAGGATAGATTAGTTTATGGGCTTTTCATTTAATTTCTTTCTTTACTTGCTTTCTTAGTCTAATTGTTAGATTAGTTAATGGTTTTTCCTTAATAGTGCTTTCTTAGTGTTTATTTGTAGTTTAGATTAATTAATTGCTTTTTAAAAATACTTTCTTTTTACATGCTTTCTTAGAATAGATTAGGGGCTTTCTCTAATTGTGCTTGCTTAGAGATAATGAATAGGTTAGGTTAACTAATTGCTTGCTTAATGTGCTTTTCCTTTTAATTGTTCCCTTTATTTGCTTTCTAAAGATACTTCCTTTTTAATTGCTTTCTTAGTGATTAATCTTTACTTTAAATTGCTCTATTAGTTCCATTAGTTCTAGTTTTAGTTAAATCTCTTCACTTAATCAATCGCTTCAACTTGAAATCTAACCTAATAACCGGTAATTATCGACCAATCCTTGTGAGAACGATCCCTACTTCCCTTTACTACTAGTTGACAAGCGTATACTTGCGGGATGCCACCTAGTTAGTAGTAGGATTTACGTGTTTTATAAATTTATAATTAGGCGTGTAAGGCATCACTTAGCACCTTGACATTTGACTATTTTTATTTTTATTTTCAGTTATTTGATTTGGAGTTGTTTAATTTTCCTTTTTAGTAGATTGGCTAATGGCCTTAAGCTTACACCAAGTAGATATCTATTGTGATTCTTCATGGATTAAATCTTTTTGGGAATTACTCATGGATACTTGGTGTAGTTTTGGTCGTGTCATTGCCTAATAAGAGTAGAATTGCGAAGGGCCCTAAGCTGATGCCATTTTTGCATTTGTTGATGAATTGAATTAGATGTTGATTTTTATGGGACTTAATTGATGAAAAAACATGCATGGCATGGTTTAACACTCTTAACTCTTTTAATCAATTTTAATTTTCAGCTTTAAATTGTGTCATAATTGAGTAGCCCTTATTATTTTTGGATTTGCCTTTGTGTTGGAATTTGGGTGAGCAGTAGGATGAGTAGTACTCATCATTCGATTAAACGACAAGTTTGGGGGTGTTTATTTTTTGTTTTGGGATCGGTTATTTTGTGTCAGTTGATGTCACTTGATGCATAATGGATGGAAAATTGATCAATTGAGTACTCAATGATGATGTATTATGACGTACAATACTAAATGATTGAAGTATTTGATTAGGTCATTTCATGGATTTAAGTGTGAGTGAGTAGTTCTGTTACAACATAAAAATTTCAAAAACTTAGACTTACTATTTTTTCAAAAAGAAGTGCTCAAAATTTAGAAAAATTCACGCGAAATATTGTTTCTAATCAAATCACTTATATTATTTTGTTAGATGATTTATCTTTTGGAAAAAAAATGATTAAATGAAAAAGATAGAAGGAATTTGGGACATTTGTGTGTTTGCATAGGGAATGTTCTTCTAATTTGTGAATAATTGATATTCGAGATTAATTTTCAGTACATTTCACTCATTTTCGTTGGTTTAGGATCGTCTTAAAAAAATTTAGGAATAAGGCAAGTACGGGATTCTGACATTTACACATGTTGTTTCTCCAAAATAAGTCATTGGAGTAGTAATACAGCAAGTACGGGATTTCGACATGTACCCATGTTGTGTCTCTGAATTAAGCCATTAGGAATTGCGTTTTAGTATACCAATAAGTTAAGAGTAAATGTTTGTAATACTTATCATTAATCACATATTACTTATTCCTTTCTAGAGATCTGTTCCCGAAATGTGTGACATTTATATTTAAGTTGATTCCTAAATGAACTTGTATTTTCATGATGCCTAGTCGGGATAATTGACCAACTTCATAACATTTGTGATTTGAGAAGCAATGATATTTGAAGTGAATAGAACTAAAACTTTTGGTACAACTATTTTTGTGAATTGTAATTCTTGGTGATGTGAAATCTTGTGTAGAGAATGAATGTGTGCTTATTTGTAGAAAAAAAAATTTGCAACTTTGGATTGACTCACTTAAATACTTCACCTATCATACAGTATTGAAAAATTCTTGGGAGATTGCTTAATTGTTCTAAGTACATCCACGATTCATCAAGCGTTTTGTCAATTTTGGTAGTGTTTATGTGTTTAAGTGTTAGTAGGATTCTTTTCTTCTTTTTTTTTTTTTTTTGTTCGGGACTAGCAAAACACTAAGTTTGGGGGTATGATAACTCTAGTAAACTAGAGTTATTTCCCTCCAAATGTTGGCATTTTGATAGTTTAAATCCCAAACTTTTAGTAGGAGTTAGGTGTTTCATAAATATTATAACTAAGTGTGTAAAGAGCATCAATTGCAGTAAAAAGAATTTTTAGATACTTGTAAGGGATGATAGATTTTGGCCTTCGGTATCCTAAATCCAGTAATTTTGATTTAATTAATCACAAAACCGTTATTTTGATGCTGACTTTGCTGGTTGTAAAATTTATAGAAAAAATACTAGTGCTATGTGTCACTTTTTGGTTAATTTCTTGGTGTCCTGGTTTAGTAAGAAGCAAAATTCTATTTCCCTATCTACGCAAAAGCCGAATATATTGCTGTTGGAAATTGTTGTGCTCAACTTCTTTGGATGAAGCATACTTTAAAAGATTTAGGTGCTATTTTTTATTGTGTGCATATAAGATGCGATAATTGTAGTGCAATTAATCTCACTAAAAATCCTGTCTTGCATTCTAAATGTGCACATTAATGAATGCCTTCACTTTATTAGAGATCTTGTGTGTAAAAAAGAAATTTTTGTTGAATTTGTGTGTACAAAAGATCAACTAGCTTATATTTTTACTAAACCATTGCCTTTAGTTTGTTTTAAATTTTTTTGAACTCGTTTGGGCATTATTGATTTCAAAACAGTATGAATTATGCTTTTCGGATGAAAATATGCGTCCTAAAGTATAGAAACTGCTCTCTCGGATGAACATGAATGTACGAACTCCTATCTTTTTCCTTAGATGCTTCCAATCGTCCAAACTTCATCTCTCACTCTTCAAACTCTTTGGAAATACTTACGGACGATTATCAACATCCGAGATTCTTTCGGACGCACAGCATAGTGTATTGGTTGTCTATTCATCTGTGATCGAACGTATATCAATCGTTCGGACGTTCGAACGATTATTCTACTCGTTTTAATCACTTCATTTTCCCCTTATCTAACACACCCTTCCCACCGAACCCTAGCTCCAGCGATTTGAGAGACCCACTTTCAATTCCTTCAATTCGTCCCTTCTCCTCTAAAATTGCTCAAGGAATCTCTCTTCCCAACTCCTTACCCATTGAAAACTCTAGGAAACTAGAGTTATTTTCCTCTAAATTATAGCATTTTGATAGTTTAAATTCTGAAATTAGGTAAGTAGTTGAAGATTTTAGTTAATTTCTTTCATATGTATTTATATTTTCATTGGGCACAGGTGAGTTTTGAATTAATGGTGATAATTTTTGTTAAATTCTTAGTTTAATTAAGTGCTTAATGGTGTTAATATTATGCAGGTTAAAAATTAAAGGTTAGAAGTTCGAAGGAACAAAGCTCAAGGGACTAAATTGCAAAATGAAGGAATTGAGGATTGCTGGAAGGAGAGTCATGATCTCGGTCTCGACTATTCCAGATCGCGATCTAGACTCGAGAACTAGTGCTAAAATTTTAGAGTCGAGATCGTGGTCTCAAAACTTCCAGACCGCGATCTCGACTCGCTAAATTTTAAGTTGTAAGGGCAATTTTGTAATTTCCAGCCCAAAAACCCTAATTTTTGCCTTGTATAATGCTGCACTATTTAAGCTAAGTAGTAGAGAGAGAAAAGCGAGTAGTTAGTTTTAATAGGGAGTTTTAGATAATTCTAGATAGATTAGGATAGCTTAGACTACAAGTTACTTTTTCTAATACAATTTTCTCTTAATCTTCATCTTAGATCTTCTTTCAAAGTTGCAATTTCTTGTCAAGTTTCCATCTTTATTAGATCATCGTAATGGGTTTTTCGTAAATTTCAAGTAGATATAATTTTGAATTGCTTTCTCATCTACTTTAGTAAAAATTTCTTTGCTTTTAATTTAGGGTTTTTAGTAAAATTGGTGTTCTTATCAATTTCTTGCTTTCTATTTAAGAATTTTCAATTTCTAGCTTTAGTTTCTTGTTAATTCTTAGTGGGTCTCCTTAATTTCAATTGAAAAATCAAAAAAATATTTAATTTCCTAGTTGATCTTTTCCTAATTTCTACTTTAGAAATGAATAGTGATTAATTTTTATTGCTTTATGGTCTTTTTAGTTGATTTATGCACTTGTTCTTAATCTTAGACTTAGTTAGATTAAATTAAGTTAGAATTGAAGTTATAACTTTCATTAGAATAGTTCTTCCATCCACTCATTGATTTAGCTTCACTACACATTTACCTTTAAAAACCTTGGTAATTGCAATTGACAATCCTCGTGGGAACGATCCCTACTTCCCTTGCTACTAGTTGACAACCGTATACTTGCGGGATGCCACCTAGTTTGTGATAGGATTTAGGTGTTTTTATTGATTTAAAACTAGGGTGTTAAAAGAGGCATCAAGTTTTTGGCGCCGTTGCCGGGGATTGTCTTTGGTTTTTGGCAATATCAAGCGCTTTATGGGTCGTGTAGATTAAGCACTTTAGATTAGTTTAATTTAGTTTTTAATTTTGTTGATCTTTATGTTTGATTTGGTTATCATGTGGAATTGACTTGGAATTCCAATTGACTATTTGCCTTGGTTGTGTAGTGCATGGTAAGAAGTACTCAAGAGCCATTCATTTGCTTAGACAAGGAAAAGGGGAAAGAGCTAAGACAAATTTGAAGGTTGAGAAGGGTGCAACAAGAACAAGAAAGGATAGAAATGGCACATGTTAATGCTCAACAAGGAAATGATAACATGGAGAACGAAGAAGAAGAGGTAGGTGGAAATAACGGAATGTGGTGGCTATAGGAATGGAAATGACATGAATGAGAATGGAAGGCCATTGAGGGAGTATGCTTTACCGAATTTTGATGGGGCGAACTCAAGCATTGCATGGATGCCCGTGCAAGCCAACAATTTTGAAATTAAGGCCGGCCTAATCCAAATGCTCCAAGCCCATGCTATGTTCGGAGGTGGACCAAATGAGGACCCATACACTTACCTTATGAATTTTGAAGAAGTCTTGGACACATTTAAGTTTAATGGAGTACATCCGGATTGTGTTCGGATGAGGGTATTTCCTTTTTCTCTTCGTGATAGAGTGAAGTCGTGGTTGCAATCCCATGCTCAAGGAACATTCACCACTTGGAACCAACTAGCTCAAGAATTCTTGGCGAAGTATTTTCCTCCCGCAAGAACCGCTAAATTAAGGAATGAGATTACATCATTCAAACAAGATGTTGGTGAAAGCCTTGGGGAAGCTTGGGAAAGATTCAAAGAATTGTTAAGAAAATGCCCACAGTTTCTTGATCATGCCATTCCTATGTGGCTTCAAGTTCAAACGTTCTATAATGGTCTACTTCAAGAGACGAAATCCATCGTAGATGCCTCCGCCGACGGTTCTATCTCATACAAGACTCCAGAAAAAGCTCAAGAGTTGTTAAATAGGATGGCATACAACCACTACCATCATGGATCGATAACTCCGCCGGTGGTTCAACATCAAGCTAATCAAGCAAATGCAAGTAGTGGAACATTGAATCTTAACATGCAAGAAGCCCTTTTAGCTCAACAAAGCATGTTCATGAATGTGATGAATAGCATGGCAAAGGCGTTGGAGAATCTAGGGAAACCTAGTAGTGTAAATGCTATGACTTCTTCTCCAACTCAACCAAACATGACATGTGATTTTTGTGGAGGCGGCTATGCCAATGGGAATTGTGAAATGCCATATGGGGCTAATGAGCAAGTCAATTATGTGACTAATCAATCTTCATTTCCAAGGAACCAATCCGGAAATTATGGGAACTTCCGTATAATCCGTCTTGGAGGAATCACCCAAATTTCCTATGGAGTAATACCAACAACCAATCCAACCCTCCTTACCAACCAAATCCTCACCTCAAAATGCCCAACACACTCAAACCCCGAATTCCTCATCTAGACCTTATCAACCCCCACATCAAAGAAATTTCTAACCCAACTCGTATCAAAATTCCCCCAATCCTTCTTTTCAAAACCAACAACAAAGACCTCCGTTCCAATATGCAAATTCTTCCCAACCCATGTACCATGATCAATATGCTCCTAGAGATAATTTGGGTGAAGAAGGTTGGAGAAGACAAGCCTAGTATTTGAGAAGGGAATTGGATAGGAAGACCGAACAGCATAAAAGAGATTATGAAAATTAGAAGGCTTCAACAAGAAATTTGGAACTTCAATTGGGACAATTGGCAAGGTTAAACAATGAGAGGCCGTTGGGAGTGCTTCCAAGTGACACTATTCCAAATCCTAAGGAGCAATGTAAGGCTATTACACTTAGGAGTGGGAAAGAGTTAGAAGAAAGAGTTGAGAGAAATTTATTGAAAAATAAAGAACAAGAAAGGGTTGGGGATAAAGACAAAGAAAAAGGGGAGCCTTCAATTAGGCAAGACAAAATGATGAATGAGTCTATTAAGCCTAATTCACAAAGCAATGAAGGCAAGGATCCTAAACATCATGAGCCTAAGCATGTAAATGTGCCATTCCCTCAAAGGTTGAGGGATGAAGAGAAGTCAAAGAAATTCAAGAAGTTTCTGGAGATTTTCAAAAAGTTAGAGATCAACATCCCTTTTATGGAAGCACTTGAAAAAATGCCTACCTATGCCAAATTCATGAAACAAGTCCTTACTTCAAAAAGGAAATTGCATGGTTACGAAATTTTGTGCTTAACGGAGCATTGTAGTGCATTACTTCAAAGAAGTTGCCACAAAAGCTCAAAGATCCTGGTTCATTTTCTATACCTTGTGAGATTGGTGGTTTACAATTTGGAAGAGCATTCTATGTGATTTAGGAGCTTTGATAAATCTCATGCCTTTTGGAGTGTTTAAGAAGCTAAATGGAGGTCAATTGAAATCAACAAGTGTCTCATTGCAACTTGCGGATCGAAGTATAAAGTTTCCAAAGGGGATCATTGAAGATGTGATTGTGAAAATTGACAAACTTTATCTCCCGGCTGATTTCATTGTGCTTGAAATGGAAGAAGATGAAGAAATGCCAATCATTCTTGGGAGACCTTTCCTTGCTACCGGTCCTGCACTCATTGATGTTCAAAAAGGGAAGTTGGAATTCCGAATAAATGATGAAATTGTTACATTTAATGTCTTTAATTCATTAAAATTTTCATCAATTTTTGAAGATGTCATGAATATTAATGTGATAGATAACTTAATTGATGATTGTTGTAGGAATGCAATGGAGAATTTCTTAATGGAAAAAGAGGTCTTGGAGACACAAATGCCAAATCAAGATGTTGAGGAGGGGATGAAGAATGTGAGTCACTTGGATCGGGATGAGAGTTTCTTGCAAAAGAAAGAGGAAGAAACTCAAGAAAAAGGTAAAGGGGGGTCTCCGATCAACGAACCCCCCAATTTGGAGTTGAAACCCCTTCCTGGTCACTTAATGTATGCATATTTTTGTGAAAATGAGACATACCCTGTGATTGTGAATGCATCCTTGACAAATGAGCAACTTGAAAGATTGATTATGGTGCTTAGAAGGAATAAAAGTGCTCTTGCTTGGTCTATTGATGATATAAAGGGAATAAGCCCTTCTATATACATGCATAAAATTTTGATGAATGAAGGGATTAAACCAATAAGGTAGCCTCAAAGGAGATTGAATTTTACTTTAAAAGAGGTCGTGAGAAAGGAGGTTCTCAAACTTTTGAAAGTCGGTATTATTTACCCTATTAGCGATAGTGAGTGGGTTAGTCCCACTCAAGTTGTTCCTAAAAATGGTGGTATTACGGTAATCATAAGTGAAACCAATGAGCTTCTCCCCTCTAGATTGGTTAAAAGTCGGGTTGGCGTATGTGCATTGATTTTTGAAGGTTGAATGATGCCACCCGAAAGGATCATTTTTCTTTACCTTTTATTGATCAAATGCTTGAGAGGTTGGCCGGTTTTGCATATTACTGTTTTCTTGATGGTTATTCTGGATACCTTCAAATTTTATTTCCCCAGAAGATCAAGATAAAACAACTTTCACATGCCTATTTGGTACTTTTGCATATAGGAGAATGCCCTTTGGACTTTGCAATGCCCCAAGTACATTTCAACGTTGTATGTTTGCCATTTTTCATGACATGGTTGAAAAGAGCATTAGTGTTTTTGGTGGCTCATTTGATAATTGCCTTGAGAATTTGTCCAAGGTATTGAAGAGATGTGTGGAAACTAATTTAGTTCTCAATTTGGAAAAATGTCATTTCATGGTAAGAGAAGGAATTGTGTTGGGTCACAAGGTCTCATCAAAGGGAATAGAGGTTGATAGGGCAAAAGTGGAGGTAATTGAAAAGTTACCTCCTCCGATCAATGTTAAAGGGGTAAGACGTTTCTTAGGTCATGCGGGTTTTTATAGAAGATTCATTAGGAACTTTCTCATATTGCTAGACCCTTGTGTTTTCTACTTCAAAAAGATTGTCCATTTCATTTGATGATTCTTGCTTGGAAGCATTCAATGAATTAAAACATGCTCTAGTGATTGCCCCAATTATTGTAGTACCAAATTGGTCTCTTCCTTTTGAGCTTATGTGTGATGCGGTGACTATGCAATAGGCGCCATCCTATGTCAAAAAGTGAACAAGATTTTGCATTTCATTTACTATGCTAGTAGGACCTTAAATGATGCACAAATTAACTATTCAACAACAGAAAAGGAATTACTTGCTATAGTTTTTGCATTTGATAAATTTAGATCATATTTGATTGGATCAAAGGTAATTGTTCACACCGATCACTCTGCATTAAAGTATTTGTTTTCTAAGCAAGATGCTAAACCACGGTTATTGAGATGGATACTTTTGTTATAGCAGGAATTTGATTGGGAGGTGGTTGATAAAAAAGGTGTGGAAAACATGGTAGCCTACCATTTGTCAAGAATTGAAGCATCTAGACTTATCAATCGTGAAGAATGAGTGATCAATGAAGAGTCTCCTATTGAGAAGTTATTTGAGGTGAAAGAAGTGAGCCCATGGTATGAGGATATTGTGAATTATCTTGTGGCAAGGATAGTCCCTAAAATTCTTAACATCAATGAGAAGAGGAAATTCTTTGCGGAACTTAAACATTACTTTTGGGAAGAACCATATTTGTTTCGAAAGTGCAATGATCAAGTCCTAAGGAGATGTGTTCCGGTGAAGTATCCGACATATTGAAACATTGTCATTCATCTCCGGTTGGGGGCATCATGGATCCCAACGGACAGCTTTCAAAATCTTACAAAGTGGTTTATATTGGCCAACTGTGTTCAAGGATTCCTGAGATTTTGTGCTCAAATGTGATGAATGTCAAAGGGTGGGTAATATTTCAAGAGAAACATGAAGTGCCCCTTCATGGCATTATTGAATTGGAAGTGCTTGATGCTTGGGGGATTGATTTCATGGGACCTTTTCCGGTCTCATATTCCAATAAGTATATTTTGGTTGCGGTGGATGATGTGTCAAAATGGGTTGAAGCAATTGCTACCCCAACCAATGAAGCCAAAGTGGTTACTAAATTCTTTCGTAAGAATCTCTTTTCACGATTTGGGCTACCTCGAGCTGTCATTAGTGATAGGGGGATCACATTTCAAGAATTCCCAATTTGAGGCATTAATGACGAAATATGGGGTGAAACACAAGTTTGCTCTAGCTTATCACCCACAAACATCGGGTCAAGTGGAGGTTTCCAATCGAGAATTGAAAAGAATTTTAGAGAAAACAATGAATAATGCTAGGAAGGATTGGGCATTAAAGTTAGATGACACTTTGTGGGCTTATCGTACGGCATTCAAGACTCCAATAGGCATGTCTCCGTACCGTATCGTGTATGGAAAGGCATGTCACTTGCCGGTTGAACTTGAACATAGTGCATATTGGGCTATAAAGAACTTGAATTTTGAGTTGAATGAGGCTTATGAAAAAAGGATGCTTGACTTGAACGAGTTGGATGAATTTCGAAGGGAAGCATTTGAAAATTCTTTAATCTATAAGGAAAAAACAAAGGCTTGGCATGATAAGCATATCCAAAGGAAGGAATTTAAAGTTGGTGATTTGGTGCTCCTTTATAATTCAAGACTCAAATTTTTCCGAGGAAGCTCAAATCAAGATGGAGTGGTCCCTTTGAAGTGATCCAACCTTTTTCTTATGGAACCGTGGAGATAAAAGGGAAAGAGGGAACTTTTAAGGTCAATGGTAATCGGCTTAAACCATATTTTGGAGGAACTATTGAAAGTGGACGAGAGATCGTCCGATTAGCACAAGAATGAGGGTCATGCCATAGTCAAGTTAGTGACTATAAAAGAGCGCTTCTTGGGAGCAACCCAAGTCTTTAAATTATCAGCTTAGTTCTCATTACTTTCTTTAGTGTGATTTTTAATCGTCTTGATTTTGCATGAATTGGTTTGAAATATATATATATATATATATTGAGTTTTTGAATTGAATAAATGGTGCTAAAGAACAGATTGAAAATTATCATCCTAATTTGTGAATTTTTTGTTTGTACTCTTATCCAAAATGCAGAAAACTGTCAACCAAGTTCTGCTCTTATACACATCTAGATGTAAAAAAATTTCATTTTGCAGAAGTTTGGCTCGAGACAAAAATTCTCAAATTTTTGAGACCGCGGTCTCAACTCTGAACTTCTGCAAAGGCTATTTTGGGGTCGAGTTGATACCGCGATCTCAAAAATTTGAGACCGCGGTCTCAACTCTGAACTTCTGCAAAGGCTATTTTGGCATCGAGTTGATACCGCGATCTCAAAAATTTGAGACCGCGGTCTCAACTCTGAACTTCTGCAATGCCTTATTTTCACTCAGTTCAGACCGCGATCTCAAAAATTTGAGATCGCGGTCTCGAACAAATCCAAAAACTTTTTAAAAGGACGAATCCTTTCTTCTTTTCTCACAAAACCTTTCCACTTCTCTTCTCTCTTTCGAAAACCCTAACCCCAAAAACTCCAATTCTTCTTTCTTCTTCACCAAAATTCATCAAAAAACTCCATAACCACCACTAATTTCACTTTATTTTTCTATAGGAACATCAAAGCAACCATCTTTTTGAAGATTTGAAGAAGAATTTGGGTTCCAAAGAATATTTCTACAAAGGGCAATTCTTGGAAAAATTTCAACTCCAAAAAGAACGGGTAATATCTTTCTTTGAATTATTAGTTGTGATTAGTCATTTTTGAAGACAAGTGTGGAATTGGTGGATTAATTTGTGAAAAATTGGGATTGAATTAGTCGATTATGGGCAAGTAATTGGTGCTAAATTTTACTAGAAGAATTTTGAATTATTCAATTTTTAAAATTCTTGTTTTGAATTGTATTTGAGTTGAACTATTTTAACAATTGTTGAAAATTTGGATTCGTGAATTGTTGGTGTTGAATTTTGCTTAATGGTTAGTTTTGTGTATTGGATTGAATTGTGTTTAGAATATGACGAGAGGGGTTTATGGTAGTGCTGAGAGAAGGGTGAGAGGAAGAGGGACTGGTTCGAGAAAAAGGAAATCTGGAGAGGGGACAAGTGGAGAAGGGAGTTCGGAACAACTATTGGGAGGTGGTGATCAATTTGAACCTCAATTCTCGAGTGATAGGGCTCAACAACTTTTTAAGAGTAATGAGAAGCACGAAGTAATTAAAGAGAGGAACTTTGACCTTACCATGCATTGGGGTATTTACGAAGGCTCTAGGAGAGATATAGAAGAGCAAATTAGGTCGAGGCATTGGGAGGGTTTTAATGTTCAGGTTGACCCCGGGGCTACCCAATTAGTCAAGGAATTTCATTGCAATTTAAGCGAGTTAGAAGATGGCAAGGTATGTATACGGGGGGTTTTGGTAGATTTTGGTGCAGATTTGATTAATGCGTACATTAACATCTCAATACCTCAAGTAACTTCTAGTCAATATTTGGCATTTTTGAACAATAAAAATAAGGACATGGAAGCAATCAAAAATGCCATTTGTGATAAGAGGGTTGAGTGGGTTAGGAGTGCTTCTTCTAGTATGGAATTGAAATTTCCTCATCAAGGACTCTCATTAGTGGTTAAGTTGTGGTTTTATTTCATTAGTAGCCGTATTTTGGGGTCCAATACATTGAGCTTTATCCAGAAAGACAAGGTACTCTTAATCTATGCCATTATGACTGGGATCCTGGTGAATATTGGTCACCTGATTAGACAAGGGTTTCTAGAGAGTGGAAGGTCGGGACGACCTATATTTTACGCCCCTAGTCTAATTCACCATCTTTGCACCATAGCGGGTTGCCCAATTGGTCCTTTAGAGTTATTGACACATCCTAGAGGTAGGATCAATAGGGAATATGTCTATAGGATGGTGAGGGAATATGAGAAGCACCACCAAGAGGAGCAACCTGCCCAGCCTCCTCGTAGCCACATCCACAGCCTCACCCTCCACAACCTCAGAGAACGTCAATGATTCCGATACCCCCGGGTGTAGTATTCAATGCTCCGGTAAGTGAAGAAGAGAGAAATGATCTGCAAGGATACTGGTCTTATAGCCAAGTGGTGTTACACAATAACTTGACCATCATTGGAGAAGCATTAAGGGTGACTTCGTTAGGTACTTGGATTCAGCCACCATCTCCTCCGGCATGGCACTTTGGTCCACCCCATGGACAATATTACACACCGCCGGCGGCTACTACACATCACGAGGGATCTAGCCATGCAGGTGCGACTGGAGGAGACGTAGATGATGATCACGAGGAGGCCCAACCTAGTGATGCAGAAGAAGGTCAAGACGAGATGGAATAAAGAGAAGAAGCCATCACTCGTTTGCACATGGAAAAAGACCAACCTTGATTCTTGAATTAATTTGATGGATGTTGATGACTTTTGCTGTTTTCATTAGACAGCGTAGCTTTTAATTACTTTACCCATTTAGATTATGTTTGTTTTATTTTCAATTTTAGAATTGAAGTATTTCAGTTTTTCTTTCTTTCAAGTAGTTTGGCTAAGGCCTTAAGCTGATGCCAAGTGCTACATTTTGATGCATTATGAATGACATTTCTTTTAGATTATTAAATTGACACTTGGTAAGGTTGGGTTATTGCCAAATAAGAGTAATATGGCTAAGGACCCTAAGCTGATGCCATCTTTGCATTAGTTGATGAGTTGAATGGAAATTGATTTTGTTTGAAGCTTACTTGGCAAGATGCATGGCATGGTTGCTCTTAACATTTTTACTCAATTTTAATTCTAGGCTTAAGAGTTGAACATAGTTCAAGTAGTTTTCGTTATTTTTGGGTTTTGCATTGATGTTTAATTTTGGGTGAGTGGAAGGATGATTTATTCATCAACTTGAATAAAAGAGACAAGTTTGGGGGTATTTATCTTTTTGTGTCGGAAATGGTTATTTTACATATTTTTGCCACTTGATGATTAAGATCAAAAGAATTAATGGATGGAAAGTTGATCAATTAAGTACTCAATGATGATAAATTTCATGTTCAATACCTTGTGAGTGAAGTATATGATTGATTCTTTTCAAGAATTTTAGTGTGAGTGAGTAGTTCATTTGCAATATAAAGAATTCATAAACTTAGCATTGCTATTTTTCAAAAAGAAGTACTGAAATTTTAGGAAAATTTATTTGAAATGCTATTTCTTATCGAATCATTTATATTATGGGGTTGATGAACTATCTTTTGGAAAGACATGAGTTAATTGAAATAGAAGGAATATTGGGACATTTCGTGTGTTTGCATAGGGAATGTTCTTCTAACTTATGAATAGTTGATATTTGAGATTAATTTTTGGTACATTTTACTCATTTTCCTTGGCCGTTCAACAAAAAAAAAATTTAGGAATAAGGCGAGTACGGAATTCTGACATGTACCCATGTTTGTTTCTCCGAAACAAGCCATTAGAGTAGTAATAAGGCGAGTACGGGACTCCGACATTAGTACCCATGTTGTTTCTACGAATAAAGCCATTAGGAATTGTGTTTTTTGTATACCAATAAGTTAAGGAGAAAATGCTTGTAATACTTATCATTGATCTCATATTACTTATTCCTTTTTAGAGGTTTATTCCCGAAATGTGTGACAATTGCATTTAGTTGATTCCTAATTGAACTTCTACTTTCACAATGCTTAGTCGAGAAAGTTGATTAACTTTATAATATTTGTGAGTTGAGAAGTAATGGTGCTTCAAATGAAAAGAACTAAAACTTTTGGTAATTCTTTTAGAGAATGGTAATGCTTGGTGATGTGAAATCTTGTGTAGTGAATGAATTTGTGCATCTTTGTAAAATGAAATTTCAATTTTGGATTGATTTATTCATATTTTTCATATCACGTAGTGTTGAACATTTCTTGAGATCGCTGAATTGTTCTAAGTTCATCCATGATTCATCAAATGTCACATCAACTTTAGGGGTGTTCAAATGTTTGAATGTTAGTAGGTCAACTTTCATTTATTGTTCATCTTTGTTTTGCTCGGGACTAGCAAAACGCTAAGTTTGGGGGTGTGATAACTCTAGGAAACTAGATTTATTTTCCTCTAAATTATAGCATTTTGATAGTTTAAATTCTGAAATTAGGTAAGTAGTTGAAGAATTTAGTTAATTTCTTTCATATGTATTTATATTTTCGTTTTTGAATTAATGGTGATAATTTTTGTTAAATTCTTAGTTTAATTAAGTGCTTAATGGTGTTAATATTATGCAAGTTAAAAATTAAAGATTAGAAGCTCGAAGGACTAAATTGCAAAATGGAGGAATTGAGGATTGCAGGAAGGAGAGTCGAAATCGCGGTCTCGACTATTCCAGACCGCGATCTCGACTCGGGAATTAGTGCTAAAATTTTAGAGTCGAGATCGTGGTCTCAAAACTTCCAGACCGCGATCTCGACTCGCTAAATTTTAAGTTGTAAGGGCAATTTTGTAATTTCCAGCCCAAAAACCCTGATTTTTTGTCTTCTATAATGCTGCACTATTTAAGCTAAGTAGTAGAGAGAGAAAAGGGAGTAGTTAGTTTTAATAGGGAGTTTTAGTTAATTCTAGATAGATTAGGATAGTTTAGACTACAAGTTACTTTTTCTAATACAATTTTCTCTTAATCTTCATCTTTGATCTTCTTTCAATTTCTTGTCAAGTTTACATCTTTATTAGATCATCGTAATGGGTTTTTCGTAAACTTCAAGTAGATATGATTTTTAATTGCTTTCTCATCTACTTTAGTAAAAATTTCTTTGCTTTTAATTTAGGGTTTTTAGTAAAATTGGTGTTCTTATCAATTTCTTGCTTTCTATTTAAGAATTTTCAATTTCTAGCTTTAGTTTCGAGTTAATTCTTAGTGGGTCTCCTTAATTTCAATTGAAAAATCAAAAAAATATTTAATTTCCTAGTTGATCTTTTCCAATTTCTACTTTAGAAATGAATGCTTTAGTGATTAATTTTTATTGCTTTATGGTCTAATTTTAGTTGATTTATGCACTTGTTCTTAATCTTAGACTTAGTTAGATTTAATTAAGTTAGAATTGAAGTTATAACTTTCATTAGAATAGTTCTTCCATCCACTAATTGATTTAGCTTCACTTCACATTTACTTTTAAAAACCTTGGTAATTGCAATCGACAATCCTCGTGGGAACGATCCCTACTTCCCTTGCTACTAGTTGACAACCGTATACTTGCGGGATGCCACCTAGTTTGTGATAGGATTTAGGTGTTTTTATTGATTTAAAACTAGGTTGTTAAAAGAGGCATCACCCATCTTAATGAAACCTCTTTTCACTTTTTTAACATCATATTCTTTAGAATTTCTTAAAAATCACTCACTCTCACTTTTTATCTTCTCCACATTTCTCTTCAAATCAAGATTGTACGATCACATGGAAGATCAACGGCCACCAGAGGGAAGAAATCAAAAGAAAAGGCTCCAGTGTAGGGCCAAAAATCATCAAATCCTTAATCCACCAATCCAATCCCTCTCCACCAAAATTCATTGATGCCAAGTCATCCGATAGGTACAGTTTCCTTCTTAGCAAATCTATAATCATTCAACGTACTGTTTCACAAAGCCCATTTGATGAATTGAATTTACCTCTTTTTAAGGCAAGCTTTGAAAAACAAAACTGAGAAAATTTGATTCACATGGATTTACCTGTCTATCATGATATGGTGTCGCAATTTACCGCTAATCTTAGAAAGGCTTAGACTATTCAAACCTTAGCCTCTTGTGTGAATAATGTAAACTTTGAAATTTCCTCCAATGTCATTAATTCAATTTTTGAGTGTAAAGTTGTTTCTCCTGATAAAATTTCTTTTTTTTTTCTCCTTGGATAAATGGCCTACTATAGAAACTCGTTTTGATATAGAAGAGGTCAAACAGATTTTAATGTCAATTTAAACAGGCTTCAGAAGCCAAAAGCACTCTTCTTAGTCCTGAGCTCAACATTTTATACTCCTTAGACACTAATTTGCTGTATGTTATTGCCTACTCATGGGCATCGCACTGAGCCAGACAAAATGCAACTATACTTATTTTATTGTGTCTGTAAAGGCATCAAACTTGATTTTGGTTATCTAATCTGCTCTTTATGGAGCTCTTTTTCACTGATACCCGTAGGAACATTCCTTTTGGAAAATTCCTAACCAAAGTTTTCGATCACTTTGACATCCGGTTTTCTGGCTAAAAGCAATACCTTCCTTGTTTCAACAAAGCTTATATTGAACGAAAGGGTCTATGGTTTTTTAATGATCAATGGTTTACAAAGGCTGCATATGAACTTGAAAAGTTCAAAACACATGCTTCCACTTCTGGTCCTGCACTACTTCACTCTCGTCCTTCTCAGCCCTCCTCTTCTTTACCTCCTCTTATCCCCACATTCCATCTTCAGAACCCTCACTTTCCAATCTATTCATACTTGTTACCTCTTTGAGCAATCAAATGAGCTCATTTCAATGCCGCACCCTTCGGAAGTTAAAGAGGCTAGAGGATCACAAAACAAACTATACTACAAGAAGCACTCAATCTAGGAATATCTGCCTCAACTCAGGTTCAATTTGCTAATATCCAGTCCCAATACATTATTGAGTCCTCCTCTGACAGCGATGACAATGACATTGAAGATGGTGATCATTCCAATCCTGAGCCCGAAAACCGTGAGGATCTAGTTGGTGCAACCAATCCTGATAAAACCACCTCTCCTAGCATTGAAATTGATGATGACAAAGACGTTGATGACACATTCAACTATATCATGCAATGCCGTGATCCTCAAAACTTAGTGAACAAGACAGTGAGGCTACAAAGGATGATGCACCGGCCAAAAAGCGCAAACGTGAGGAACACTCCAAGAAAAAGAATGATTCAGCTTCCACCCCTTAGTTTCTCCTTCATTCCTTGTGATTACTGCCCTTAAACATTTGTTGCACTTAGGTTTTAGTTAACTATTTTTTGCACTTGGTTGTAGTTGACCATTTGCTGAACTTGGTTATAATTACTTTGTGATGGGTATTTCACTTTATTGTTCACTATTTCGTTTTTTTTTTATGACCATTTTTACCTTTATTGTGGCTTGTATAAGTGGGAGCGTCCTCTTAGGGGGAGCTTATTTTGCTTTGATGATGCCAAAAATGGGAGAAAGATAGCTATTTGAGTGTTTATAACTAATTGTGTAATCATAATAGCTATTTGAGTGTTTAAAACTAATTATGTGATCATGGTTGTTTGATTTGCCTCGTGATTTATCATTATCAAAAGAGGGAGATTGATGTTCTAATACCTTGGTTTTGATGATGACAAATGTAATCTAACAATCTTAACTTGAGTTGTGCAGGAATTCCAGTTTATTTATTCTTAGCAGAGTTTTCAGATGAAGTACATCGTCCGAACAGCACTATGTCTCTCAGACGCACAAGCTCGTTTGAACGAGATTACCACAGACAGAATGCACCGTCCGAACAATCAGGCAAAAAGCAATATTTTGGAGCATCTACAATGGATGCACAAGTTTTGAGTCGTCCGAATGAATTTATCTTGGACGCAATTCACCATCCAAAAGGTCAAGGCAGAGGCAAGATTTTGAGGCACCTGCAACAGACGCACCTAGCTGTCCAAAGAAAATTATATCGGATGAGGCTAACTGTTCGAAAGAAAAGCAGCACCAAACCTTTCGGACATACTACATCGTCCAATGACTGAACTCATCAACATACCTGGTTCGAACGAAGGAACGAATGCAATCTCGGCAGTTCGAACGGCATCCTCAACTGCTTGATATTTTAGATTGGACGATTGTTCAAACACTCAATAATAACCTAGGACGTCCGAAACCCATAACGACTAGTTTTTTCAACATTTATTATCTGGCCATTAGGAGGTTGTTGGGAGTTGATTTATTGCACCTATAAATACCAACCCTTCTTTATTATGTTTCATTAACTTACACATTAAATACAAGAAAATAGAAAAGCAATTTGAGTGCAAATTAGCTCTTTTGTGATATTGTATTAGTGTGTACTCTATGAAATTAACAAATAAGAGTGTTATTCAAAAATATTTAGTAGAGTGATAGTCTTATACAAAAGTGAGGTTTAGTGTAAAATCCTTGACTCAACTAAAGAGAAGTAGTGTGAGCAAGAGTGATCCTACTTTGTGCACACTTAAGATTATTGACTCACCAAATTTGAAGGAGCATCTTAGTGGATTACTACTCCAAGCTAGCTAGCTTTGATGTGTTGTTTGTTTAATCTTCTCTTAATTCATTCTATTCATTTTACACTTAATTGCTTATATTTTTATTATCTTACTTGTCAAGTGCAAGAAATTTAAATTTAGTTTCATTTGCAAGTGAATTTTTAGAAACATAATTCACTCCCCCCCCCCCCTCTTTTGTTGCTTTGGGACTAATATTAGGAATTAGTAATTTATTTGGTAGTTACTTGAAAGTTTGTTTTTTATTCACCAAATCTAGTTGGATATATATAAGACGTGTTAAAATATTATAGGGGAGTCTAAAGAATTTATTGAGAGTCTATAAAAACTACTTTTAGTTTTACTGTTTTTTTGTTCTTTCCATATATCTTTGTGTGTGACTATTTTATCCTTCAATTCTCTAATTTTGTGGTTGGTATTGGAGTGCTTTAAAATTTTAAAATTTTACAACTAGTATCAAAGCAAGACCAAGAGGTAGTCTTGGGGGTATTAGTTGTCAAATTTAGGGCTCAAGGTTTGCCTGGGAATATTCAATTGTCAAAGTTTGACTACAAAGTTAGTCCTCGAAGATAAGACTATAAATTGGTTCGGAATTTTCAGATTGATTGTAGATATAAGAACAAAGATCAGAGAAGCATTCTGCTGTAATTGTCGATTGCTACAAAATTACAAAATTGGATGATTTGATTCAATTGTTTGCCTGAGAAGCTAGAAAAATTACAAGAAGAAGAAAATTATTCAAGTATACGTAAATTGCTGAATTGTGATGGATGAATTTTGATGGTAAAAAATGTCTAAATAATATGTAAAGGAGTTTTTTAAGGTGGAATAATATGTAGAGAACACAGATTTGGTACAATAATATCTAAATAATTTTCTTTTTTATATTGTTGCACAATCTTTACTAAAAAGTTAAGAGGAAAAAGAAAAAATTATTTTTTTCAAATTATGCTTAAAATAATGTCTTAATGTTTTTTTTTTCAAAATATTTATTTATCATTCTAGTGTATTTTTGATATTTTACAAGGATATGTATTTGTTTTGCAAGATATTGAGTTGAACTATGCTTGTAAACCAAAATCTTCAGAACGTCACCTCCAATTTCATCACGAACATAAATAATCAATGAATTTTTTGTCACCGTGTAGATAAAATGCAATTTGATCTTGTACTTGGTTTTCATCTTCACTCATGGCAGTATATGGATCTTGTATTTTGAATAGAATTTAACTTCTAGGTTAGTTTGATTGAAAATTCAAACATATGTATCCATTCATCTTCACAACATTCCCATTCAAAACCATTCACATATTTTCCAAAGATGAGACCTACCACAAGATTCAAAGCCGAGTTTTGGATTGTAATTATGCGAGTACAACTTGGTTCATTTACACCCTGGGAGTAGGTACATTCCATATATGTGTAATCTAAAAAATTTAAATAAGAAAAAAAAGTAAAAGGAAGGATTGATTACACTTTACTCCCTTAAACTCTAGTTTCACTACCATTTTAATCTATAAAGTTATCTTTTGAGCACTAAAGTCCTCCTTTATATCAGCTAATATTATGACTATGTTACTATTCTATATAATATTTTTTTTGTTTATTGTTATCTAATGAATTAAATTTTCATAAAGATAAGACTTGATTCATGTAGAATTTGATCTTAAATGATACAAAGAAGTTAAATTTGATATTTTTTACTAGCCTTTTTGGCTAGAATTAATTGAAGAGTATGAAAAAATTTTACTGATATTATCAATTATAATAAGTTCACGTCTCTTGATCAGAATGAATTCTTTAACCTGAAATTTAGGTTATATAGAAAGATATACCCATGAGTCTAGAAAGTTTGAATTAATTTTATATATCTTTAAATTTATTTGGACCAATAAGAATAAAAGGAAAATTTTTAAAAAAGAAAAAAGAAATTCCATTATTATTTTTTGTTTGTAGTAGTGACAGCAGTAGAAATTACAAGAGGGATGCAGAGCAAATAGAGGTGAAAAATAGAATAAAATAGGAATAAAATGGTCAAAACATTGAGTTAATATAATAAGTAGATTAAATGGTCAAAACATAATGTTAGGGATTAAAGTATTCGTGATAATAATTTTTAAGGGGGTAAAGTGTAATTAAAGAAAGGGAATATTTGTCCATTCATTTAAGATATTGTTAGAGTTAACTGTCAATCCACGGGCTTTAGTTCTCAAAAGATAATGTTAGAAATTTAAAGGGGTAAAATGTAATTAACTCTAAAGATAATATCTACTAATGTGTAAAGGCACACTCACTCAGTGTATATGCTAATTAAAAGAAAAAAATAGTGGAACTTATTATTAGAAATTTTAATGATGAATGGTGGTTTATATTCATTCATCAGGTTGGCTAGAAAAACTACTCAAGAGGGTCATATTAGAAATGTCAAAACTGACAGACACCAAATCTGGTGCTCTTGCTTTATTATATTAGATAGATACTCTCCCTCTCTCTCTTTCTCTCTCTCTCTATATATATAATACTATCTAATACTATATATAAAGAGAGAAAGGGAGATTGGTGTCTATCTTCTTTTGTTTTACCAATTATACCCTTATCCTTATAAAGTAACTATAATAAGTCTATAACTTCCTTCCTACTATTTCCCTCAACTACCAATATTTTTATTCATTTTTTTTTTAGAATTGTACGCCCATAAGATGTACCTTTTCCACTAGTAAATATAAAGGCTCAACCTCATTTTGGTATTTAACATTTTACTAGCTTCCTGTTATACCCCTATACAAATAAACAAATAAGATAACTATAATATGCAAGAGAGGGAAGAGGATTGCAAGTTAAAACTACCCACTAACTTTTCTTCTATCCGCCTTTCACTACTTATATTTTTTTACTTTAATATTTTAATATTTTAAATTTCCATTATTTCTATCTCTTGAATTTTTGTTTTTACAAAATTGCACACTCATAGAGTATGCCTTTCCTAGTAGTGAAAATAAAAAGAGGAGGAGGAAGTTCTTGAAAGTTGTGATATCTCAAATCATTTGATTAGTTATTAAATATATGTAATTGAGGACATTTTTTTATAGAAAAAGCAATGCAGTATACTAGAGTATTCATGCTTTATTAAAGTAGCTCGATATGATATATATATATATATATCATATCTTCTCTCTAAAACTTTCTCTATGTAGTTGTTATCTTCTTTGTGCTGCCTAAGTCACTGCCATAACACCACCGGCTGCAAGCTGGAGGGCAATCATCTCGCTCTTTTGCAGATATTGTTCAAGGCCAAACTAACAATTCTTGCTCCATCAAACTGCTAGGCACACTGAAGGAAGAGCCTATAATTTTTTACACCGAAGAAGAAGAAGTGGCAATGTTATCAAACCTTTTCGTGAAGCACTCATTGGCTAATTCTCTCATGGTCGCCCTAAAATGGACACCCTTGGCAAGGCGTTTCCATCTATTGGTTTTTTGGGTTCTTTTACTTTAGGCCTCATTGATTACAGTAATATCTTACTACAGTTTGATAAGGAAGAGGACTATTCACGTGGATTAAGGGGCATTGGTTGATTGATGGCTTTCCTATGAGGGTGTTTAAGTGGAGTCCATTGTTTACTCCAAATGAAGAAACCTCTCTAGCCCCAGTTTGGATTAATTTCGAAAACTTGCCTTTTTGTTTCTTTAACAAGGAAGCCTTATACTCACTTGCATCTACTACAGGTAAGCCGCTCAAGATGGATGTGGCAACAGAAACTATCTCAAGGCCTAGCCATGCTAAGGTCTGTGTTGAATGGGAATTGAAGGCTACTTGACCACAATGTGCTTGGTTGGGAATTGGAGCTGAAGGACGCTAGTAAGATTTTACTTACAAAAATTTAGCTCAGTTTTGTAAAAAGTGCAATAGGCAAGGCCAGGTTGTGGATGACTGTATGCTGGGAAGAGAAAAGGAATCTATCAAAGTTGTAGACAATGGAAAATAAAAAAACTGTAGGTGAGAATAACAAAAGTGCATATAGGTCTAGTAAGATTATAAAACGAGTTTATCAAAAGAAAGTCATTACAAACCAAGACAAACAATAAGCGTCAGGAATGCAAGTTGGCAACCTAGGAGATAGTATTACGAACAACATTGAAGAGGGTGGTGATGCAAGTCTCAAAGTGGAGGAGAAGATGGCTCAGGTGGTGGTTCCACAGCCAATAGCAACTGAACAGCCAAGTTCAAGGGTGATTCCTCAATTCCAGGAGGAAACTTCAACTCGTAAACAACTTCCAGCAATTCAGGAGGAAATCTTGTCCCTTCAGCAATTATAATGATTCAGGAGGAACTCAACCTTTTGAATCACCACCTTTGTAGGAAGATATTGAGGGACAAGTTTTTACTGAAGATGATCATTCGAGTTTGGCAATTTCAAATTAAAACCCGCATTTCCCTAATCAGGATGAGAGAGTAATGGTGAATGCCCCATTAATTAAAGAACTTCCCTCCTATTTTTCAGAATTGGACGACCTTAAAAAACTGCCTAATATTTTGAAACTGGATGAATGGAAGAAGTTTAGTCAGCTAATAGGTAAGAAGCTGTCACACTTGGCAAAGTCATCCAAAGTACGATCCATTTGCCCACTTGTAAGCCAAGAAGAAGAAATGTATTGATGGCTCGAAAACACGTAATGGCAACAAGAGCTTCCAAACAGCTTCTTTTATCTCATTCTCAGTGATCAAAATCATTACAAGGAATGTTGGTGGTATTGGCAATAAATCTTCCATCTGAAGTGTAAAGCATTTGATCAAGCAAAATAAAATTCAAGTTTTATGCTTAATTGAGCCTATGCTAAATAATAGCAAGTTGGACAATACTTTCTAATGCTATAGATTAGGGTTTTATTACTGTCTTGCAAACCCTAGTCAAAAAATTTGGTTGTTTTAGTCTTCTGATATAGCAGTATCTTTACTTCAAGCAACTGACCAAGTACTTCATGTCAAACTTAACTCCATACTTTTGGTGTGAGATTTTTTTTTGCAACATTTATCTATGGAAAAACCACATTGGCTGAAAAGCGTGATCTATGTCACTCCCTAAGACAAATTCGTGTTCAATCAAATCCTTGGCTGGTGGTAGGAGATTTCAATGCAATTTGTTCAACAGATGAGTATCCGGGGTCCTCAACACCTAAAGTAAGAGCTATGGAAGATTTTAATGAATGTTTACATGACTGTGAGTTGGAGAACTTGCCCTTCAAAGGAAATAAATTCACATGGATGGGAAATCATTTTGGTAGTACTGCTTTGAAAAGGCTAGATCGTATTGTTTGTAATCAGGAACTTCAAACTGATTATCAAGAAATAGATGTGTATCACCTGCCAAAAACCTATTCTGACCATGCCCTATTCTACTATCAATAGACAAGCTCATTCTTTCTGGCTTTGCTAAAGCAATTTAATTTTCTAAACATGTGGGCATCTTATGCTAATTTCAAGGAAGTAGTAGCTAATAGTTGGAATGCAGACTGCACAGGAGATCCCTTGATCAAAATTGCCACAAAGTTTGAATGATTGAAGCTGTAATAAGAGGCAGAGCAACAATGTGTTTGGCAACATCTTCCAAAAAATAAAGGACGTTGAGGCACTAGTATTGGGGAAAAAAAAAACAAATTGCAACTTCACCTTTCTGAAGAAGCAAAACTTGCATTTTCACATGGTCAAGCTATGTTAATGAAATGCCAAGCTGAGGAGTAAATATTTAGGAAGCAAAAGGCAAGAATTAAGTAGCTAAAAGAAGGAAAGAAAAACATTAAATACTTTCATGCTAAACTGGTAGGCAAAAGTTGGCTATTACAAAGTTAAAAATTGGGAAGCAATGGGTAGAGGATCTTGGTATATTGGAGAATGACGGGGGTTTATTTCTTTCAGAATCTTCCTACTTGGGAGGCAACAAGCCTAGGAAAGGGAGGTTAAAGTCCAGTTTATTCCCTTAGTAATTACTAGGGAGGATAACAGCTTATCTAATTTCCAAACCTTCCATTAAAAAGGTTAAAGAAGCCGTGTTCTCTCTTAATTCGGATAGCATAGCTGGGAAAGATGGATTCAATGGAGTATTTCACAATTTGTTGTGATATTATCAAAAAGGACATTCTACAAAGGGTAAACCAATTTATGGAAGGTTCTATATTGCCTAATGTCTCACTAGAACTCTCATTACTTTAATCCCAAAGAAGGAAAATCCTTCATCATTCAATGACTACAAGCCCATCTGCCTTGTACCTTCTTCACTAAAATTTGCACCAAGATCTTGGCCACAAGATTCTCAACAATTTTACCTAGAATTATCTCTTAAGAGTAGTCAGCCTTTATAAAAAGAAGGTCCATTTATAATAACATATTGCTAGCACAAGAATTGGTGAGATTCATTAACAAAAAAACTAGGGTTGGCAGTGTGTTCTTGAACGTTGGATCTATCAAAAGCTTTTGATAAGGTCGTCTGGTGCTTTTTGTATAAAGTGTTGGGTGCTTTTGGGTTGTCATAATCATTCTGCAAGATAATCTCGAATGTGTTTAAAAATAGTTGGTTTTCTGTCCTCAACAATGTCTTTCCAAAAGGGTTCTTGAAATCTTCAAGAGGTATTCAGCAGGGAAACCCTTTATCCCCCTTATTATTCGCTGTTGTTTTGGAGGCTTTCAGTAGAGGTCTTCAGCATCTCTTTCGTAGTCAGAAAATAGCCTACTTTGCTTTTCCAAGAGGTTCTCAAAATGTTACACATTTGAGTTTTGCAAACGACATACTGATTTTTACCAAAGAGGAGAAAAAACCTCTTGAAGAACTTTATATTTTTTGGCAGATTTTGAAGATATTTCTGGCCAGCTAACAAGTGGGGAGAAAAGCACCTATTACACTTCATCAAAATGATTAGCTAGTAGAGTGAGGCTTATAAGTCAAATCACAGGTTTTACAAGGAAATTTTTCACCAATGAACTATTTGGGTTGTCTACTACAAAAAATAAAAAAACCAATGAAGATAAGGGCTCCTTTCTAGTCAATGATTGAGAAAATAGGGAAAAGAATATCAAGATGGAAAACTAAATACCTTTTAGCTGGAGGAAAGCTGATCCTCATTAAACATGTGCTAAGCAGTATTCCTGTTTGCCTCCTTTTAGTCATGTTACTCCCAAAATATGTTTTGCAAGAAATTGAAAGAAAGTTTGCCTAATTTTTTTTGGGGCAATGAAGGGAATCGACACAAAAGACATTGGGCATCCTGGAGGACCATTTGTCAACTGGTAGACCAAAATGGCCTTGGTATCTACTCCATGATGGACATATTCAAAGGACTTTCAATGAAGATATGCTGGAGGTTTAGGAATGGAAAGTCCTTGTGGTCTTCATTATTAGCCTCAAGATCCTTGAAGAAAGAAGAGCATCCATTGAAGGCAGATTCCCATGGAAATGCCAACCTCTTGGAAAAGAATGTCTCAGTGGAAGTCAAAGAGGAAACTGAGATGCATATTATGTGTAAGGTAAGGTTTGGCAGGTCTTTTTTTGGTTTGAGAATTGAACTAGATAAGGGTCTATCCACAAGATTGTGCAGCAAGTATATTATGAAGATTTGATGGTGGCTCAAGTATGGAACTTGAACTCCTGGAATCTTTTAAGTATTAAGCCCTCTTTATATAGTAGTAGAATTGGAAGAAGTCAAAAAACATTTAAGAGGGGTGCTTTGTTTCCTTTCTCCTGAAGTGGATGAGCTCGCATGGACCTTAAGTTCGAATGGAAGCTTCACCAATTCAACAATATTCATGAGCACTGGAGTTTCTTGCTTTTCAAGGGAAATGGTGTGGGATACGAGGCTTCATCTTAAGAAATATATATTCATGTGGATGTTATTGAATTTGAAATTACCAACTTATGACATTTCACTAAGTTAGGATATTCCTTAGCATCCAAGTGTAGCTTCAGTGCAAATTCATAAATAATTGACCATACTCTTTTCTTCACAGACAAATTTCTAAAATGGTGCTTCTTTTAAAAATCGTTCTTTACCGATGTTGATCTGAAATGGAATTTTCAGGAGGAAGAAACTCGCATTCATTGAATGCAAGTTCCCTAAGCTCGCAGTTCCTAAATGGGAGCTCCTAAACAATTTAATAGAAAATTAAAAAAAAAAATCCATGACCCCTAGCATTCAGAATGCGAGGTCAAAGGCATTTTTATTTTGAAAAATTGAATGACCTAGCATTCCCTAATTGCAAGGTCAAAACACTTTTACCGACCTTGCATTAATGCGAGGTCAAAGCCAAATTTTTATTTTTTTTAAAAAAAAAATTTCACTGAAAAAATATTTTATTCAATTGTGAGGTCAGACGAATTTTTTTTTAATTTTATTTTTATAAAAAATATTTGTATGTAACTTCTTATTTAACAAATGTTTGATTTTTTTGTTAGTTAAAAAAGGATTTGGCCCTAAAACAAGCGTAGCTTAAACACTAAATTGTGAACATTTATTTTGTAATACCATATATAGGAACACTAAACCGTTATCTTTAAACCATAAACTGTAACATTAAGGAAATGTCGCACGAATAAAATATTTTAAGAAAGAAAATTTATTAATTTATCATATTTTTTGATAAAATTTTGATATAACCTCCCATATTTTACGAACATTCTCCCTGACAACAACCATACCCAACAAGGGTAACAAACATCCATAAAAGCCTGACAAGGGCTAAAAAACAAAAATAAAAACCTAACAATAATATAAAAACACCCGACAAGGGAAAATAATGATATACAAATAACAGATATCAATCACACATAATTGCTAAAAGTAATAACAAATGTCAATGTCCATGATCTCCAAATCTCCCCCCATACCACACTATCTAAGTTTAGGCATCCTTTTTGACCGACGGACATAAAATAGAGAAGTGTCTCGCTCTTGAGTAGGGTGAGCAATTTGTCACTGCGAAGCTATGTTTTTTTCGTGTTCATGTTTTTCATCTGAAACAGTAGGGAACCAGTATGCTCCGGATCTGGTCTAGTGGACGACGGTCCAAAAGATGATGGTCCCACCGGAGTGCGCATGGGTGAAAGTATCTGTGAAATGTCACCCTCAAATTGTATATTGACATGAAGGGATCCAACATCTACATGGGGCTGAAGTGATGGAACGCAACGGTGTTAACGACGACCTCCGTGTTGCCCATCTCGTCGCGAAACCCGCTCTACTCTATGTGGATCATGTGCCTGGTGTGGATGTTGAACGTAACCAGGAACTGTCGAAGGCCGAAATCAAGACGAGCAGATTCACCTACTGCATGTAGTGACTCAGAAGCAAAATGTCTGATCTATCCCCAAGTACTAGTATCCAGATCATTGTCCTTAGTCAGGTGGTCCAAAGACATGTAGTACAATCTAGCCATGGAGTCCATCTACCATAAAAGTTAAAATTAGTATTACTAAAGTCATTTGAAAAAGAAAAACAGTAACAAAAAATGAATAATTACTCACTAGATAATCTGCACGACGCGCACCATCGTCGTAGTACCCCTCTGAAAAAGTAGGGCGCTGACTCAGATTGGATATATAGACCGCCGTCCTCGGTCGGTACCATTGCATATAATCATGTGATGCATGTGTAGCATCAGCACATGGGAGACCAACCTCAACTGCATCCCTTCTTGCCCCCCAAATATCTATATAAGCTCAGTGGATCAACTCCCAATCATTGTTTGCCCGACCACAGCTGTCTATCAAATGAAGTGCACCTTGATTACCAATCAATTTCTAATCTGGTATGGGTTGGTGCAACCCGAACTGTAGCATAACCTGATAAGGTACGTAACATTCCACGATCTCCCAATATATCAAATAAGTAACTGCACGCCATATGTCACAACCAGCATTGCAATAATGGGGAAGCATATCAAGTACCTCATTAGGGAATGGCTGCCATATAAACTAATACCAAAAAATTCAACAAAAAGTTAGTAAATTAACAAAATATGATGAAGACAAAGTGCAAAAGAAATGTAATACATTACGACGGATGTACCTCATTTGGGTCGCAAATTATGTAGCTAATCTCGGAAAACAGATAAGACATGACGAGGAGCATTGCGCAAATCAAATCCAACATCCCACCTTCAATAAAAATTAATAAATATGATGTCCAATTTAAACATGTTTAATTAAAGAGTTTAACAAAATATATACCGAGATTCATATGCTCTGTGATGCTGGTGTGCGGGCTCTAACCGATTAGGTCATAGTGTCGGCATGCGCTCCCAAGCCCATAACTATAATTTTTAATTAGTATACATTCTATAAATTGCGAATGAAGTATACAATAAATGAATGCAAAGTATGCAAATATACCTGTAGCACTGGTTTGCAGATATTTCTGGCTTTGGGTGAGGTAGCATCACATAGGTTGCGATACAATGTACCCAAAACTGCTGATCCCCAACTATAGCGTCCCACAGTCTCCAACTCCCGAAGTAAGGATAGATACAATAATGGCACTTTGTTGCCTAAATTATCTGGAAAACTAAAAGGCCTCCAATAAGTACAAGTAAATCTATACGTGTCATCTGTCGACACATGTCATCAGTCGCATCATAGGGAAGGGGACGATCTAATGCCGCAGACAAACATTCAACCTTCAAACTACCACCATCAATATCTGATCTAGTAGGCATAAAGCCCAATAACTCAATGCATAAATGGCTCCAAGTATCTGTAGAATGAGTGGTGTCTCTACCCGTCATGGGTGGTCCATCAATATGTAAACCCCAAAGTACCTCTATATCCTGTAATGTGATGGTTGCCTCTCCAACAGGCAGATGAAAGGAATCTGTCTCAGGTCAGCATGGCTCGACAAGACTAGTGATCAAAGCATGGTCCACTGAAATACGTCGTAAAGATGTGACACCCTCGAAACCTGCCAAACAAATATAATGCCATACCCAAGCTGGAATGGGCCAATGATCCCAAAAAGCCCCATCACAATGCTTAACTTATAGTGTGGAATCATCGATAAGATAGTCAAAAATAGTAATTTAAGCATTGGATCTTGCCCTGTGCGGCGTTGTATGTGATATAATATCATCCATATATGGTCCAGGATGAACAAGCTCTCGCGACTGATCATCCATACCTAACAAATTGATATGGAAAGCGTAAAAAATTAATCTCATACAAAGTAGGCATTTAATTTCACATGTTTTAAAAGTTACATTCAAACATTAAAGGTCAAAGCTCCATAATCAAACCACAAGTACATTCGTAGAATACAAGTACATAAACAAGTACATTCGTAGAATATAACAAGTACATTAAGGATGTAATACGTTTAGACCCAAATTTTGAATTTGCAGTATGTTTTTTTTTATAAAAAAAAAAAATCGATAGAGTATCCTCTATTCGTTGACGATTCTCTCTTACGCCAGTCATGCCCGATAAGGGCTACATACAATGCAATAACTCGCCAACAGTTACAAGTAATACATGCGACAAGGACTACAAACAACACAATAACCCAGCAAGGGTTACAAGTCATACATGCCCGACAAGGTCTACAAAGACACAATATTAATCAAAAAATCTGTATTACTATAAAAAAGAGATACAAATCTTCATAATCACTTTCACATGTACAACTTAAATATAACCAAATACAATTACATCGCAACATTCAATTTAGTGCCAATAACAGCAAAAAAGTCCCAAATAACAATAAATTTCAACAACTCCTTTTACGGACAGTAATTATTCACAACCCCTCACCCCATATACCAACTTATTTATATTTACAGTCATAAAAAAAGTAAAAAGATATGCAGCCATCACAAATAATTTTCTAAATATTTACATTAAAAAAATTAATTAACACAAAAAAAAATCAAAAAAGTAAATTAATTATACTAATTGAAATTCAAAAAAATAATCTACCTTTATAGATGTGGTGTTTGTTGAGGAGGAATATGGTGATGGTGGTGGTGGTAGTGGTTCTAGGTGGTAGTTGTGGTGGTAGTGGTTGTAGGTGGTGGTTGTTGTTGGGGAGGAGGAAAATGAGATGTTGGTGATTGTAGAGGAGCGAGGAAAAGAATATGCTGGTGGTTGTGACAAGAATCACCAGGAGGAGGAGGAGAAGGAGGAGGCTGCGGCGGAGAAGGAAGAAGGAAGAAGGAGAATCAGAAAATGGAGAAAATGGTTCTGCCTGGAAGGATATGGTGCCGACTGAATGCGAGGTCAGTCAAAAGTATTTGACCTCGACCTCGCATTCCCTGAATGCGAGGTCGGTCAAATTTTTAAAAAAAAAATTCTGTGACCTCGCATTCCATTCGATTTTTCAAAATAAAAATGTCAGTGAATGCGAGGTAATGATTTTTTTTTTCTAAAATTAAATTTTTTAGGAGCTCCCATTTAGGAAATGCGAGCTCGGGGAACTCGCATTAACTAAATGCGAGTTCCCTTCTTCCGGAAATCCCATTTCAAACTAGCATCGGTAAAGAACGATTTTCAAAAGAAGCACTATTTTAGAAATTTCTCTGACCTTCACATGTTTCCAAGCCAAGGAAGTTTGGGGGTTCTTTGAACATCTGTTGGGGATTGATTTCAACCAGTTCGAGTGGAGAAATTGAGCTCTTATATGATATCAAGGTAGTTAAATTACAAACAAACTCAGCTTCTGGAATCCTTTGCAAAATAATACCAATGCTGATTTGTTGGAGCGTATGGAGGGCAAGAAATAACGATTTATATGAGGGGATGCAAGTATTATCAGTTCAAATTATACAAAATGTATTATTTGCAATTAAACTAATTCTATTGCTTTTCCACTGCTTATTAATGGTGAGTATGATCAGCAAATAATTGATTCTGGAGTCTTAAGCTCTAGACAGGTACCAAAGCCTAGCAAGATCCTATCATTACGTTGGATAACTCCTACTCGCAGGTGTAAATTAAAAGCAACTCCTTGATAAATAAATAATAATAATAAAAAGTATTAGCCTAAAAAGGTTCATTAGCTAGTCTTTTTGGGGCAAATTTCATTACATCCATATAGTTTAGTTGTTTTCACATTGACTCACAAATAGTTTAAAATTCTAATAAAGTAATCTTGTGCTTTTGGTTCAAGTGTTCAACGGATGAAAACCAACTCCATTAAAGGTATCATTATCCCAGACAACTATACTCTCATGTCATATTTATTTTTTCTTTTTCTCCTTTTTGAATTAACTTTTTTAGTACTTAACAAAGAGAGAAAAAAATCACTAAATGAATAAATGAAAACTAAAAATAAAATGAAACTTAGAAAAAAAAAAGTTTTGATAGATTCAAAATAAAAAAATCAGAAAGAATAGAGCAAATGACACTGGCATCAAAAAAGTAAAAAGAAAATGAAAATGGAAAAAAATAAAATTGTAGGAAAAGTTACTTTTAGAAATACGTTTGTTATTCTTACTTTAAAAAAAAAAAAAAAAAAAAAAACAACTTGGAAAATTAAGAAAGAAAAGGTCAATACAAATTTTGGATTAAACTCATTTTGGCCCTTTAAACTTGTCACGATTTATCGCATTACATCTTGAACTAATTTTTTGATCACTTTACCCCTTGAACAAATTTTATGTCTAATCATTTGACTTCAAAAGTTGTAAATGGTATTTTCGCATGAAGTAATTCAATATGATTCAATTGGTACTTAGTAAAGGTGGTTTGGAAAGAAATTATCAAAAATGTTAAAATTTTCATAACTAAATGCATTACACGTGTATTATTCAAACTTTTAAAATGGGAGCACTTTCTGTCCACTGGCCACTTAAACCCAAAGCATACATGTGTGTTTGTAGGTTTTGAAATCATATAGGGGTCATGTGAAAATTGCCAAATCATAGAGGCTGTAATTGAAATTTGTCATTTTTTTACTCTAATAATACTCTCAAATCAAGTACTAATTTCTTGGAGATTTAATTTCTTGGAACTTCTCATCCTCCCTTTGAGAAGTTTTACTTAGACTAAAGCACTTATTTGTTTGAGAAGTTTTACTTGGACTAAAGCACTTATTTGGCATATTAGTAATTGTTCGTTAATCAATGAAAACCTTATATGTAGAATAGGAGGTCCTGACTCTCTACAACACGAGAAGCCATTATTTTTTTGATGATGGGGTGATTCACTCCACATAAAAAGATGAAAGAATATCATTAATTTATGAATAACTACTAGACATAAATAAAAATTTCCTCATCTCTTTGGTTCAAAGCTATCTTAATTTCTTATACTTCACCCTTTCTTGTCATAATTTACTCACAAGTATGATGTACCATTACACTTGTGTTTTTATTGAAGTAGTACTAGTTACAAACCGTAATAATTCTAGATAATTCTAATTGGGAAAATCATATAAATAGTTTCTCAAGTATTCAAAAAGTATTTTTTTTTAGTTCATTGAATGTGAAATGATGATTTTTGGTCCCTCAAAGATTTGAAACTCTATTTTTGGACCTTGCATACAATTCAGGTAGTGTTTTGGCTTAAAAAAACACGTGATCGTCACATGTTTATAATTTCAAGAGTAAAATTGAAAATAAATCTTTATTTTGCCAACTTTCCCTCTTTCCTTATACTTCTCCCACCCCAACTCCTATCTTCACAGCCACTGCACCCCAGCCGTTGTCACCACCAGTACCTCACCACCAACCCAGCCCACTTCCTCCTCCATACCCTTTATCTTCTTTTCTAACCCATCTCCCATCACCCCTTCCTTCTCCCCTAGCCCCTTCTTCCTCCACCCATTTTCTCCTTCCCTACCCCTACCCCTACAGATCTCCCTCAATGAACACAAAAATTTAAGCAAACCCACCAAAACTCTTAAATTTCAAATGAGCACGTGTTTTATTCAGGACAAAAACACCATCGGAATTGTGTTTAGTAACAAAAAATATACGCTTTAGAATTTCAAAGAACCAAAACTCATTACTTCATAGTCAAGGAACTAAACAATACTTTTTGAATATTTAAGGGATTATTTTAATAATTTTCCCTTTCTAATTTTAAAAATTACAGAAGAAAGCCATTTTAGAGTGAAAAAAAAAAGAAAAGAAAGAAACATACATGAGCCGTATTGCATACCAAGGGATGGATCTGGGATAAAGTGTGAGTAGAGCCACAAATAATATAAAATTTTTTAGTGTTGTGAAGGATAAATTGATAATAAAATATTCATATAAGTAAATAAAAGTATATTATGGCAAAATTCTATTAGTTGTTAGGATACTATATCGTTGTTCCTTGAATATTTGCACTGTACAATATCATGAACTTTGAATACTTATACAATATAAGTTCTAAAGCACAAGGATATAATATTCTAACGTGATTATAAAATTCTCCAAACATGTATATTTAATAAATAATAGTGTAAGAAAATATAAGAAACTGTATGCCCATTAATTTATTTTATTGAAACACGACCTTTTTTTATAAAAAAAATTCACAAATAAATTACAATTCCCATATTAATGTTCAACAAATTAGTTACATGAAAGTCAAATTTGGCAAAACAAAATACCTGAAACGAAAATTTTTCTATAACCTATAAGGACATACTTATATATTAATAAAATAAACATATATTTTTTTAGGTATTGACATTTTTATTTAGACAGTGGGGCACGTTCCCCTGTGGCTGGAATGTAGATCCGCCACTGTTGCACTATACAACTTCCCCACACATTTGATACTCATACAACTGACCCTTGGCCTCAACATAACGCACAAAAAAAGCTGAAATCCCTCGTCAGAGTTTAGTACAAACTCGAAATCCTTGCAATGAATCAGAATTATCTCACTTGATGCTGGGAGACCTCGTCGTCTAAAATTAGTCGTGAATCTGAGTTCACTTAAAAGTTTCCATTGCAAACTTCAAACTACGAAATAGTAGTAGTTGTAGCAAACAAAACAAAACAGAACAAAACCCCTCACTGTTAATTTGTCAGCAACAAAAGTCGAAAGTGAACTCCACATGACCCATACTGTATCTTCATTCAATATATTTTTCCCAACTCCGAAGAAAAAACCAGAGCCTACCACTCCATCCAACCTCTCTTTCTCCCTTTTATCCCCACATCCTAATCTTGAGTCCACACACCCCTTCCCCCCCAATCATTCCCCTCCTCCCTTTCCTCACCTCGCTTCCATTCACACGCAGTTATAGTATTAGCAATCTCGAGTGGTTGGACTGGGCATGTGACTTGTCTACAATTACAGTCAGTTGTGGGACGACTGCTCTACTCGAATGGTCATTTACCATGTAATTCAAAGGACTCTGTTTTTGTTGATTTTGTTGGATTGGGTTGTCAGTCCAGAAAGTCTCGCTGGAGAAGAGTTGGAGTTTCGTCCACCACCCGTTCGACACGTGGTCTGTTTGAACGAAAGCATTGGTTTGCTGCTGATTCTTCTTCCATTAGAGCTGTTCTTGATCTTGAACGCATTGCTGCTTCCTCTTCTAAAGTCGTCGCGTCCGACGATGATGATTTGAAGCCCAAGGTTTCTTTCTAAGCTTACTTTTTTTTTTTTTTTGAGGATAAATGTATATTAGAGTTGAAGTTGTGAAACGTTGGATAATATAATTTTTGTTGGTTTCTGTGTTTAAATACTGAATTGGCGGCTGTTGTGTTGTAGGACCTATTTTAGGCTGCTTTATGATCATTGGACTAGCAAATAGAGCCAAGGAGCAATGGAGTAGTGTAATTGGATTATTTACTTGTCTTTTTTTTTTTTTTTTGGCGCCAGTAGTATTTGAGTCATTTTGCTTCAATGGCCTCATTCGTGAAAAGTTTAATTTTGGAGGGTAGGACATTTCTATTTGTGATTTTGAGCTTTTTCATAGTCATAATCTTATTATAAGCATGTTCTGAGTGGATTTGGAAAATTCTATAGTCCCTAGTGGCTTGATGAAAATGTCTCGTCACATTGAAGGTATTGGACAGATAGTTTTTGATGGTTAATTTAGAATGAGTGAACTAGTTATATGCTGAGTATTATGTTGTCGGAGATGATGGTGACTACTGGTTGAGCTATATAGCAGCAGGATATGGAGGAGATACCATGTTCTTCTGATTACTTATTTTGACAAGACAGTTAGTTAGCAAGAGGACAACGGGGAGAAACATAAATGTTGGTCTTAATATAATCCAAAAAGGGTGATGCTTGACTGGTGCTTTACTTAAAGAAGTGGCATTTCTTTTGTCCGATGGTGGGCCTACATCAGGTGATGAAATCATGTGCAATGGATTAGTCTTAGATGTAGAGGTGGGGAATGTCATTGATCATCCTTCAACCCAGTGAGAAGAATGAATTTTGTGCTGGCATCAATTGGCCTTTTTTGGTTTCTTTCCGTACTTTGATCAAGTTTTATAGTGGAAACTTTACGCACTTTTGCTCCGTGTGATACTTCTTTTAGTGGTGAATTGCAGCTTATTATTATTATTGGGAAGCCATTAGTGAAGGGACCACTTGGACAACTTAGCTGCTTTTTGTATAAGGGGCATGGAGTTCCCCAAAAAATGTTACTTATGTTACTTGGTGATCTGCAAGCAGAGAATTTTGAAGGTTTTGCAACAGTTTGTGTTACAATGAGAGTAATATGAAGGATGGATGTGTAAGAATCTTGCCATTATCTTCTATGTGATGTTAACAGAAAATATTAATTCTCTGATCTTTACATCTCCTAAAAGTTACTTTGGATAGATGCTATGAACTCTGTTGGAATATCAGCCCTTTTAAAATTTTCATGAATAAAGAAAATATTTCTAAGTCCAGACAATAGCATGCAGATATGAAGTGACTTTTCTGGAATTTGTTGAGGTAAGTGGAGCAAATGAGGAATTAGTTCTTGATTTATTTAGATGAATACAGAATCATTTCTATCAAGATGCCACATCCATATATATCATAACCAGTGACTGCGAATAAATTAAAGATTAATGCTCATCTTGTGACGTTATAGTAGTCAATGGAATATTCTCATCATTGTTAAAAAATTATAGATTATTCGCAGGGATATTTCCATGGAATTTAGAATCCATGATAGTAATATAAGCTGATGTGATCTGTAACTGATGTTAAGGGGAAATACCAAGGAAGCAGTAATCATGAATTCCTTCATACTTATTAAACTCGCTTTGACTGCTTTATTAGGGAGAAAATGAAACAACAAGCACTCAGAGGGACAGAGATGTAATTTTGTTCTAAAGAAGCATGACAAGGATTCTGCTTGCTGATGTGTTGGCATTGTTGCTAAATCTCACACTACCTATTCTATAATATTAGGCTTAAAACAGGTTGTGTTTTTAATTAATTTTCAACATTAGTTTGTTGTCTTAGATTTTACATGTAGTTTTCAGTTAAGCTTCTTTGAAGTTGGGCATAATTTATTGTCTTTGTGGTTGATATCAGTTGACATATTGCGTGAGCGACTCACTTTCACGTGGCACAGATCAACTAAGGGCTTGTTATTAACAACTTTTGTTTTTTAAAGCTGATTATGAAAAAGATGGTTATTGAAACCTGTTGAAAAAATTAAAAGAAAGGTTTTCATTTCGGGGTCATTTGGTTAGGTTTGTTTTAACCTGTGTCTGATTTTTGCCATAAACGAAACTGAAAACTTGCTCTGTTTTTAGTACAAAGTTTAAAAATAGAATAGAAACATGTTTTGATTCATTGCACTATTTAATAGACAAAAAGATTAACACATTTGATTGGGCAGCATTTTATGGTGCAAGTAGTGGGGGTCTTAGGATGGCATTGGAAGGATGGGTGGTGGGGTTGAGGTGAGGTGAGGTGAGGTGAGGTGGGATAGGGGGAAGATTGGTGGTAATAATGGTGGACTGTGTCTCGTGGCAAGGTGTGGGCTGTAGTACGTGGTGCGTGAGGGGTGGGGTATGGTGGCATGTGTGGGCTTGGGGCAGAGCTGGTGGTGAGGGAGGATAGGATAAACAATGGGCAAACTTGATTTTTCGCTTTTCTGTGTTATTTATTTTTTAAGCTGTTGAAAACAACATAGTTGTTGTCTAAAAATTGAGTCCCATTTTTTAAAAGTTTCTTTTTGAAAAAAAAAAAAAAAAAAAACATGAACAATTTTGACCAACACTGCCTTTTGTCTTTGTTTGTTAAATACATGAACAAACGTAGAATAAAAAGTAGAACATGAAACATAAATGTTAACAAATGGCTTGATTTTGAAAAGCCAAAAAGTGTTGTGGAAAACACCTCAAGAGCTGCTTCCCAGAATTAGCTCTTTTCAGCTTAAAATAAGCTAAGCAATTGAGAAAACTACAAAACTGCTTTTAGCTTTAAAAAAAATGCTATAACGAGTCAATTATAAGCTGTTGAGAACAGTCCCAAGTATTTTCCAGATTTTTTTTTTTTCTCAAAACGATAGAAAATTTTATTACTTGTATAAATACTTACAAAAGGAGAGAAACTTCTCTCAAGTAACTAAGATGGCATAGCAATCCAAATAGGGGAGAAATGTTCCCATTCTATATCAGTAATTAGTCCCTTTGCAAAATTAGCAATTTTACTGCTAATGGTCATACTATCTTTACTCTTAAGACAAAAGGAGCAATTTTGAAACAGTAAGCTTAGCTCTAAAATATCCTCGGTTAAAATTTCTAGTTTGCCATTAATCCTTCCATGATTTCCTTATTTGTCATCATTCTCCACTATAATGTATTTCCATCCTGTTTCTAAAGCTTTTATGAGAGCCAATCTGATAGCTTCTAGCTTGTTTATTTGCTCATCATATTTACCTCTTTCCACCATGGCCCATACCTTCCGCAACTTCATATCCCAGTCCCATGCTGCTTAACCAATTCCACACCTCCCATTTAAACCATTGTTGGAGGTGCTGACAGCAATTTTTACCTGATTAGTGGTTCGAGAAATCCACTGCTGCCTAGTTGTTCTAGTCTGCTGACAAGTGTCATGACTTACTGATTCCCAATTGCTCCTGCTATCAGAGAATTTTTGGGTTGAAACCAATTCTAGTCATTTCTCAGTTGCTGCTTGGATAGTATTTTCTAGATGTTAACTGAGAATTTTTTTGGTAATACTTTTGCGTTCCATTATTTATTCATTAATCTTCTATTTTTCCTTAAAATATCATATAAAGTTCTTCAAGTTAAACTCATTAATAATAGGCAATCTTATGTGCTTAGAATATCCTAGGAGAAAGATTTTTATAAATATCACACAATGGGCACTTTGCCTTTTTTGTATCTATTTCAAAGAAAAACTACTTTGCATGAGTTTTGATTGATTGTTGCTTTGTTTTTCTTGTTTAAGGTTGTAAATTTGGAGGATATAATATCGGAAAGAGGGGCATGTGGAGTTGGATTCATTGCAAATTTGGAAAATAAAGCATCACATGACATAATTAAGGATGCTCTTATTGCCCCTGGCTGTATGGAACATCGTGGAGGTTGTGGAGCAGATAATGATTCTGGTGATGGTTCTGGAGTAATGACGTCTATTCCTTGGGATTTTTCAATAATTGGACTGTCAAGCAGGGGATTGCTGCATTTGATACATTGCACACAGGTGTTGGAATGATTCTTCCTCAGGATGATGACCTTATGCAACAAGCAAAAACAGGTCAGTCCTACTAGAGGTTTGAAATATATTTAACAATCTGACTACATATTCTTTTAAAGCTATGGTTTTATCCTTGGGGTATTCAGTTATGTGTTAATTTGCTAGTCATATGAACTTTTATGGTGTACTTAGTAAACAGAACATTTTTGTAAGGACAACTCCAGTGAACGGCTTAGGAATGATAAATGAGTCTGTAAAAGGACTTACACTTGTCATCACATGGAGTCTTCTACAAAACTAATGACCATGGATCCAAGAAAGTTAAGGTTGTCATGAGCTTTCTTTTAGTATATGGTTATATCATTGTTGTCTGCATAAGTTAATAATGAAGTTTGTCAGAGGGTAGCATAATCAGACAAGGGCTTGTTAATCACATGAAAGACATGTAAAGTTATCTTTTCATAGAAATCCAATGATAGGTCATTTAGTTGAGGTCAAAGCGTGTGGTTATATACTAGTAATCTTATACCTTGATTTCCATTTATATAACTTTTGGAATGTTCGAACATTTAACTTAAACAGTTAAATATCAAAAAATCTAAAGTAAATTACAAGGAACCTCCTTGTATATATAGTTTGGCTAATGTTTAGATTACCACCTATGGTTTGCAAATCTCTAATCTGCCCCCTTCTGGTTGGACGTTGTTGTCTGCATAAGTTAATCATGAAGTTTGTCACATGGTAGCATCATCGAACAAGGGCTTGTTAATCACATGAAAGACATGTAAAGTTTTCTTTTCACAGAAAACGAATGATAGGTCATGTTGTTGAGGCCAAAGCATGTGGTTGTATACTAGTAGTCTTATGCCATGATTTCCAGTTAAATAACTTCTGGATTGTTCTAACATTTAACTTATCTTTGCCAAGTAGTTCTCAACTCCAAGATTCAAAGCCCTCTCAACTAGAGTTGTTAGCTATGGTCGAACTCTAATTCTGGAAATAAGTCGGGGCCCTTTTACCAAGTCTACCAGATAGAAGATGATAGAGGGCCAACTATCGTTGCATTCAACAAGACGGTGCCGTTTTTCACTTCGAGTTCCTTCCTTTGTAGTAAAATCTGATGATACGCTTTGGATGACTCATGATCTTACCTACAAAATCAAAAAGTTAAATATCAGAAAATCTAGAATAAATTACAAGGAACCCCCTTGTGGATAGGCTAATGTTCAGATTACCACCTATGGTTTCCAAATCTCCAATTTAACTGATTGTTACGAGGCAGAAAAAAGGATTATTTAAGTCATTTTAAGCCTCTAATCATGGTTAATTATGTATTTTAACATAAAACACAACCCCTCTTTTCCAGTGGAGGGTATTTATGGACAGTGGAGAGTTAATAGGTTTAGGGGTACTTTTGACTTTTTGCACAAGGTGGTAAATATAGGCTTATCATATGTTTCTAAAGCTCTTTAATCTCCTTTTCAGTGCTGTTTTAATCACCAAGTTATTGGTTAGCCATGATGTGTGATTGAAGTTTTGAATTTCGTGCGCATATTCCCTATTCTGATTGTGTTTCACTTGTGTAGTTATTGAGAGTATTTTTAAACAAGAGGGCCTTGAAGTGCTTGGATGGAGGCCAGTTCACTATAGATACTTCTATAGTTGGCTTTTATGCTAGAGAAACCATGCCCAACGTACAGCAGGTTTTTGTTAGAATTGTTAAAGAAGAAAATGTTGATGATGTTGAAAGAGAATTGTACATCTGTCACAAATTGATTGAAACAGCAGCGAACTCCGAAACCTGGTGAAATGAACTTTACTTCTGCTCATTTTCCAACCAAACCATAGTTTACAAGGGAATGCTAGAGTCTAAAGTTCTTGGGAAATTTTATTTTGATCTACAGAATAATCTTTATAAATCACCTTTAGCTATTTACCATCGGAGATACAGTACAAACACTATTCCTAGATGGCCTCTAGCTCAATCTATGAGGTTTCTTGGTCATAATGGAGAGATCAACACTCTACAGGTCATGATGCAATTTAGTCAACATGCTTTGCTTTTCTGTTGCCTGTTTTCCTCATTCCTAGATTTTTTTTGTGGTTCTTTTCGTTGATCCAAAAGACTTTCTACAGGGGAATTTGAGTATTGCATGCAATCCTGGGAAACCTCACTGAAGTCTCCTGTTTGGCATGGTCGCGAGAATGAAATTTGTCCTTTTGGGAACCCCAAGGCATCTGACTCCGCAAATCTTGATAGTACAGCAGAGGTATTGGCCTCATCTTTATGGAAATAGTATACATGGTAATTGCTGAAATGTGCTTCAAATAGAGTTACTGTCAAATAGCAAAAAAGGCACCAAGAAGTATTGGAAGCCTAAATAACGCTGGGCCAAAATTTTATCATTATGCAAGCTGCAATTGCTTTCAAGTGTCTTTATAAATATCTGCTGGTAAACAGAAAACATGGGACTTTGGATTATATAAATAGTTAAACTGAACTAAACTTCCTTTTCTAACTCTTCTTCTTTCTTTTTTTTTTGTAAAATTTTAAATTTCCTTTTCTAGCTCAGTATATGGTGACTTTCTTTTGTTGCTACTCCAATGTTACATACTTTGGTTAATTTTCCTGGAATTTTGGTAAACTTTTGATTTGTTATTACCTTTTCTATTTATTGTATACTGTTGTTGATAAGAAGTGGTTGTACTCCTGAGGAAGGTCTAATGATTCTTGTCCCAGAGGCATACAAGAACCATCGAACGTTGTCAATAAAATATCCTAAGGTACTCGTATTAGGATATTGACAAATGATCCTTATAATGCATACCCATATGTCAAGGTGTAAATAAGTTGTAAGGTGAGCTGTATATAGCTTAGGAGAATTAGCTTGAAATCCCTTTAATTGAGGGATTTGATAGCCTTTGAATTGAGGGATTTGATTAGGATACTTTTCAGATTTAGAGATGATTTAGTTTCCTATTTTTTCCTCTTGTAATCTCCTATATATTACTGTGTAGTACCAATTGTAAATAGAAAAATAATTTTAGAATTATTTTCATCTATATTTTAGACATGGTATCAAAGTTAACCCTCAAGTGTTTTCCCATTCATTCACATGTGTCTTGGGTTCTATCCAATCCCTTTCAACGGGCTCTCTTACGTCTGTCCCCTGTGTAACAGGGTTTTGTCCAACCCCTTCTAACGAGCTCTCTTACGTCTGATCTATGTGTAATATGGTTTCATGTCCAACCCAAGTCATGTGTGAGAAGGGGTATTAAAGTATAAATCTAACATCTACTAGCCAAAAGATCCTGAGCTAATTAATAAGTTATTGGGTTACTCCACTTATCACCAATTGGTTTTGAGATGGAAGTTCAGGTTCTTTAACATAGTATCAGAGCTTTAGGGATTTTTATCTGGGATTTATTCTTCTTTCTCAAGAAGCCTTCATTGCTGCAAATTTGTGTTTCTTTTCTGGTTTTTACTCCTACATATTTCAACCTTCATTGCGGTGAATTTCATTCCTTTACCATGTCAACCACTAGAACCAAATCCGAAATAACATCCGAAGAATTAAATTCTGTCCAGAGAACTAGAGACTTGCTGAATATCTAGGTATCCTATAGGCTCAATGGAAAGAACTACCTCAAATGGTACCCAAGTGGTCCACACATACCTTAAGGGCAAAGGAAGTCTTGCCCACCTTCTTGAAACTGGACCAGCAAAGAATGATCCAACGCTTAAAGCATGGGATGAGGAGGATTGTATGATCATATTCTCTTTGTACTCACTTAAATTACATTCACCTTTTAAGGGGAGGAATAAACTCAGAGGGAGATTAAATTGCATTAATTTTATTATGTTTTTATGATGTCAAAAGGAGGAGAAATAATGGACAAATTGTCTTGTCTTGTACTTCATATTTTATGGTTGTTTTTTGAATTGTCCAATTGATTTGTCATCATCAAAAAGGAGAGATTGTTGAACCCCAGTTATGTTAATCTTGTTTTGATGATGACCAAATCGCACTAACAGTTTGAAAATAAATGTGCAGTAAATGATTGTCCGAACACAATCAAGAAAACAACCAGTAAAACTCTACGGACGTTGATGATTGTTCGAACACAATCAAAAAAATAACCAGTAAAACTCTACGGACGTTGCATGATTGTCGAAAAGAAGTTACCATCGTTCGACACAAAGGACCTGAAGCCTCGGACGAAAAATAGTGTCCGATCATACTTCTAGAAGACATTGCATGGACCGGACGCAAGTTCAGACGCATCCTTGGACATCCGAACGAATACCCTCAGAGACTGGACGCTAAGGCCATGCATCGGAAGTCCGAAAGGTCCAACAGCTAGTTCGTTCGGACGCACACTCACAGCATCGGTCGTCCGAAAGACCAAACGGTCAGTTTCTCAGGAAACAGAAAATAGCCGTTAGAGAGCTATTGGAAGCAATTTTTGGGCTTCTATAAATACCTCCAAATCTGTAAATGTAAAAAAATAGAGAATAAAACTACTACATTCAATACAAACTCTTGTAAAGAGTTATTTGGGAAGAAATAGACTAAGATATTGTAGGTTGTATTGGTTTGAGTAGGATAGTTCTCTTGACTCAACTAGAGGGAATTAGTATGAACAAAAGTAGACTAGTGAGTAATCTTCAAGAGTATTTGTAAGAGTGGAGGGATAACAGTGTACAAAAGTGAGGTTGTTGTGTAAAACCCTTTGACTCAACTAGAGGGATTTAGTTGGTGCAAGGGTGAGCATACTTTGTGTATAATAAGGTTATTGCCTCACCTTCTTTGAAGAGGCACTACTAGTGGAAATACTCCAAACTTGAAAAGTTAGGGAGTTTGATTTGATACTCTCTATCTTTGTATTTGTTCTTTAAGTTTTAATTGTTGAATATTTATTATATTCATTTGTGCTTAAGTGTTTATTTGTTACATTTCCATTAAGCACATTAAAAAGGTTTGTTTTTAGAAACAACCTAATTCACCTCCATCTTAGGTTGCTTTTGGGGCCAACAGAATGAATTGCACTATTATAGGCAAATTACACAAATGGCAAACAATCTTCCCACGTTTTCTAATTTTTCTTTAAAACAGGACAACAAAGTTCCTAAAATCCTATTGACCACTTCAATTTGGCCATAAGTTTGTAGGTGACATGTTTAGTAGAAAATAACAATTTAGTGCCCAATTTATCTCATAAGACATGCCAAAAGTGATTCAAAAAATTGACATCTCTATCACTATAATTTTAGGAATCCCATGCAAAAGGACTTCTTTAAAGAACAATTAAGCAACATGCACAGGATCATCCGTTTTATTACATGCTATGAAATGTGCCATTTTAGAAAATCTATCTACTACAACAAAAATTGAATCATGACCCTTTGGAGTTCTTGGTTACCCTAAGACAAAATCATAGACACATGAACCAAGGGTGATTCGGAATAGACAAAGGCATATAAAGATCATGTGGATTAAATTTGGATTTAGCTTTCTAACAAATAAGACGCTTGGATTTAGCTTTCTAACAAGTAAGACGCTTATGTCACGGGCTCACTCTTTTCAGTGCTCCCAACCCGTGCGGCACTTAGATTTTCACCCTAAGTCAGCCTTTCTCACACTCACAACAATAGAAGAGAGAGAATTGAGAGAATGAAAACTCTGTATATTTCAATTGCTCAACTTCTGAGGTATGTTACAAATGAGGGGGTTGGCCCATTTTTATACTTGCAAGAGAAAATTCTAAAACCTACCAAATTAATTACAAATCTACATGATTCTAGAGAATTCTATACAAAGAATATTCCTTCTAGAGAATATTCCAAATCTACATGATTCTAGAGAATTCTATACAAAGAATATTCCTTCTAGAATATTCTGGAGAATCCAATGTCACTTAAGGAAATTCTAAAGAATTCTAGAATGTTCCTTTATCTTCTGGGCCAGACATTTGGACTTACTTTCATTCTGGGTCAAACCTCTTCGTCTAAATGGGCGGATCGTGTCATTCTCCCCCACCTATTCTGGCAACGTCCTCGTTGGCTTTGGCAATATTGAATGCGTCAATCTGCTTCTTGAACTGCTAAAGGGCCTCGGCAGACTCCCAACTATCCTTGCTTTTGGATAAACCTTTCCATCGTACCTTGTATTCGATCCTGGGCTTGCAATACCCTTTGCGTACAACCTCTCGTACCTTGAGTATGCAATCCACCTCACGATCATACGAGGTCTTTGCTCCCATAGGTGCCCGTTGTGACAGCCCGCGGTTGGGGTCTTCCTCGTCCCCATGGTATGGCTTCAACAAGCTCACATGGAACACCTGATGAAGCTTTAGTTTCGGAGGGAGTTTCACCTTGTACGTCACCTTTCCTACCCGTCTTAGTACTTTGAACGGTCCCTCGTACCTTCGAAATAGTCCCTTATGCACCTTTCGATATCTAAGTATGGAGTGCATCTTGACTAACACAAGGTCGCCTTCCTCGAACTCAAGCCATCGTCTTTTCTCATCAGCCCATTTTTTCATCTTCTTAGCAGCCTTTTGTAGGGATGCCCTTGCCAAATCCGCCTCCTCTTGCCATGTCTTGGCAAGTTCGTATGCTGTAGGGTTACCACCTTTTTGTCCCTTCATGACGGTGCTAGGAGTGAGTGGTTGTCCCATCACTATTTCAAAAGAACTTTTCCCTATAGATTCACTCGTTCACCTGCAAGTTAAACGAGAATTGGGCAACATCAAGCAATTTTGTCCAATTTTGTTGGGTTGAGCTCACATAATGCCTCAAGTATAGCTCCAATAGCGCATTTGCCCGTTTTGTTTGCCCATTTGTTTGAGGATGTGAGCTAGTTGACATGTTGAGCTCCGAATCCAGCAGTTCAAACAACTTTGTCCAGAACTTACCAGTGAATCGGGGATCCCGATCGCTCACAATTGTTCGTGGCACTCCCCAATACTTTACGATATGCTTCATGAATAGTCGAGCTGCTTCCTCAGCTGGGCAGTCCTTGGAAGCGGCTATGAAAGTTCCATACTTCGAGAACCTGTCGACTACCACCATGATGGTTTGGCATCCCTCGGATTTTGGCAGGCCAACTATATAGTCCATTGAGACGCTTTCCCATGGTCTCTCTAGAACTGGCAAAGGCCCCAGCAATCCCGCTATTTTAGACTGCTCGATCATGTCTTGTTGGCATACTAAGCAAGTTCGGACTGAGCATAAGTCTCCACGTCGTCTCTCATCCGAGGCCAATAGTATCTATCCTGCATCAGCGCCAAGGTACGGTGCATCCTTGAGTGGCCAGCCCACTTCGAGTCGTGGCATTCTTTCATTAATTCCCGCCTTAAGTTCCCATAGTGCGGCACGTAGAGGCGTCGCCCTTTCGTGTAGAGCAACTCCTCCTCAACCCAAAACCTTCGAGTTTTCCCTTCCTTGGCATATTCGAGAAGGCTCCTAGTAGCTGCCTCCTGCTTCAGTCCCTCTTTGATCCTGTCGAGCAACAGACTCTTAAGTTGGCTAATGGCAGCAAGCATCGTTTTTCGACTCAAGGTGTCAGCAGCAGAGTTGACCCTTCCAGGTTTGTACTCCAGTGCATAGTCGAACTCAGCCAAAAAGTCTTGCCATCTTGCCTGCTTGGGAGAGAGTTTCTTTTGGGACGGGAAGTAGCTTGTGGCAACGTAAAGTGGGACCCCAATAGATAGTGCCTCCATGTTCTTAGGCAATGGCACATCTGGCACGACCGTTGTCATCTCTTTTTCTTGCACTGTATATCTCCTTTCCACCTCGCTAAGCTTCCTCGACTCGTAGGCCACTGGATGTCCATCTTGCATCAATACCCCGCCAATGGCAAAGTCCGATGCATCTGCTTCCACCTCGAAGGCCTTTGAGAAGTCTGGCAAGGCAAGTACCGGTTCTTGGGTCATGGCTTCTTTCAGTTTTTCAAAAGCTCCTTGGCACTCCTCATCCCATTCCCATGCCTTTTCTTTCTTTAGCAACTCCGTGAGAGGCATGGGGATGTTGGAGTAGTTTCGCACGAACTTTCGGTAGTAGTTCGTCAATCCAAGGAATAATCGTAGTTCTGTCACCTTGGTAGGGGGTTTCTACTCCACAATAGCTTGGATTTTTGACACATCCATCCGAATCTGGCCTCCCCCCACAGTGTGTCCAAGGAACGGCACCTCTTGCTCTGCGAACGCACATTTCTCCTTTTTCACGAAGAGTTGGTTCTCCTTAAGCATCCTAAACTAAACATCTAGCACCTCCCTCAAGTGTTGGATGTGCTCTTCCAAAGTGCGACTATAGATCACAATATCGTCAAGGTATACTACCACAAATTTATCGAGAAACTCTCGAAGTACCTTGTTCATCAACGTGCAGAAGGTCGCTGGGGCATTGGTCAAGCCGAAAGGCATGACGAGGAACTCATAGGCGCCGTATCGTGTCACACATGCTGTTTTGTGTTCGTCGCCTTCTGCAATGCGTACCTGCCAGTACCCCGACCTTAGGTCCAACTTGGAAAACCATCGTGCGCCTCCAAGCTGGTCGAACAAGTCGGCAATCAATGGTATGGGGTATTTGTTCTTCACCGTCAATTTGTTCAAGGCCCTGTAGTCTACGCATATCCTCAGGGACCCGTCATGTTTTTTTTGGGAACAGCATGATGTGTAAACGGAGACTTAGAGGGTCTGATGTACCCTGCATCCAGCAAAGACAGGCACTGCTTTCTTAGGTCTGCGAGCTCCGGAGGGGCCATGCGATAGGGGACCATCGCAGGTGGCTTGGTGCCGGGGATCAACTCGATCTCGTGGTCTACTTCTCTCTTAGGAGGCAATTCCTTCGGCAGCTTTGCAGGCATCACACTCTTGAACTCCTCCAGTACTGCCGTAACCACTTCAGGCACCTCCCTTTGGTTATCTCCCTCATCTACCTTTAGGGTCGCGAGGAAGGTTGGCTCTCCTCGCTTCAACCCGCTGCATAGTTGGATGGCAGATAGGGTCTTGTGATCCCTTCCAGACTCTCTCTTTAGAGGTGCCACGCATTGGTATTGAGAATCCAGAATGCATATGCAGTCGGCGAAAGGAAGTAGCACGGCACTAATGCGATCAAGGAAGTCAAGTCCTATCACAACGTCATAATCATCTAGGAGGATTACCTCAAGTGAAGTCTTGCCCTTCCATTGCCCAATAGCTACATCTATGTTGCTTGCCAACCCATGGATAGGGACCTCCTTGGTGTTGACGGTCTTCAAGGTGCCCATACCTTTCCCCACTTGAAAGGTTGAGTTTCTTGGCGGCCTCGATCGAGATGAAGAAGTCGGTAGCTCCAGTGTCCACTAGAGCGCTTATAAGAGACAGCTAGATGTGCATAAGCGACATCTACGGACTTGAAACTTTAAGAAAAGAACAACTTTATGGTATTTAGGATCCATGATGAACCCAATTACTTTTCCTCTGCTTTCTCCTCTTCCATGGCCATGGCTGCTAATTTTGCTTTCGCAGGATGCGAGCAGTAAAGGGTGTGGACCGTCGCAGAAAAAGCACTTCAATGGTCGCTTGACCTTGTCCTTTGCTACGAACGACTTCCCCTCGTTCTTGGAAGGGGACTTCTCCCTTGCTCCCCCACCAAATTCTTTATAGCTCTCATTCGCAATCTCCTTACCCTTTGGTTTGGAGAAATTAGGCTTTTCCTTTGGTGGGGTTGGCTTTTCCCGTGGCTTGAACTCCAAGAGAGACTCACCCACCGACATTGCTTTGGATAGATTATCCACATTCCTTCTTTCTAGCTCCAGACCGTGCCCATGACTTAAGTCCATCCATAAACTAGAAGAAGGCATCTTCCTCGCTCATACTTTGAATTTGCAACATCAATTGGGAGAACTCTTTCACGTACTCCCTGACTTCACCCTTCATCTCCAGTCGGCGAAGTTTTGCACGAGCGTCCCTCTCTGCATATTAAGGGTAGAAGTAGCTGCGAAACTCGTCCACAAATTGATCCCAAGTAGTAATGGCAGTGCCACTACGATTGTCACTCCTGCGCCGCCACCACAATAAAGCATAATCGGTCAAGTATGATGAGGCAAGATTTACCTTTTGCTCATCGATCCGAATTCCTGCATTCTGGAAATACTGCTCCATGGACCATAGGAAGTTGTCCACTACCTTGGCCTCCTTATGTCCATTGAACTCCTTGGGCTTTGGAGCGTCTGATAGGGGTATAGGCTGTAGCATCACCGTCCCGCTGGCAACCGCTCTTCTCAAGGCAATCAATTCTGCCTTGAGTGCCTCAAACTCCTCCCGCATAGTGCTAGCAACTTGGTCTCGCTCGGTACGTATGGCCGCAATCTCGTCTTTGATGGACACCAATTCTGCCTCTAGACTTTCGGACCTCTGGGCCAAACCATCTATCGCAGCATTCAAGGCACCCTGCATTTCTCCCCTAAGGTCTTCGTCCTTGGACTCGACCCCGCCAATGCGTACGACTGCATCCTCGACAGCGTCGCGAGTTTCTGCCATGGCCAACTCAAGTTTCTCCACACGAGCAATGGCGGCTGCCAGTACATCTCTTGATGGTTCTCGCCCCTTCAGAGTCCTTCTTTGTCTGAGGAATCTCCTCATGGGTCACGTCGGATGAAGTTCCACCATAGTGTCTTCTTGCCAAGCACTTGCTACAAAACTCGCTCTGATACCACTTGTCACGGGCTCACTCTTTTCAGTGCTTCCAACCCATGCGACACTTAGGTTTTCACCCTAAGTCAGCCTTTCTCACACTCACAACAATAGAAGAGAGAGGTTCATCCGACGTGACCCATGAGGAGATTCAAGCTGTCTCAAAACTTCTGAGGGGTGTTACAAATGAGATGAGATGTGTTTATAAGTGACAGGAGAAAATTTTCGTCTATTTATACACATCTACATGATGTCTAGAGAGAATCTCTATACAAAGAATATTTCTTCTAGAGAATATTCCAAATCTACATGATTCTAGAGAATTCTATACAAAGAATATTCCTTCTAGAATATTCTGGAGAATCCAGTGTCACTTAAGGAAATTCTAAAGAATTCTAGAATGTTCCTTTATCTTCTGGGCCAGACTTTTGGACTTACTTTCATTTTGGGCCAAACATCTTCGTCTAAATGGGCGGATCGTGTCACTTATCACACACACGTTCCACGTACTTGTGCATCTTAAGCCAGAAAAGTGTTCTTTAAGCATTTTTAGTGTCTTAGCCACACCAAAATGACCTGGTAGACCTCCACCATGTGCTTCCCTAACAAGTAATTCACCCAATGCGCAACTAAGAATGCACAATTTATTCTCACGAAAAAGATAACCTTCAGATGTTGATAAAATTTATGAAAACCAGTCGACTTACATACCTCAAACATATTCGAGAAATTAAGGTTTTTAGCATTCAAATCTTTGATACGTTCAAAACCAAGAAATTTAGTGTTTAATGTTGAAATCAAAACATATTGGCAAGACAAAGTATCGACAACTACATTATCTTTTCCTTTCTTATATTGTACAACGTAAGGAAACATTTCAATGAATTCTAACAAACGTGAATGACGTCGGCTTAACTTACCTTGGCCCTTTAAAAATTGCAATTACTCATGGTTCGCCTGAACAAATTTTTTAGTCTACAAATAATGTTGCCAATTTTTTAAGGCCCGAACCAATGCATAGAGGTTCTTGTCATATGTTGAGTAGTTCAACGTAACTCTACTTAGCTTCTCACTGAAATATGCAATTGGATGTCTATCTTGCATCAAGACCGCACCTATACCAATACCAGAAGCACCACATTCTACTTCAAAAGTTTTAGAAAAATCTAGTAAAAGATCATAAACCAGAAGTAGTAGATAACTTAACCTTTAGCGTTTGAAAAGCACACTCTTGTGCCTTACCCTACTTAAAACCTGCCTCTTTCTTGATTATTTCAGTTAGAGAGGTAGCTATAGTGCTAAAGTCTTTCACAAACCTGCAATAAAAACTTGCTAATCCGTGAAAACTCCGTACTTCAGACACATTAGTAGGAGTCGACCAACCATTAATGGCCTTAACCTTTTCTTTGTCTACCTCAATTCCTTTAGAACTAATAATAAAACCAAGAAAAACAACTTCCTTCATGTGAAATGAGCACTTTTTCAAATTAGCATAAAGTTGTTCTTTTCTTAAAGTTTCAAGTACTAGATGTACGTGCACCAGGTGTTCATCGAGGGATTTCTATAAATCAAAATATTATCAAAATAAACCACAACAAATTTCCCAATGAAGACATGTAAAATATGGTTCATTAATCTCATGAAAGTACTTGGTGCATTTGTTAAACCAAAAGGCATAACTAATCAAAACCACTCATAAAGTCCATATTTGATTTTAAATGCAATTCCATTCACCCCCTTTATGTGAATTTGATAATATCCACTTTTTAAATCAATTTTTGTGAAAATCTTAGAACCAATAACTCGTCTAGCATATCATCAAGTCGAGGATTAGGGTGAAGATACTTTACCGTAATGCGATTTACCGTGCGACAGTCTACGTACATAGGCCACGACCCATCTTGCTTTAGCACCAAAATCACCAGCATAGCACACGGGCTTATACTTTCTCGCATGTGCCCTTGAGCCATTAGCTCTTCAACTTGCTTATGAATTTCCTTCGTCTCCTCCGGATTGGCTCTATGGGCAAGTTTGTTAGGCACGACCACGCCTGGTACAAAATCAATTTGGTGCTCAATTCTCCTTATATGTGGCAAACCAAAGGGAATCTCTTCAGGAAAGATATCCTTGAATTACTCATTGTGGTCGTCCTTGGTTTGGGCATGAAGTGCCCTCAAAATCACCAAGGCAAGTTTTCATATATCTCAAAAAGATCTTCCTGTTCATCATCATTACTAGGACCTTCCAATTCCAGCATTGAGTCATCTTCGTCCTCATTTCCTTATCTCAACACTTCATTTCCTTGCATGAAAAGTGCATACTTGTTGGGACATTCATTCGCGTATTGATCTGCACCCAAACAGCAGTAACACTTAATATCAGAAGTGTGTTTTGAAGTATTAGAAAATGAACCTTTAACTAAAAAACCCATATGATGTATAACATGTCTATGTTTGAATTCATTAGTTTTAAGGATGTCAAATCATTAATTGGTGGTTTTCCACACCTATTTCTACTGGTTTCAAATTGATCCCACCACTTTGAACCATAATCACTAAATGTAGCTATGGCTAATTGTGCTTTCTTTCTTTCAGAGTAGTTATGATAGTCAAACAAAACCTGTAAGTACCTTCTTTTCCTATTCAAGATAAACATTAGGATCGAGATGACGTTGAAATTTAAGGATAGTCAATTTAATGTTACCAATATGTCGACATCAATCCTAGCACCGCTCCAAAAATGTTGGCAATTCCTTGACCTTGCACCTACATCATACAATTCGTCATCAGATTCAAAGTTACTAGAATATTAATTAAGAGACTTACTTCGACGAGCTTGTCTCATTGTGCGAGCAAAAGGCTCAGCTTGGCCAACTTGCTGAGTTGGCTCATTCCGTCCTTTAGTTAATGTCTCGAGAGAGCTTTGAATACTTTCAAGAGACATTGCCATTTCGGCAACACAGGATTCCAAGGCATTAATCCTTGAACTTTCCCTTCATGAGACATTTTAAACCTACAAAAGAAACTAAAAGAAACAAGAAATTTCATGCATTAGGGTTAGTAAAATAAAGGATCTCACGACATTCAGTGTTTACGCTCAAATTTGAAGATGTCACACAATTTCATTCGTGTTTCATTGCCTTTTTCCTCTATGATAAATCTCTTTCCAAGTCTTTCGTAGACTTGACAAGTACGTAGCAAGAATGACACAAATAAGGTCTTACTAACACTTTCAAACAATACCAGTATTATCGACTAAGGAAGCCAGAAACACCAAAGTAATGGCAGATTGATTTATAAAAGAATGCACATACAACACTTTAGAAAGCCAAACAATAAGATGGTCAAGCAAAAAACTAGGGTTTTGGACTAGAAAAATTAACCCAAGGGACTAGGGGTATTTTCGGGATTTTTTTTACAACCCGAGAGCAAGAATTATGGAAAATAAACTTAATTAAGGAAATTTTTTATTTTTAAACCCGAGAGCAAGAATTATGGAAAATAAACTTAATTAAGGAAATTTTTTATTTTTAGTGAAATAAATCTTAGCAGAAGAAACAAAAAGTGAAATAAATCTTAGTAGGAAAAGACTTTAGGACAATTCTCACATGAGATGGGATATTAGCACTAATTCCAAGTTGGAAAAGGATTTAAATGAGCAATGTAATCCAACTAAGAATAGGATTCAAATTGTGCAAGTGTAAAGTGTTAGTAATAGTTAGTGAACCATTAAAGGCACATGAAGAAGAAAGAATTTGTCCCACATCTAAAAGTTGCAAGAAGAGTTGAGTATTCATAAGTACTCTTGTGAATTTTGAATAAAAATTGATTGATGGATGTTTGGAGGGAAAATCAAAAGTTGAAATCAATATAATAATTCATAGTCAAAGATGGGCACTTGGGCACTTGGGGCCAATTAAACCTGAAAATTAATAATCAATAATAATAATTATTATTATTATTTTTTTTTAAAACAGTCATTAACAGTTAAAATTTAATTTTAAATTTAAGGGGTGCCTGATAAAGAGTTGTGTCTGGTAAAGAAGTGTGTCTGATGAAGGGGTACGTCTCTTCAAGGCACCCAAAGAAAATCTATAAGTACTATCGATAACACCAAAATAAAGCATCGCATCATTATCTTCTCTTCTGATAATAACTATAACTTCTTCTTCGGTTAAAAATATTCTAATGTGTTCTTTTGAGAAAATTAGGATTTGCTGTCTGAATTCTCTTATTTGAGTAAGGTTTTGTAAAATCCTGGATCGCAACCTAAGTAGGGGCAATAATTCCTTAAGGATAGTGAATACACTATCAAAACCATCCTTTATATTTAGTTTCTCTGATTATTTTTTTAACATAAAGAAACAAGGAATAGCAATGACGGAACACAAAACCCATGCAAACCCTAATTCACTAGGATTTTGATATTCCGCCTTTTTCTCCTTTTTTAAGGCAACTGCACAAATTTCTAGCACCAAAAATCCGAACAAGATCACCAAAAACTTGCACAAAGCAACCAAAACTTGAAGCACGATAAATCGACTAGAAAATCTCAATCGGTTAGGGTTTTGGAAATCTGAATTTTTTTTTATTATCAATAACAACAATGAATTAACACTTGAATATGAGAAACATTATAGCAATAATCAGTTCAAAAGGAAGCAAGACTAAGCTTGTAATTTTCCAAGAAGAGGAACAAGAATATGAACGACCTAATTTTTTTTTTTTCTAAACTAGAATCGAACAAGAATCGATTAAAATAATAGGATATTATCTCAAAAGATTTAGGAGAACACAAGAAAACAAACATGTTTAGGGAACCCAAAGCTCTTATACCACTTTGATGCGAACCCTCCAGCTAAACTAACGAGACCCGAATTTGAATTGTGGAACCAAGATCACCCTAAATACATAACCCACAAGATTAATCACAAAAAATATGGTCTTGGGAAACCCTAGGGGGATTTCGGCACCGATGAACACAAAGAAACCAGAAAATTAGCACAAAAAGAACCATATTCCGACTTGACGGATTTAAACCCTTCGATTATAAAATAAAAAATTTAAAGATGTCTATTCTTGATTCTATAAGACATCGATTCGTTGTCTGTAACGAGACTAGAACCAATAGTATTCTTGGAAATCACAAGAATCATTCTTGCGAAAACCACTTTGGAAGACAATATGGGAGAATTTCTCACAAAATGTTACTGAAGAAGTTGTATCCATAGGTTTGGCCATAAGGCCTCTTTTAAACGTGAAAAAAGACGGCCACAAATCCCTAAAGACTAGGACATTAACTAGCCAAATCCAAACAAGACTTGGATTGGCACAGAAGGACCTAAAACTCGGCTAAAAGACTAATATGGACTAACACTTGTCTAAGTTAAGAGAACACAAAATAATAACTCCTAGGAACAAGTTTTGAAGATAAATCCTAGGCCAAATAGAATTAGTTTCACCGAATTCTACGTTGTTGGCCAAATTATTGTTTCTGTCTTAGACTTGAATTGTCTTGGTCTTGGACTTCTAAAACATGGACTGGCCTCTTGACTTAAGTTTGAATGAACTTTTGGCCACTATTTGCAAATAAGAATGCTTGTTGATCCAAAATTTTTTTGACAAATCCCAACATAGCTTGAGGTAACTTCTTAGCCCTTGATCTTGTGATTGGCCCAGTTGGAACTTAGACTGGATCAACTCCTTGAACTCCTTGAGTTTGGTCCATGACCCCATCACTTAATCCTTAGCTCACGCAATGTGCATCATTTTAGGTTAATATCTGACTAGCTTTTCTCTCTTTAGGTTGTTGATTTTTATGATTACTACAAGGGTCAAAATGGAAGCTTGGGAGGGACCTGCTTTACTTTTATTTAGGTAATTGTTTACAGCGTATAATTCGTTCCAAAACATGTTTTTGTTTTTAAATGAATGACTTCTTTCACTTAAGTCAAATTCTGTAATTAGAGTCCCAGTCTTTGGTGTTACGAAGATTTGGTGGTTGTGGTGGAATTTTTGCAGAAATATCTTGATTTTTGAAAATCTTGTGACCGGATAATTCTTAGTGCTGCATGTTGACAATTATGCTGCCTTTACGCCGAACTCATGACAGACTGTAGCTGTGGTTGTCCTTAATGCCGACGAAATATTCATTTATGTTAATCACCTTGCACTTGTTCCCTGTCAAGGACCCTCTGAACAGTAAGCCTTTAGGAAGTAGGAGTATATACAGTCTCTAAGGTTTTTTTAGTATTGGTCTGTTCCTGTTAATATATTCATTGATTGTTTTTAATGTGTCAATGTTGTTACAACTTCCGTAATTGCTGTCTACATCATCTAGAAAATGCCTTTTGATGATGATATCAAATATCATATAGAGATTTGCAGCAGTTTGTGCATAAAATGATTATTTTTCTTCCATACATGTTCGATGAAATTGTGGATGTTATTTCATTTAAATATCTTTCATTATCCAAAAAATTGCATACTGGTTTGATCAGCTCAGGAATTTTCTTTTCCGGTGAATTTCTTATAGTGAGAGCTGGGTGAAACAAATTACAAGCAAATGTATCATCAGAGTCACGTTGGAATTGTAATTTTTGCATAGTCCTCTTTCAATCTCTGACAAACGGTTACTATTCAGATTGGAGAATGAGAATTGCTTAGTGGTATAGGGGCCTTCCATGATCCTTTAGGTCATGGGTTCAACCATACCACCAATATGATTGCCAACTCCAATGATTAATCCCGCATAGAATTGTCATAGTCTAGTTGGTTGTCGCATTTTCAAACTGCTGTTTAGCTGAGTTTCATGAAGTTCCATAGGACAAAATTTCAGTTTAGCCATACAAGAAATTGTATCTGTTAACAAGTTTGCTTTGGTAAAAGCTTGGGAATGTATACTTTTTTTTTTCGAGTGTATTTGTGTACCATGACATTATATAGTTCTAAAATTTCATGGAGCGATCATCTTCTGTTTCTTTGTATTTTCTCAAATATTATCTCAGTTTTCTTTCTCTTTTTCTTTTTTTTTTCTTCATACGTCACAGTGATGGGAAAATAGTTGGAGCTTGTCTTGATCGTAATGGACTTCGTCCAGCCAGGTATTGGCAGACAAAAGATAATGTCGTCTATGTTGCGTCTGAGGTGCGTCTGTTTTCTTCCCTTTGTAGTTCTTCCTTCATACAATTAATGAGCTACGAATGAGGGTCTGCAACTTGGTAATCTCTCAGATACTTTGCCTTTGGTTTCATTAATCAATTTACTCTACCTTACAAGAGAAATTTGGGGAACAGACGATAAGCAGAAAAAAATATATTAAGCATATTTTGAAATTTATGGAAATAGTAAGAGTTAGACATTTACTGCACACAAATATTCATGATGATGTGTGTATATGCTGGAATTAGGAAATATCCTTGTGTTTGTTGTTGCCGGTATCATAATGTTGGTAGTTTGCTCAATGCATGGAGTTATTACTCTTTTCTGTCACTCCTTTTCCTCCACTGGCATCCATTTTCATTTGATCTTAACTAATCTTTAGCTAAAACTTGTTTAAAATGTTCAATATTTAATATATCTACTTAAAGTGCAATCTATAGTATTTCATAATCTCTTCAGTATGTGCTTATTTATATATACACAAAGATAGACACACACAAACATACACATATGCTTGACACTATTTATTTATGTTTGTGCATTAGAATACATATGTACATATGCTACCGACGGTATTTGACTGTGTATATTCATACACAGACATGTACGTGTACATGTATGTCATCGCATGCATATCTAGTCTATAGATGGATATGTGTGTGGGTCCGTATGTGTTTCCATATGTGTATATTCATACACAGACATGTACGTGTACATGCATTGCATGCATATCTAGTCTATAGATGGATGTGTGTGGGTCCGTATGTGTGTCCATATGTATATATACTTGTTATACATTTATGTATATGTATGTAGGTAAGTATATAATTGTTGCATAAGTACATTTGTGGTCCCTTCGGGGGATAAAATTGTAACGATACAAAATACATTCGTGGAATTCTTCACGCATTTTGATTGAAAATGGGTAGGACATTGTAACCTTGCTGGAACTTCATGAAACGTTGTGTTCTTTTCCCTGCAAATCAATCTGCTTATCCCGCACTCCTATTGGATTCCATTAAACTTGCCTAGAGTAACATTTTTAGTTCCGTTTTCTTCATCCATCAAGTATAGTTGGACCTCTTCAAATTGGTTTATTTGCATCTTTGGTGAGCATATTTCACCAAGAGTCTCTGATTCCGTCCGCAAGGTACCTCATCTGAATCTCAAATTTTGGTTGTTTTTTCTTTATCAGTTATTTTTGACAGATTTTTCTGGTAGATAGCAGTTGTCATGGATTTAGCATAGTAAATATCTGTTAACATGTGCCAAGGTTTAGGCCTGGTGCAAGAGGAAACCTTTTTACCTACGCTCAGGGCTCAAAATCTTTACTCTCCCTCACCTTGTAGTAAAAAAGAATTTGTTAATCCAATTGTAGAGGCTATTCTTTCTTTGTGACGTTCTTTCTGGTTTTGAAGGTATTATTGTTGGTGCCATTTTTGTAGATGTAGTTATTTCTAATCTTATTTTGCACTTAATGCATTACCATTTATTTAATTCTTAAGTTATCGTTAGCACCTTAATTTTCTTGAGTTACCATTTTCCTAATAAACAATTTCATTTTTCATAAAAAAATATGATCTCGGAGGAAAATGTGGTAATGCTTTTAAATGAATAGTATACTGGAGGAGAATAAAAAAGAAACATATATTTGCTCCTAAAACAAAATTAGCAATGTGAAATTCCTAAATGTCATGACTTAATATTTTGTGTATGCTATACAAGTAAAATTGCAGAGTCTTCCAACTACAAGTTTGACGAAAAGGCTCATGCATTTCCCTCGTTATAAGCAGTAGGATATTCAAACATACTATACCACATGTCATCAGCTTTCCGAGAACATTGAATAGGTGTGAAGCAGAAGGGTAAAATTGTTGCATAAGAGTAATGGACTGATTATCTCTTTCGTGTAGGTTGAGTCCTGCCGATGGATAAGTCAAAAGTCACCATAAAAGGCCGTTTGGGTCCAGGAATGCTGATAGCTGTGGATCTAACAAGTGGCCATATCATCTAGGTTGTGTAGTAATTTCACCCAAAATTTGAAAATCAATAGCCTAGTAATCTCGATATTTCGCTCGGTTGATACCACATGTTATCACGTTTCATTTCCAATCCCGGAGAAAATCAACATATCTGATTTTCAGTCAAAGATTGATTTAAGATCACTTTTCATGGAAACTACACCTGGAAATGTATAATAGCAATCAGGAGAAAGATTTCTACTCATAAGAAGCCTTTCATAACTGCTTTAATATTTTATCCACACATTGTATGCAAATTGGAAACATGTTTAGACAAACTTCCTCCAGAACAATATTACCTACTTGGCAAAGTGCTTTAACAACCATCACTTTTACATTTATTTTCATCTTAGTATCTAACAAAAAACATATAAGTGACAAGTATGATACATAAAATATAAAAATCAGACGCAAAAAACACATTCTACTTAAAATTAGACTTTAAACATGACCCTCTTTAATCTATTCTAACACAAGGGATATCTTTTGGGATGAAAGGATTCAAACATTTATTTTCGTTTTGTTCAAATATAAATTCCTTACTTAGCACATAATTCATTACTTAGCACATAATTCACAATCCATACAACTATCATCATTTGTAGGGAAAGCTTTAGAATTTACAAACAGAAAAATCTCATATGCTAAATTTCTAAGCCAGTAACCGCTTTCCAAATCTACTAATCCAAATTACGCCTTAATACAAATCACAAAACTCTTATGTTGACAGAATAGTTGGTTTTTCAAAAAAAGATTTACTTTCCATATTAGAATTGTAAACTTAAGCCCACCTTACTTAAAAATTCACCTGAATTCAGCAACCCAAGTTCAAGTTTGCTTAAAAATGGACAAAACTACTATTATCATGTAAAATTTTATTTATAAGACATTCCTTTCATATCTTAGATATCTCAAGTCTATATGACCCTTAAATTCCACTCAAAACAACTCCGTTGTTCAAATGTATCAATAACTTTGCTTTCTCAAACTTAGTTTGGTAATTTGATTGTTTAGAAAAATAATTAAAAGGAACTGACGAACAAATAGAAAATTCTGTAAGTATGACAAAAAACCCTAAATTGGAAAAAGTGTGCTTCCTACTCAAAGATTCAAGTAAACACAAAGAAATTCCAAAAGAAATAACAAATATGGAAATTAGGATTCACACACATTATCAGTTGACATGAATATCTCTTAAATTAATTTGGACGGAAATTTATATGAGCAACGATATTTTTTGGCTATAGAGAGAAACAATAATAGTGTTTAAGTGAAAAACCAAGGTGGAAAATGCCTAAGATATTTCCATTATCAATTCATGGCAAGGATCTAAATGTGTAAAACTTTGAACGATGTACTTCAATGAATTGAGTGTGCGAAAGGATGTGTACATCATTGGATTCATGATCAAGCGCTGGCATGCCACTAATACAATAAAAATAACCATCCAAATTAATTTTCTTAATAAGATCAACATACATAGCCAATTCAAAATTCATCAATTCATTGTTAAAAAAATAACACAACCTCACATGGGCAGCTGAATTGCAAAAAAAATAAAAAAAAAATCAAGTTCATATATATTATTGTATAACCACAAATCTCAAATTGATATAGATTTTCACGGTGGTTCAGATTAGGTTGTATATGTGAACCACATTTAACTTTTGATTCCAAGAATAACTCTAGTCTGATTTTTCTCAATTAACCCTATGATTCAGTCATTTATAGCACATCAATAGCAGGTAAATATAACAATGGCACAATATGCAGAACGAATAGCCACAATTATTAGCATATGTTCAACTACCTGGGACGAGTATATATAAATTTTTTAGAAACTCAAATACTTATACTTATTGCGAGTATGTTCTTAATTCTTTTGATTTTGGGTACTACTTAAAACTACCACAAATATAAATCCAAATAAATGTCTCGAATTAATTTAAAATATAAAAAAGTACAAATAGTAAAACCATAAACATGCACCACGACAACCAAAAAAAAAAAAACAACAACAACAACAACAATTTTACCTTCGGTTGGATAAACGTGAGGGCAGGATATTGTTATTGTTAGGGTTTTTATTGGGTGTGGTTGATGACTGAAACTATGGCTACACAGTACGATAGATAGAGAGAGAAGAGAAATTCAATCACATTTGTAAAGCTCTAAGGCCATAAATAAGTGCCATGTTCCAAGATGAATGGAAGATAAAGGAGATCCATGTTGGTTTTCAGAAGAATTTTGTTGACAAAATTAGAAAAAAAAAAAAAAAATAGAAGAGAAGATTGGCTCTATAGAAAAGAAACCGGCCAAGAATTTAGAGGAGGAGAAGGAAAGAGAGAGGAGGGTAGGGTGGATCAGTTGTTTGAGAAGAAGCGAGAAAGTTCGAGAGACCCACCACTCACAAACTCATCTAATTACTAAATTGACCCTAACAATTTAAAAATGCTCAAAATGCATGCGGGACAAAATACACTAAAGTGTGTGGGAAAGATTTAAGTAGATCTGGTCTTTAGTTTCACTTGTAGATTTTGTAGTATGGATTAAATGTTATGAATCTATGATATAAGTTGATGTAAATAAAATTTTATAAGATTTAATTTTGATCGCAAAGTCTATAGAATCAAAAATTAAATTTATGTTAATATTTTCTAAGTGTGTATGGTAACTGCCCCTTTTATATATTGTAGATATTCCAATCTTTTAAACTAGAATGCTTGCTCATCCCTGTAATCTTTGGTTGTAACTTGAGGTTTGAAGCCATTCCTATAATGGTTAATAACACTTTACCCCTGAATTAGGTAGGCAATAATACTTTGTTCCTTTGAATTAAAAAAGAAATTCATTTTACCTCCGAATCATATGATTTATCCTTTAAAAATTATATAATATCATGTTAAATGATTTAAATACGCTTGGCACTATATTTTGATTTTTGTATTAAGATTTTGATAATGATATGATAATTATTTAAAAATAATAAAAAATAATTTATATAATATTTTAATATAATACATATTAATATATGACTTGGTCAAATTTTTAAATTTTTTTATTTCATATTATATTATTTGGAATTTGAATGTTTAATTATAATGGTAGAACGATTCCTAAAGGGGCTAATTTTCTATTAAAAATTCTTCTTTAAAGATATTGTGTGACAATACTAGCTATTTTTCTTTATAAAATTTGTGATTTTTTGGATGTCTCTTAGCATTTTACAATTTTAATATTTGGATGAACCTGTGTAAATTGCAATGTCAAATATAATGTAATTCATTTTATCACATTTTCACCCCTAATTATTTTGTTACTATATTTTATTGTAATAATAATTTTATTATAATATTAGTTTGTTATTATATTTTATTTTTCTTAATTCTTTTATACGTATTAAACATCAAAATTAAATATATATATATATATATATAATCAAAATATAATACTAAGGGCATTTTAATCATTTAACTTGATATTATAAAATTTTTAAAAGATAAATCATGTAATTGGGGGCCAAGTGTAATTTTTTTAGTTTAGGAGAATAAAATATAATTACCTACATAGTTCAGAGGAGCAAAGTGTTATTAACCCTTCCTATAACGTTCTTGCTTTTGTCATTTTCCAATTTTCTCAGGTTCTCCGTCATCTCTTTGAATTTGTCTGTATTCATTTTCAAGGATCTATTCCAGTTCAATAGTACAACTCTAACAACTTTAATTTTCTGTACTACCTTAAATTCTCTAAAGCTTTCCACTTTCGTCTCGCTGAATTTACTGTAAACCCTCTCAATTTCCTGGTATTTTAGCTGCATTTTATCAAAAGCAAACCTCTTTATTTTGTAGGTTTGAACATGTGAACAGTCAACCATATTCATTACATGATTCGAGGCACCATTAGCTCTATGTTTGCATCTTGCCTTAGAAATTTTTTGAATCCACTCTACTGCGCGCAAGGCTCTATTCAATCTCTCTTTTACCTCCCTCAAATCCTATATATTGCAAGTCAGTGTCCCTAATCCAATTGTTGAAGTTTTTGAGGGTCCATTTAGTTCGTGGGATGATTTGGGGTTAGATAAGTAATTTTATGTCATTTTATATTTGGGTAAATTTTAAATATGGAATTATCATTCCACCTAATTAACTTAATCCCCTTCCTTGGATTATGTAATTTATTGTACCATCCCACGGAAGTTTATGATATTAATAATTTCAGCAAATTAGATAAAGCGTGAAATGACTAAACAATCTTTCAAATTAATATTTTCTTGTAATAGTTATTTTTTTAACTTCAAAAAACTATTTTATATTATTTTTTATTTTAGGTTAAAAATATATATTTTATTACATGATGCACACTTGTTCATGTATATTATTTTACAAAGAAGCGTGCCTTATTTACATTTTATTTTATTTAAACATTTATTTTTATAACGAATGTATTTTCAAGTGTAGTAAAATACTATTAACTAAATGGAAAAATGTAATACCAATAATTCAACATAGTACTACTATTACAAATTTTATCATTCTTTACTAATTTATGTATGTATTTCAATAGTTTTATTAGTTTATTCATTTTTAAACATGACATTATATTATTTAAAAGATTATTTATGTGTGAACACCCTGAAGGTCCACTCCTCTCTAGCCCTTCCCCTTAATTCTCACCATTTGACAAAATTCATGAGTTCATTGAAGTCACATTATATAATGCAGTTATCTCCCCACAACCTTCTCTTCAAATTCAACACTTTCTATTGCTTTTTCCATATATGCAGACTTAAGTTTGCATAATTACCTACACACACCAATAGCTATTTTCCTCAGAATCCTTCATTTTGATTTCTAAAGTGAAAGCTAAAGGGATAATATCAATAACTAAGGCTTTCTCTTTTAACAAAATTGCCATAGTCAAAGTCGTTCTTTTCTCTGAACTTTTCAATAAAGCATTAATTTTTTCTTTTTTCTTCTTTTTGGTTTCATTTTTATATAATTGCCAAGGGGAGTGGTGACTTATATAGCCTAGGGAAATTATTAAAGAACTCAATATCCCTCTATAGTTTCACACTAGCATCCCAATTGATCCATAGAGAACCAACCAGGTTTAATTGGTTCTCACCACCTCGTGAAGCTGTAGGCTACTGCATTCACTTTCATCACACCCTTCCAGAATCCGCTCATCAACTACTTCATCTAGATGTGTAGATTCCCATTCCTTGTCCTCAAGATTAAACTCACTTTTCCTAAACTTTTCCAACCCATTTTCTGGTTAGTTTTATTTCTGCAAGGTTTTCTCCCAACTCTGAATCTTTCTCACTTTTTTGGTTTCGTTCCCATCTTTTTTATTTACTCCATTGAGTTTCATATCCATCTCCATTCCATTAGTCTTCTTGTTCTTAAAATTGTATAGAGCATCTAAGGGTTCAAATTGCAGATCCTTTCCAATTTTTCCATCTATTTCATTGGTCCTACCCCAGGTTCCTTATCCTTAGCTAAATAGTGTCTGATTGAAACACTTTCCTCCTTGTATTCCTAACTTCTTTCTCCTCTACACTACGCCTTAATGATTTCGCCAATTTCTTTTCTTATAGAATCTATTACATTGTTACTGCATCCCAGCTCCTTGCCCTCCTTATCTGTCTTGTTTACCGTAATCAACATTTTTTTTTTTTTTTTAATTTCCTTAACTTTTTTTTGAAATGCATAGAATGGATTAGCAGATGAACCATTAGCTATTTGACAGTCCTTTCATACTAAGGAATCAACATGATAATCTAATTGAGTCATATGAAGCAACAATGAATTTAAAATCAACAAATAAACCACACTATGAAATTGTGCAAGAGAACCGTACAATAGGAAAAAAATTTGAGCAAATCGAGGTCACAAATAAATTCAGAAAGTTGAATTAGTCGAGAACTAGATCAAAGCAGAGCAGAATTGATTTAAAACAAGAAGAACCGAATGGAAGAAGCAAGCTGGACTAGACCAAGTCAGGGAGAAGTAGGACCAAAATCATAGTCACTAGAAATGCGGTACATTAGTAAATGCAGTACGGGTACGGAGACGTGATTCGCCATTTTTTGAAATATCAGATACGTAAGGGTAGGTTTATTCGATACGTCGTGGTACGTCACTTTTTAAAAAAAATTGCTACATTATAGGTAATTGGTAGTATATAGTATTAAATTTTTAAAAAATGTTAAACTTTTATTAATTAGAGGAAAAGAAAATGTTCAACTTTCAAAAACTATTATTTTCAATTGGATACTAAATAGTTCTAATTAGATAAATTTAGAGAATATTTTATCATTTTTTCAATAAATAAATATTTGTTACTTTTGACGATCTGAAACGTGAATCGCCGCGTTTTGAGACACAAATAAATTATATTTCAATACGCATGAATCAGTACGTACTTCGTAGGGTAGGTTCTGAAACGTGAATTGTCGCGTTTTGAGACGCAAATAAATTATATTTCAATACGCATGAATCAGAACCTACTTCGTAGGGTAGGGAGAATTTTCGGTAACTATCACCAAAACAGACCAGTGGTGACTTGGATAAAAGCCGATGATTTGGCAGCAACATGGCACTGCACGTCAAAATGGGTTGACGATGACATGGCAAAAAAGGATTCAAGTGGATGATATCGATAATATGTGGCAGAAGAAGATGCTGAAGTGACGGTGATATGGCAAAGCTAATATGTGGCAGCTAAATTGCTGGCGCGATTTATGTAACATGCCTTTTGGTGATTATACACATGGAGAAACCATGATTTGAGTTTCACACTTCCGTTGTCTTCAATCTCAACAACCAGACCTCGTTTCTTTGATAGGTTAAATACTAGGTCTTCAGCACGTGAAGGCTTTTCTGGCGATGAAACTTTTAGGAGATGATAGTAAAAACTATAAAAAAACTTTTAAAGGTGGTATTAGACAACGAAATAACGTTGGAATAATTTGACTAGGAAAAATATCAGAGGCAAAGTAAAAATTTGGAAACAAAGCAGAGAACATTGGGTTTTGAGAAAGAGATGAGGTGAGATCTGAGTACTTGTAATTCTGCATCATTTCAATTTCGAATTAAATAGGCCAGTAAAGAGAAATTGAGTAATCCTTAATGGAGACTGATGGTGGGTCGAATACTTGTCACTGTAAATGATAAACAAGACACTATTTTATTTTTATTTTTTTGTTATTTTTGATTAATTTCGAATTTGGAATTGTGTGAAAATTTGGCTCGGACAATGTTCTTTACATTATTTCCTGCTATTGAAAATAGCGACCGGCAATAGCCCCGATGGCGGTACACAGTTGCGGCCACCTATCCTCATTACGGACTCCTTAAATTCTAGAGTTAATTACATTTATCACCCTGAGGTTTGGCCATATTACTAAACAAACCCTGTAATTTGATAAAATTACAAATTCCTCATCCTCACTAACTTTCGTTAATAAAACTTTTAAAAGACTAAATTATCCTTATCATGTATTGCTTAATTAGTCTCTCAATTTTTTTTTCTAAAATCAAGAATAGTCCTCAAATTTTTTTATATTATCAATTTAGTACACAACTCATTTCTCTACCACAAACCACCATCTCCCCTACCTCTATTCCACTTCACAGGTTCCAATCCATAATACAAATCAGCAAAAAGATTCATAGAGACAGAAAAACTCAAAAACAAAACCATGAAATTTGGTTTGAGCCTATAAAATTATAAAATGACATACGTCTATTTTCAAAATTTGAGAAAATAAGAAAAATAATTAAGAATGAAGAAGGGTATTTTTGGAATAAAGAAATTTTTGTTTTTGCTAATGTCATCATTTTCTTAACGGTAGTTAACGGTAGGGTGGTACTTGTTAATCGTTTGGTCATTCAAGGGGTTTGACTGTAATTTTGTCAAATTACAAGGTCTGTTTAGTAATATGATCAAAATTCAGGGGAGGTAAATGTAATTGACCCTAAATTCTATCAATTGATCTATTTTTAGTTCAAATTGGAAAGAAGGTTGGCCTAATTTGTTTTGTGCAATTTTGTGGACCAAATTTGTACATGGGCCAAACTTTAAGGACTAAAAATGTATTTCTCCGTACGAAAGTTCAAGGACTAACTTCACTAACAGCCAAAACACAAGTACGAACATAAACATAACAATAAACAATTGAATACGATTCCTCCTGATGCAATAACTAAAATCCAATTCACATGCAATATGATCCAAGTTAAAGAAAGTAGGCTCGAACCTCAAAGCTCGTTAGATTTTGCTGCTGTGTGTGTGGGACGTGGGGTGCAATTCCAGGTAGAGTACAGCGGTACAAATGTACTGAAAAAGTTCCAAGTCAAAACCGTGCAAAATTGCAAGCGTGAATGTATTTGATCCAGAGAGGATTAAGTACTTTAAAACCACTTAATGGTTCCTGACTAGTTTTGTAGAACCACCTAGTAAGATGGATTTCTTTGTCCAAATACAGATGAATCAATTGCCCACACTAAAAAAAAATCCCAATTTTTCTTTTTCTTGTAAAACATCACCCGGAATAAAATAGAATCTAGACTACATTTCATATGTCTTTCCTCGTGTACTCCGTCACCTTTCATACGTCCTCCTCGTACTATATTGCACCGGACTCAGGATTCGATGTATCAAGTAGTGCTCACATTTTTCTCATGGCTAATCCAACTGGGCAATTAATCGTTTGAATTGACTAACAATAAGATGTTGTATTATAACCTTACTCTTACTCTGGAAATTTCTGCCCCAGATTGCTCCTGTTACACTGTTTGGAAGAAATCAAAAAATAATGAGATCTTTCAGTCCCATAATTTTATGTCAGAAGAGAATTGTAAAGGTAATTTATGCTTTGATTCTTCACAACCCGGACGCTTGGGATCTATAACAAACTGTCTCACATTCTTATTGATGTTTGAATGTGTATTTTTTAACTTGAAATATTAATTGTGAAAAAATACGGGAATCTAAATATTGAGATGAGAGGACAGTACAAAAAATGAAATAGAAGATAATATAACTATTGGGACAAAAGGTGCAAATATAAGAATAAAAATATAATAAAGCAAGGGTGGTTTGTGACTAAATTTCAAAAAAAAAAAAAAAAAAACTACTCTGAATTGATCTCACAATGCAATATCTGGATTTCTTGAAAATGAAGTCTTTTCTCCTACTTAAGAAAATTACAACTCTGACAAAACAATATTAATTAATCTCACAAGACAAACAGTGTAACTATCAAAAGAATAAATATTTTTACCAACCTCGGTCATTTAAAATTCTAGCTAAAAGACAACTGAAAATTAAAGTCATTCATCTAGACTAACCTACAAAAGAAAAGAAGAGGAAAAAAGATTGCCACGTTCAATGGAGGTTTGTAAATCGGATCCTATGAAGGATTGTTTTAAAAATTATAAGATCGAATTATACGTAGAATTGTAAAATTGTAAGATATTATAAAAAATAAAAAATATATTTTTTATTTATTTTTAAAATTAATATTTAATAAAAATTTATATAAATAAATACAAAATTTTAATATTTATCACAAAATAAATTTTTTAACTTAAATTTATAATATTTGACATAATATACTCATTCAACATTATCATAAATTTAATAATGTTTTTTGATTAAAAATTAAAAAAAAAATACGAATATTCTAAATACATAAAATACAACATTTGAATGAAAATTATTACGATACTAATTTAACTTAGTAAATATAAATATAAATTACAAAATTATAATAATGTCTAACTAGCGTTTTTATGTATTAACAATTATCTCTAAGATCGGGATCAAAATTATAAATTTAAATTATAAAATTGTAAAATGAGATGAAAATTTATAACAATGCATTCAATGCACTTGGAACAATTTATCTTGACGAACAAAAATATATTAACCAAAAAATGGATTTACAAAAAAAGGCATTTTCAACAGATTAGTACTACTCTTCAATCTGCAAATTAGTACAACCTCCCTGGATGGATTAATTAATTTCTTCTATTAAACTGCGTTAACTTCGACATTACAGGGTAGTTTTGATGGCGAAAATGCCAAGAAAACAAGGAGGGCCATAATAAAAACTGGAACAAACAAAATAATCACCGGCGGAGGAGGAAGTGGTGGCAGCATTAACGGCAATAATAAGACAGACAATGTAAAAACAACCATTATTGCTGTCGCTCTCGGATTGAAGTATCTAACCATCACTCCCTTGTAGATTTTTCGATTATTTGGGTCGCGAAATTTGTATATTGCATTTTTGGTTGGGTTTATTTAGGGAGAAAGAGTGGGGAATGATATTAATAAGCAATTAATAGAAGGGCGAGGGGGAAATGGCAGAAGAGGAGGAATTGATGGACGGGACGGGACGGGACGTGACGTGACTTTGGCTTTACTAGTTTTTTGAAGTTTCGGAAGAAATTTTAATATGTACAAGTTTATGATTTTGTGTACAACTTGTAGTTAAGATTAAGGATACAAATTAATTAAATATACTTTTATGTATTCTCTTGGTCTTAAATTAATTATAATTTTTTGTTGATATTATCGAATTAAAAAATAATTAAATTGTATATTATTTAATACTTTCTTTCTTTCCTAAGAGTATAAATAATTTTATACAAAATAATTTATTTAAAATGATAATTATTTTAAAATAAAAAATAAACCACAGACCGTATCAATACCTTATCAATACAAGAATCTTCAAAGCTGGGGTAAGTGGGTAAATTGTTACATGTATCCCCACACCTATAGACGGTGGTTAGAGCAAGAGGACATGAAGTAAAAATATGTAAGAAAATAATGATGTAATTCTTGTTTTAATTAGGGTTAAAAGTAGAAATATTTTCGAATTTACACCATAGTTATGCTTTACTCCATCAACTTATTTAATAAATATTTTATTCATTCTTTAATGTTTTGGAACAAAATTATCCCTATTCTTTTAATTTTTATTGTTTTTCTTTTTTATTCTTTTTTTGCCTTTTATTTATTTTTCTCTATATTGTTTTTTTTTCTTTTACTATTCTCTCCTGATACTACTAAACAATTACACTACTTTTAATAATTAATTAATTAAAGTTTAACTTTTTACCTGTATTTAAATAATTTAATTTATAGATTAATTATGCTTTAATACAATAAATATACCTTGTTGTAATATAAAGTTTGTAATTAACTATTAATAATAAGATTAACATGTAAAAAAATAATTTTTTTGAGTTAGAAGAAATTAAAATATTTATAATATGCACATAATAAAAATTATAGAATGAAAAATTGTACAACCTTTTATTTGTAGTGTAATATCGAAAAAATATAGTAAGAAAATATTACAATTGTCTAATAGAAGGGTTTTCGCAATTATGGTAAAATCAACTAAAATATGATACGTGAATCATATGACACCAAAAAAAATTTATGGCACAAAAAAATTCTGTTTGCATACGTAGAATGTATATTTTAATTTTTTTTGCAAATTGTTTTATCTTTTTGTAGTTTGTTAATTATACCATTAGTAAAACTCACAAATTCATATTATAATATTAAAATATATGTTACTTGTATTAAAAAACTTATTTATTCTATAAAATTATTTATAAACATGCAAAAAAAAATTAGAATTTTTAACTAACCAATTACTAGTAGTATAATAATTCAGCAGTAGCAAGAAAGAATGGGTAAAAAAATAAAAAGAAAAATATGAGAGAAAAAATAAATAAATTGTTAAGAAGATAAAAATAAATAAAATTATTAAAATAGTAAGGATAATTTTGTCTTAAAATATAAAAAAATAAGGGATAAAGAGAAAAGAACAAAGTATAATAAAAGTGTAAATTCAAAAAACTTTTTTACAATTAACTCTTTTAATTATTAAGACGTGGATTGAATCTATATAAAAAATTTTGTACCTGAGGTTGGCTTTGTGACGGATGTCTTGGTCGAGCCGACACATCACCTGAACAACCGAAAACGTAATTTCAAAGATTAAGGGTGGATTCATGGTACCGAAGGGCTTTTGTGTAAAACCATAAAGAAATAAAGAAATAATGAGTACCTCATTCTACCTTGTGCACTGGAACCAACCTTTTTAAGTCTATTTTTTGTCCCACTTGGCAAGAGATTTATTTCTTTATTTCATTTGATTTTGGTCTCAGTAAATCCCAGATTCATTGTTCAACCATTTTAATTGAGTATTTATCACGAACAATTGAACACTGTATAGTGTATAGGTCCTATATTCAAATCTTTAGTTGAAATTAGTAGTAAATGCGGGTTTAGAAAACGAAAAAGCCAATTCCTAATCCCTACAATATTACGGAGTATCCATTTACTTTTGGATTAATAACACTTTGCCCCTGAATTATGTAAGTAATTACAATTTGCCCCTCAAACTATAGAAATATATATTTTACCCCCTATTGACACTATTCATCTATTTCCAATATTAAAATTAATAAAACAATCTAGTTAAATAACTAAAATACCCTTGGTACTATATTTTAATTTTTATGTATTTAAATTTTGATAGTAATGTGATAATTATTTGAAAATAAGCAAAAATAAATTATATAATATTTTAATATAATCTATATCAATATATTTCTTGGTAAATTTTTAAGATTTTTAGATTTCATTTTAAATTATTTCGAATTTGAATGTTTAATTGTAGTATTAGAACAATTTCTAAGTGAGCTTATTTTCTATGAAAAAATTTTCTTTAAAGGTATTTTATGAAAATATAATTTCTATGAAACTTTGTGATTTTTTGATATCTTTTATCGTATTTTACATTTTTAATATTTGACTTAATCTTGTCAAATTGCAATGTCGGATATAATAATTCAATAGTTTCTCACATTTTCACTCTCTAAAGTCAAAAATATTAATGTGTTATTATATTATATTTTTTCCTAATTCTTTTATATCCATCGAAAATCAATTAAATAGATGAAAAATTAAAATATGATACTAAGGGTATTTCAGTCATTTAACTAAATTTTCTTGATATTTTAAAATTTTTAAAGAGTGAATAATGTGAATGGGGGAACAAAGTGTAATTACTCCCTAGTTCAGGGGGCAAAGTGTTACTAGTTCTATCATTATGTTGTGTATCTTTTAACTTGTTACTTTCCATATTTTGTTCCACTTAGAGAACTAGGTTTATGCATTTATTCTTTCACATTCTGGGAGGAAAAGAAAAGTTAGGCTTTAATGGTTGATCTGCTGCTATGTAACGGATTTTAGTTAATCATCATCCTTGTTTCCTTGGTTGATCTTAGGGTTATAGGGAAATTTGATTCATTACACTTTTCACCCTATAATATTTACTTTATCTCACCTAGCGCCTTAAAAAATTTTGTCATCAACAAGCCCCTTGACTAAAAGTCAAAAGAAATGGTCAATTTGAGAATCGTCAAATGGGACAAAATAATTAAAGTAACCTCTAATATTTAGTTGAATATCTTTATCACTTTTGTGCCAAAAGAAATATTATTATTCATTATTACCCGTCTATTAGAAGAAAAATTAACTTGTACATGGCATGTGAATTTAAAAAAAAAAAAAAAAGGATTTAATTTGTCTTACAAAAGAGGGAAAACTAATTTTTTTTTAAAAAAATCTTTACATCTTAAATATAAACCTCAAATTTAAGTCTTTGGTCAGCATGCTGCTTTAGTATAAAATAGTGGAAGTAAAAATCATATATATATATATATATAAGTTGGCCTATTTTACCATATTTGAAGCACAAATACATTAATGCACAAACTATTTTTTAAAATATTTTTCTATATATGATCGGTAGGCGTTTTCTTTTTTTCTTTTTTTCTTTTTTTTTTCCTTTCACTTGGTTTTTCTCCTTTTATATAACAAATTAATTTTTTCTTGTCTTTTTAGACAGTATGTTACAATAATTACATTTTATCTCCAATAGAGTGGTAATAAAAAAATAAGAATTTTTTTCCTCAAAAATGATAACATAATCTATCAACTAATTATTATGGGCATTTTAGTAATTTCTTGATATTGACTAACAGTTAAACTAACTATTTCTTTTGACTGTTTGTCAAAGGGGACAAACTGCTAATTAAATTTTTATAGGAAGTAAAGTGAGACAAAGTCCATATCACAAGAGGGTAAAGTATAACTAACCATGATTTTATTCTTTAATAATCTAACTATTACTACTTTTATATAACTCATGAGCATTTTTGGGGTAATTTTTTAAAAAATCATTCATAACTCCTTATCTCCTTATAAACTTTGTATGAAATTTTACAAAATCGTACATTCATAAGATGTGCCTATCCCACTAGAATATATATAAAGTGGCAAGGAGGTGAAGTTTGGTGTCACCTATCTGTGTTACTTTTTTGATTAGTTAATTTTTCCTACTCCGATAGCATAAAAAATTTTCTACACTATTAATTATATAGGCATGCAAAATATGCAAAAACATCATTTGTTTCATGTACACCTAATGGGAAGATTAATTCATGAAAAATCAAACTACTCCAATCGGACTTTGACAAAAACTCGTTCTTATTTAGGATCAACAATAATCAAACCATACTCAAACATAAATTTAAAACTCATCAAGAATTCAAAACAAAATTAATCATGATGGTGTCCAGTGCGCCAAACCTAATATACAATACTCCTATAACATTGTAGAAACATAATATTCAAGCTGAGGGAAAATCTAGGGCATTAAAAATTAATCTTTTTTATACTATCAGTGCGAAAATAAATATCATTTTTTTATATATTTGACATGCATATATATCCAACGGGGTGGAATTTTTCTACACCATTGGACTGGGATAACATTAAACCTTTTTAATATATAAATCTCATAGTTTAGGCTTCTTGAATCCATTTAGTCTTAACTGAAAAATTAATAAATACTAAATATTATTCAAACTTAGTTTAATTAATTAATGAACCAATCTCAAAGGAAGTTTTATCTAGCAAACTTTGAATAGTGCCAAGTAGCTTTGTACATTTCACACTGCGTACATGATAAGGTTAAGTTTACAAGTTCACCATGACTCCTATATTTGAGGGGAAATACTTAGATAGATCTGGTTTTTGTCTCTACTTGTAAACTTTGTGGTGTGAATTAAATGTTATGGAATTTATGACATAAGTTGATGTAAGCAAGATTTTATAAGATTTAATCTTGACCGCATGATCTATAGGTGGAGTCAAAAATCGGGTTTATATAAATTTTTTCCATTATTGAGGGAGATTTTTATATGGATCGACTACATGGCATAGTGTCATGGACATTTTGATCCATATTATTTCACATCTCTCCACATCATTTAGATACGTGTAATGGATAATGTGGAACAGTATAGACCAAAGAATTTATGATACTATGCCATAAATCCGATCCATGTAAAAATTTCTCGTAGTATTGAAATGCACTTTGTCTCATTTAACATGATTAGTGTCCCCCATTGTCTTAAATAACACGTGTCGGTTTGTGTAATGATATAATAAAACACAACACACACATGAAGGTGTGCACCAACTAGTATTTACTATTAGTGTTATTACTATTATAATTAGTACTTTAACAATGCAAGATCCAGTGTAGTTATTATTATTCTTTGTACTGTGTACAAACGTTGGTATTTCTCTTCGTGTAGGACTTCTTCTACTTTCCCTCGATGACTTTTCTTTTAATATATTTATAACTATCCATTATCCCATAAGTTCTCATTTTCCTAATTGCTATCCACATTTGCTTTTCTAATTTTTTATATCTAATAGTTTTCCTAGAATTGCACATGCTTAGGGTGTATCTCATGCTAATATTACTCTGTATATAATTAGATAGCACCATCAATTTAGTGTAATTTGTAATTAATTTAATAAATTTATTATTTTTCCTGTCATAACTTATGTATACCAAATAACTTTACTTGATTCTCTATTCTCCTTTTCAGTAGCCATCATCTTTTAATTTGCTCCTAATTATTATAATATTTTTCTTAAAATGACACACATATAGTTATATGTGTTGATTGTATTATCATCGGGAAAATTGTAATAACGAATTAGAATCCTATTCTGATAAAACTATTTATCCATTGTACAATAATATAGTTTGCCTTCAAAATTCAAGCTAAGTAAAAATTAGTTAATAGACAATAAGCAAACATGATGGATTCATAGGTGGCAATTACGTAAATAAGATGCTTTATATTCAATAGCTTGTTTAACCCTTGCCTTCGTACATACTAACAAACGAAGTCTCCAGGTGGCAACTAAATAGTTAAGGTGCTTTACGAATTCTTTTATTAGATTGTTTATGCATTAGTCATATTTATTGTTGACTATTTGTTTAGCTAGCTAGCTAGTTGAAGTAGCACGTATGCTACTACTAATATATATATTCATACTGTGATCCATTAATACTCATTTTTCTTAAGCATAATGGATTCTAATATGAAGCACAAGACAGTAAGTTTAAAGAAATTCAACGATTGTGTACTACATAAAGATTCTAACAATCAAAGATACGTAGTTGAGTTTAAACTTATGACTGTTCTTTTTGGAAGAATTTCCTGCACAAACATTTTGAGGAACTAACTGGCCTTTGATGTTTTCAGTGGATGCCTTTCTATTAGCTTCACATGGTAGAGTATGTTGACATGAGAATATGTCAGCAAAATTCAATTTTCTTTCACCCTAGCAGTTAGAGAACTTGGTTTAACACTTTAACCACAGAATTATGATTTTCAGCAATCTCTTTTAGAACTTTCTTTGTTGTGGGTGTAAACATCTGCAAATCTTCGTTTGTCTTCACACCTTTTGTGTTAGTTATAGTAAGATCGCTAAGACATGGCCAATGCAATGTCTTCACTAGCAATTGTGAAAGAAAGATGGAACATTTGTTCATTTATATATGCTTTTGCAATGTTGCGTCTTTTGTTAAGTTGCCCTTGGAAATCCGTATCATAATGGTCAATAAAGAAAACAATGGCGTGCTTTTCAATTGAGGCAACAAGCTTAGCATCTATGTTCTCTGTTTTTTTTTTTTTTTCAACAACAGGTTTCGATGTAATAGTTTACTGGTATAATTGAATGTAATAGAAATACATAATATAGATTGGTTGTCTTTGGTCATCTTATCATAAGAAAATTTTTATCATGTATTAATGGAATTAAATTGGCCTATGTCAATAAACATCTATTTCATGAATTTTGTGTTACACAATTACTACATAGTTGTAACTATATTTTGATTAATTACCATATCTTGTTTATATAAATGACCTTCGAGGACATCTAAGATAAATGACATGTATAACAACAAATAGGATCTATTATATATATATATATATTAAATTGATGTTTAAGTTGTAGATTATTATTTTTTTTGGAACTAGTATTAGGTAAAAAACATAAGTAATTTCTAGTCTAACAGAGATACTAAGGTAAGATAAAGAAGAAAAGATTTCAAAAAGGAAACGAGGAGAAAATAAACTACATGCTTAGAAAATTCTTGACTTACATTTTCATCAGCATCCTTTAACTGCAGAGCAGTAAATGAAATCAACTTCTCAATATTTGATAAGAATATTACGGCATTAAGCAGTTTATTCCATGCTTTATCATAATTCCCATTCAGCATTTATACAATTATGAAATAAGGAATAATTTAAAAAAGGATCAGAAGTTGGTGGGAGTTTTTTCCTTTAAATTGTAAGCTTTATTAGATCATTTATATGAATTCATTCTTGATATTCTCTTTGCAAGATAAACATTCTGTCTCCCAGTCTGTATTGCATGTTGTGTACCACAATATTTATTGTCCTGGAATAAAGCTTATTTTCTCTCTCACACATACTGCATAAACTTTCATGTTCCAGAATGCGACAAGTCAAATTATAACTTAGATTTGCTAATATCATACGGGCAAGAGTCTTTTCAATATTGATTATGTCCTCTTCAATTGGGGTGGGAGTAGCTTGTCTAAATCTATATAAGCTTTCATCTCAACCAAGTGTTCAAATCTTCTTTGTTTTCATTGTATCTGTGAGCTTGGATCCAAAGTTAGTTTTCATGTATGATATGAAAAATAACCAAGTCTTGAAATTTTATTTTACCATTCCCTCAACTGTATTTCTTCTGACAGTGGAGGATTGAGAAGTATTCTTGAAGAAAGTCTTGTTGTAATTGGCAAAACTGTATAAAATATGCATTGTTATTTGAATAAGAATGATGTTTGTTTTTTCTTTTAGTTGATAGATTGCATATTAAAAGATGTAACATTGATTGGTTTACTAAGAGTGCAATCCGCAAATGGATAAAGTACCAAGGATCTTACTATTAAATATTGTGACCTTTATCCTCGATAGAAATTATTAATTGAACAGTACGAATGATGTCAACAAGTTTTGCTCCATTTTATTCAAATTTATTCCACATGATTAGTAGCATTGGTGTTTTTCTACAAAATGTAAAGTCAGTGAGAAAATTGCTTCCATAGTTTTGCATGTGTTGCAATAACAGGATCTTATTCTTCATTGACAACTACAATGTCTCTTGTAATAGAAGTTCAATGTCGCGTTCTTTTCTTGGGAAAGCATAGATGACAATAAACAAAATCAAATGAAAGGCCTGCTAGGTGATCGAAATTGCTCAGATCAGTGAGGACCCCCAACCTGATCATTCTTAAGACCACCAAGCCCTCTCCAGCGAGTTCTACTATAGAAGCTTTCAGCATAGACCCGGGTACAAATCTTTTACTCACTGAGAAGTGCTGATGTATTCAAAGAATATGAAAGAAAATAATTAAGAACTTATTGGCTCAAAAGAAAAACAACATATTTCTGAGAATTACTGAAATGGTAATAATGAAATGACAGTTGTTTAAGAACTTGCTTTGTACCTTTTTTGTCTCAGCAAATCTGAATATATCAACAAATCTTGTTAGTTGAAATGTGTAAGGTAATGGAGGTTGACAGCCTCAAAATGTTCTTCCACGAGGGTAGTATTATTAATGAAGAATTGAACTCATAAGTAAAAACTCTTTAGACTGGAGTAACTGGAGCCAAAGTTATATTCGAAACATAGTATATTTTAAAAGGGAAAATGAGGCTGGCAAACTAAAATATATCATTGCCATAAATGACTGTAGAAACCTTAGTTCTCTATGTATTTAATAAATCATAATTAGTATTCATAATATGAAGAGCTTAAGAAAGTAATATAATTGTACATATAGTTCAGATTCTGTGACAAACCTCAGAATTAGGCAGCAGAAGGTGTCTAAATCTTCTAGGTGGTGTGCCGCAGCTTAGCTGAGTATAAGATCTCTCTACAGCTTGCACCAATGTAATCCACTTTTGATTTCTTTGGTCATTTAACACAATCTGAAGTACTGGAAATATTTGCATCGATATCTTGGCCTACAATTTAGAAAATGCAAAGACAGTCATGATAATTGTGATATAAGATAGCAGAAATCAAATAAGATTTGGATTCTAGAGTTAATATTGTAAAGGAATCTACATGCCGTCACATTCAGAAGACTCTAAAATTTACTTGTATATTATATTTTTGTTTCATAAGCAACAGATGCATAAAAAAAAGAAGCCTTTATTAGCACTTCAACAGAACAAGATCCTCTTGCACGCGACAAACAACACATAATTAGTCATGAAAAAAAACAAGTTGCTTTAGATAGACACCCAAAAAACCTAGTGTTCATCTTTGAGTTTTATTGATGGTCATTGTGAAACACAATCGAACAACCAACTGTGTTCTCCTATAGGAACAGTGTATTGCTCAACGTCGTTTGAAGGCTTCAAAGGAATCCTATGTATGAAAATTTCTTTTCTAGTGAAATCATCTACAAATATATGTCTGTGTATAATAGACACTTTTTTTAATAAAGTTTTACATATCTGTCTGGTTCAACTACAAAGTCCCTTATTGGGTCTAAATTTCTCAAGAGAATGATTCGTGTATTGAACTTCAATTAAAGGTTATGTGGTGGTAGGCTGCTGGGAGTGAGAGTATTAATAAAGCCCTCATTTGGATTAAGTGTTCCATCAATAACTCAAATATTCCATCTCTAAACAAGGGAATCTAGCTATCATATTGTCATTTTCATCAAAAAGATAATTCTTTGTAGCCAGAATAGCTCGATTCAACGTATAATGTATAATTTCTGCCCAATTCATCAAGTGGATCATCTTTATTATTGTTTTCAAGTAAGATTGAAGGAGGAATGTTTATATTGTCACCTTCTTGCACCCATTTTGTCTCGTTATAAATTCTCAAAAGACATTTAGTAAATTCTAAGTCCATTCTTGCCTTCACATTATTTTTTAACTTTTACTTTTTAAGTTTTGGCCATAATTTGGAATTAATAAGTAATGTGCAGACGTTTATTTCCTCATATTTACTTCCTCTATGGACTACCGGTAAAATTTGCCTAAAGTATCCTCCTAATACAACAACATTGCCTCCAAATATCTCCCTTAATTCTATCAAATCTTGTAATAAATCATCTAATGCTTCAAGTGCAACTCTTTAGCAATAAGAATTTCATTCTAGATTATAAATTTGCGTTCTTTCATGAGAGTTTGTTCTACTTTCCAACTCAACAAGTAGAACCTTCTAAAATGTCTATTGAAAATTTGAATCTAGAATGTTCTGTTGATCTCCAAGTAAATTTTTTGCAGCTATTTTTGATGTGACAATGGCTAATGCTATATATCATTTAGAGCTAATATCCACATGTAGTGCTCTACATAGAAATGTTTTCCAAATACCCTCTGACCATCAATTAAAGAGCTCCACTTTTGTTTGCATATATCTTTTTAGATATAGCTTCGAATACATCTCTTTGTTTCGTATATGACATAACGATTGAACTTAATATCTAATATCATCTTAGAAACTATAAGGTTCTTGTCTACTTCTATCTCCTTAGGTTAATTTTCTACATCGTTAGAGGTTAACACTTTAGTAATCAAACTATAAGCACTTATGTGTTTTCCTATTGATTATATAAAAACATTAATTTGTTGTACTATGTTGCTATTAATGCAAGACATCTAAAAATATCTTCTGATATATTGTTCAAATTCCAACCAAAGTTGTTTAGGATAAGTGGGACAGAAATAAACTAATAATGCAGCAAAGAGTCTTCTTGTTTCATAAGGCATATGAAATAAAAAAGTTTCTTCCAAGCAAAGATCTTGACTATTATCAGAGTGTAACAACCCTTCAAAACTAGTTTACTCATGAAAGATATCTGCAATTGTTCCATTATAAGTCCTTAAATTTTGAAAAGATGCAGGACAACGAACTTTTGATAAAAGCAACCTTAAGTAGTACCTTCCCTTAAATCTTCAAAAGATGTAGGACAACGAACCTTACATAAAACTAGCAAACTCAAGGAGTTCCTTTCCTCTTCTAAAGGATAAGCTGTCATTATCCTCCCAACAGAATCCCCTTTTTCTCTTAGTTCCCATATCTTTTGGTATTTTGGTATGGTTTAGATACAATATGATATACAAACTTACCACAAGTGTAGTTGAATTCTAAACTTTTTTATCTGCTCTATTTGTATAGAAAAAAATCAATTAACATGGTTTTTCTCTGATGTGTATTTTGAATAATATTCTGAAGCTTCTATTTTTTTTTTAAAAAAAAAAAAACTTATTGGTTGGTTATTCTTCACATATAACTGGAGGTGGATGGCCGTTGGTTATTTTTTTTTTTTTTTTTTTCCGCTCACAGGAAACCGATAAATTCTCCCTACTGCCCAAGGTGGGGATCTCCACTTTGCTGAAACATATTGCTAAATCTCATCAATTTGTCCATTTGAAGTGTCAATAGCAAAATGAAAGCTAATTTAATCATGTCCCTTACAAATATAATTGTAAATATATTTAACTGCTGTCCTTTCTTAACTGTTGGGCATATTTCAACATTAATATAGTAGTTAAATTTTCAGGCAAGTAGGAGTTACAAGGGACAATCCATCTGTTATGTAACAAAAATTTCTAACTTTCAGCTTAATACTGTTGTTTTTTCTTCTATATATTGAATTGGATATGCATCAGTTATTTGACTTGTTTCCTCACAAAAATATTTTGGAAATAAACTCCTACATCTGTCATTTTTTTGATACAAACGCTGAAATAATCAAGTTTATCACAGTGACCATGTGAAGTGTATGGCTTTTAGCAAAGGTTTTTTTGGTAAAAGGAACAAATATCTATTTGTTTTTATATATTATTAAAAGAGGAAGTTTGATTAGGTGTTTCAAATTTTCTTATTGAAGTTACCCTCAATACAAATTTTAGTGACTATAATATATCCCCAATATTAAAGGGATTTTTAAAAAATTGTTGAGGCTATTTATGTAATACTAAGTTTGATTAGGTGTTTTAGGATTTCTTGCCAAAGACATATTACCTTCAATATAAAGTTTAGTAACTACAGTACATCTCCAAGATTGAAGGGTTTTTCAAAAAAATTGTTGAGGGTCATTTTGAATTACCTGAGTTACTACACTAATTACACGATTTAAAATAATTTTCTTTAATCATTCATGATGAATAATACTTTAAATTAGAAAGAAATTGATTGAAAATTTAAAAGTAAACTTCCTTAAACTTCCAGAGGAATAATATTAAGGGTTAATTATGTTTACCTACCCTCAGATTTGAAAAAATTACAAAAACTATCTTTATGGTTTGACAAAACTACAAATACCCCCTAACACTAACGTTCCTTAACAGAACTTAATAAAACTATTGAAAGGACTAAACCACCCTTAATGAATGTAGCTAAATCAGTACTTCAATTTTATTTTATTTTTTTATTTTAAGAAGTCCCAAAATTTTCATCTTTTACAATTTTATTTCTCAAACAGAAGTTTTTGTAAATATAGGTCCTCTACACCTTTTCCACCAAATTATAAGACCTCCACCGCCTCTTCCTCCACCAAGAACCATCTCCTGCCACCTCTCGATGAAGAACCATCCCCTGCCACCCCTCCATAATACCTGCCATTGTCAGTGCCAATGTCATGCCATCTGTGTCCTGTGTCATCCACCCTATTCCTCCTCATTCATCCTCTCCTCCCTTATCTTTCCTTTTCATTCATCAAGAGTCCATATCAAATCCCCTCAGATCAAAGTGCATGCTCACATTGAATCAAATGCTTAAGTGACTAATCCACCAGTAAGCAAGAAATACGTGGACAATTTTATCACAAATTTCTCAAAAAAAAAAGAGGCTCAAATCTCAGTTCAAAAATTTCCAAATCCCTAGCTTTTAATCTAAAAATTAGTGTTCTATAATTTGTTCTAAATTCAATCAATGCCCTAATAAACATCTCCTAAACCATAAAGATCGCATCACCCATCTCTCGACTCTCCATGATTGCATTCTCCTCTAGAAATGGCTAATAATGACCCAACTAACCTACCTGAAATTGTGCTAAGGAAGGCGGGTAATTGAGTTGGGAGGAGGAGAAAAGGGAAAAGGGTGTGAGAGGAGCGACATACTAGGGAGGGAGAGAAGAGAACTATGAAAATAGGGAGGAGGATTGAGAAAAGAGGCAAGCATAGGAGGAAGGAGTAGGGCGGAGGATGAAAGGAAGAGGGAATGAAGATGACGGGGAAAAGAAGTAGGGGAGTGAAAGGGAGTGGAGGGAGAAGGGGAGGCGGCAGTAGGAGGGGAAGGGGAGAAGAGGAAAGAGAGACAGAGAGGAAAGAGGAAAGAGAGAAGATGAGAGGAAGGGGAAGGGGTTTGGGTTTGGAAAATTTTATTTTAATAAAAAATGGTAAAAGGGCATTATAAAAATTTAATAATTATTTATTATTGATGTCATAATTTTTTTTTTCTAACGGTAGCTAACGGTAGGGAGCTAGTTGTTAATGTTTGGACAATCATAGGGATTGACTGTAATTTTGCCAAGACACAAAAAAGTTTTTTTTTCTAGTAATTTTTTCAAACCTCAAGAGAGGTAAATGTAATTAACCCTAGTGTTTAATATTTTATATATTAACATTGGAAGTTTAAAAGTAAACTTCTTCAAACTTTTCGAGGAATAATATATGAAAATGGAAGGAAATTATTGTAATTAACCCTAGTGTTTATTATTTTATAAATTAACGATGGAAGTTTAAAAGTAAACTTCTTCAAACTTCTCGAGGAATAATATATAAAAATGGAAGGAAATTATTCTGGAATTTGCTATTAAAAATTTTCGGGGAATTGATTTTGGAAATTTATGACGCAATGTTACCCCTCTTTTAATATTAGTTACAGTGTTATTTACATTGAAATATTGTTTCTAGCTTTTACACTTTGAGATCCTACTGTTTTCTAATAAACTCTGGTAAGTTTTGGACGTCGTCAATAATTTTTGAGTTGTTTTGTTTAAACAAATCAACAAACAAATGCGAATTTCTCTTTGTTTCTACATGATTTTGATTGAAGTTGCGATTGAATTGTTTGTTCTATTCGAGCTTGAGTGCTTTCAAGCACTAGTAATTTTTCAAGAAATTCGTGTCAGTTAAGAATCTCTATTAATTTTTGAAACTGGTTTTGTTTAAGTTTATCACCTTATAATTGTTGCACATACTAGAATTGATGCGGCAATCGGTGTTCAACATAAGGTAAATTCTATGAAATTTAAGGAAAAATAAAAAATTGGTACAATCATAAGTATTTGTAGAGTTAATATTGTAAAACTTGTAGCCTGCAAGTATATACCACTCTTTTACACATGCATAATGACACTAGATTCAATGTTGGTAGTTATAATGGCTATAGCTTGAACTATAATTTCCAGCTTGTATGCTTTTCACCTATTGTTTTCCAAAATATAGTTTCATAAATAAAGTTTTAAACACAATCACTCCTAGAAGAAAATTGTCTTCTAGGGCAAATAGATCTTTGCTTTGTTACAAGTTGGATTGCTCTAGATGTGAAAATTCTGGGATCTTTTTAATGACACATCAGTGGATTTTGTTTGTCTTTGTATAGGTACACCTAGGTAATTATTAAACCAATGCAAATCAAAAGAGACAAGGATACTTAGTGACAAAATTATTCATTTCCTATAAAGTACTATATCTAGAACATCTTCCTTGCAAAACTAAACCCTAGAACTAAGAACTTAAGAAATACTACGACTAGAAATTTGATACAAGTTAAAATCTCTTGAATAACAAAGGTAAAATGTTGAATATTGCAACACTTGAAAAACATAGCAACATAAGTCTTTTCATTGAAGCTTACAAGAGAGAATTGCAATAACTTTTGAAGCACATATTTTACCAACAAAAAATATATCATTGGAAATACTATCTATGACATCAATTATTTTATCCTTTAAGATGTTAATGGAAGTCAGCCACACTATAATGAATGCATTCAGGCCAACCTAACCTAGTCAGTGAGTATGGGTCTTGGGAATTAAGAACCAAGGGAGATAACATAAAGAAACTATCAAAGAAATACATGACCTATATTCTAATAATAATAAGTGTATAACATTAAAAGTGACCTATATTCTCTAAAGCTATTGTTATGCTTATTAAACTCATGTAAAACTAACATCTATTACTACATTGTGGCATATAGCATATATTTGTTCATTTGTCAATAGTACATCTATTGATGACAATGAAAGCAAAGGTTAGTCAGATTTCTTAGTAACACGTAACTGAAGTTGATTATAGATTAATTGTTGAAGCTAGGGATATCCATGTAGCAAATTTGAAAATGTACAGAACAAGAAAAGATGTTGGTATGGTTCATTGATAGAAGAAGAAAGGAAGAGATATATACAGAAAGTTACAAAAGCAAGAAAGAGAAAAAGAATTGATAAAAAGACATAAGCTTCAAAAACAAGTTCATGACCATGTCACCAAAGGACAATGTTGCGTTCTTAGTGGTCAAGTGACACCAAATGAATATGAAGGTGAGTATATTGTCCTTCTGAAATAATCCCTATCATGTTGGTTAATTAATTTCTGAACCCAGAGACAACTATGCCGCCAACTTCTAAAACTACACAAAAGAAGAAAAGAAGTTGCTATTAATTGACAGTAAAGAAAGGAAGAAACATGGACAACAAACTAATGAAGCAAGAAAGAGGAAAAGAAATGCTCAAAAAACATCAACAGTTGATAGCGCATGACCATGTGAATGAAGGACAATATTGTGTTTTCTAAACTCAATTGGCATCATATGAATGTGAAGGTTGGTAATTTTATTATTTTGACATAATCTATCTTGAATTTGTTTGGAGTAAATTTTTAACATAGCTTTCTATTTTTTGAGTTGGAGAAATATGTTAGAACTAGAATGTTCAAAGCTCCACATTCTTACCGATGAACCTTCATGAAAATATTGTGTAGCTATGAGAGCCCTTCTTTTGTTGCCAAAATGGACAAGTTAAGCTTGTTGAACTTGGGCAGCAAAGTGTAGCTTAGGCAGTAAGATACTTTCCTCTTACTATGGCCTATTGATTACGGGTTCGAGTTACTAAGAGGTAAAGGAAGGGGTGGGTTTATAAAAAAAAAAAAAAAAACACCTTATTGAACCTGAGATGCCAAAGGAATTGTACACCTTATTCATATTAGAGAAGAAGAAGCAAAAGACTTCTACTGTAACATACGTGCTTACAATATCATTTCTCATTCACATCATTTAGTGTTAATTTAGACAAAGATTTATCATCCTCAAGAAATGGAGTTTACACTTTTAGAGCTCAGGACAAGTTTACCATGATCTTCCATCGTTGATTCAAATGAGAATTGCCCATGTTACTTCCAACTATACTTTTTTTGACACAAAATGATTTCCAAAATAGGCTAAGAATCTTACTGATCTCAAGTTGAACAAATCCATTATTCAGAAATTGATGCTTATCCAATGAGTAAACCCTTACACATAAGTTCTATGTAGAATAATGGGCAGTCCCTCTTTCAATGATTTTTAGATATGCATAAGGAAGGATGAATCCAGCTAAGATTAGACCAACGGGTTTATCATGAGCCAAATGCTAATCGAGTAGCTACAATATGGGTGAAAATAAATGATTCAAGGGAACGTCTTGAAAAGGATATTATAGTGCATGTACAGTTGGCAGTATACACAGAATCAATCACTATTATCGATGCTATGATCCCCTTAAATATCTTTTATTTTCTTAGAGGCGAGAATGGTTGGCATCAAGATATAAAGAAGAATATGAAGAACAACAACACACATGAAGAAACAAGTATTATTAAACTCTTAAAAAGCTAATAATTTTATAAAGTATCATTTTAAATTTTATGTAATATATTGTAGGTGGCAGTACAGAGCATACTAATGAAAGCAATTCAGGTGTCCCTACACTCAATTCTGTTGAGGAAATCATCGCTGAGAACCAAAAAGTGAAAATTATTTCAGAGCTATGAATTGCAAATTTTTACTACAATGTATCTAATATAACAATAGAAACTCAAATATTTTTTGGTCAACTTTCAGATGTTAAAAAAGACAAAGGGCAAAGAATATCATGTAGAGAATACTACGGATACAACTTACAAGTTTGACGAGGCATGAGATCTGCTTTAATTTTTTATGGAAGATTACTACAATACTTTTTGTTGATATGTACATCAAATTGGAAGCTACTAGATTACATTTCTACAAGATGGGACAATAAAAAATCAAAGGTGAATTATACTAACGAATAGTGGATTTGGTAATGGCAAGAGAAACAAGAGGAAGAAGCCAAGTTGGCGAAAGGATGGTGCTCCCAGCATCATTCATTGGTAGACCGCAAGACATGAAGGAAAATATTTGGATGCAGTAGCTTTAGTCCATAATTTTAGGAAATCTGTTCATCACAATAACATGTAATCTTGATTGGAAAAAAATTCAACAAAATTTAGTTTAGAGACAAACTACACAAGATCGACCAGATTTAGTTTCTAGAGTGTTTCATGCCAAGCCACAAGACCTTAAAGACTGGTTATTCAAGAAAGAAAGAAACTTTTTGAGAAAGTTGTAGCAAATGTGCATGAAATTGAATTCCAAAAGAGAAGGTTGCCACACGCACACATGCTAATTATCCTAAAACCACAGTACAAAATTACTATTCCTGACCAATACAACAAAATTTTCTCTATTGACTACTTGATAGAAAAAAGAATCCACTTTTAGTTACTAATCGAAAAGAAAAATCATATTTAGTAGAGATATACAAAGACTTAAGTATCACAATGAAAACATGTTGCCATTATATTCTTATTCAATAGATGCATTCCATGCTATCCACGTGTTGCAAGAGTTTGGGTATCGTGATAAATAAAGCCTTTAAGTGTTGGACAACTACTTCAACTATTTAAATTGTCTATAAATTGTTTTTGGTGGAATTTTACTTTCTTTTTTATTTATTTTTTCTCTTTCATTAACTCCCCATGCATTGCTACTTTTTAAGTAAAAAGTCTCCAAATAATTTGTTTAAATTTATTATATGTTCACTTGATATTGATGGAATGCCAAGGAGCAATCATCATGACAAAGATAGACACGATAGAAATTGACTAGCCTCTAACAAATAATGACAGAAAGGATTGGAAACTAAAAGTTATAGTTCTTCAAAAATCAAATGTCAACAACTGTGAGAGAAATGGCAAGTCTGGAAAAGTTCAAAGAATAATACAAATGGGCAACAAGGTTATTCTACCATACATTTTTCAGAACTACAAATATCCCATTTATGAGTCAAATATATAGTTAACAAATAATGATTAATCTTATAAACTTGTAACTTAAGGGACAATGGTTCAAGCTTTTATGTATAATGAAGCGGTAGAAAATTTTAACAAGATATTGGAGGTGAAAAAAACATATGTTATCTTGAAGGGAAAAGTTCAAAAGTCAAGTGATTATTTCAAATTGTGTACTCGGAAATTAAGTTCACACTACAATGTGATTCTGAAATACAAAATTCAAAAGCAGAAGTTATAATGCTACAACTTCATTGACATTAAGAAGACAAACAAGACTCTCAACTAGGAGGTCAACAAAACACGGGTATGCATACTATCTACTTATATATATATATATTTACAAGAAAAATATAATAATTTAAATTTAATTATTCCCTTATATTCATAACAAATGTCTTGGGAAGCATTGTCAAAGTAAATCAAAGCTTGCTTATTTCAAAAAATAAAGGTAGAACTGCACACAAACAGGAAGTCACACTTCTAAGAAAAAGGTAAGTAACTTTACAATTTTGGAAATTAACTTCCAAGTACACAATTTTTATAACCTTATTTTTGTTTATATATACAGTACAAATCCTATAAAAATAGTTTTTGGGCTCATTTGTCAACTAAACAAGGCCAAAAGTTATATGGCATTGCCAATCAAAAACCAATAATAGCAATCATGAAGGATTACATGACGGCTAGAACTATCCAGACTGGCTTAGTGTTAAGTCTAACACAAACAATACTTTTACAGATTCTCATGCATAATATCATTCTCTAGAATATTAGAGGTACCACTAAGAGTAAGACCTTGTGAAGACGAGTTAGAAAATTTGTTCAGCTTTATAATGTATCTTTCCTCTCAATAACGGAGCCACTCGTTGACTCTTCTTAGGTGGAGGAGATTTGTATGTGATAGGGTTTTCAAATTTTTTAGTTATATTACTAATAAAATTTGACTGCTTTGCAAGGAAGACTTTAAAGCCTTTGTTTTGAAAAATGAAGATCAAATTATACATGTGCTTATGACCAACACTTCTTGGAATATAAGCTTCTGTGCCACATTTATTTACGCAAAATGTACTTGACAAGAGAGGTTACAACTATGGGATGCTCTGTGAGATATTGCAGTAGGGTTCTATGGCTTGTGGTTTTGGGGTAGTGACTTCAATGTTATAGCTAGACCAAATAAATATATTAGAAGGAGGAGATTTGATGCTCGGACTTCTGATGACTTCAATTCTTGTATCCAACAGTGTCATATGCTTGAACTACTATTTTTTGGCAATTATCACACATGGATCCTATAGTCATCTTAGGAATGAGGCATGGGGGACCAGTCTGAAACGTCTTGACAGGGTACTAGTCAATCAGGAATGGTTCAGTCTCTTTCTAGTAGCATCGGTTCAGTACTTAAACCGTACATCATCAGATCATGCACTTTTTCTGCTGAAATGGAATCTTAATACAGACAGCAAGGGACCAACTTCTTTTAAATTTCAACACATATGGGTGTGTCATCACACCTTCATGGAGACAGTGCAAAATTCTTGGTAGATAACAATGCATGGTAAAGGTATGCAAGTTTTATCTAGAATTCTTAAGTGGCTTAAATTTGTTCTTAAAACTTGGAATATAGCCATTTTTGGTAATGTGTATTATAATATTTTACGTGCTGAAACTTTTGTTGAGTTAAAAGAACAAGAGTATCAAGAGGATCCCTCACCAGAGAACAGAAGGATCCCTACATCGAGCTTAGGAGATTTGAGTTGACATCTTCGCCCGGAAGAGGAGTTTATATGCCAAAAGGCTTGCATTAAGTGGCTTCAAAAAGAAGGTGATTCAAGTACAAAATTGTTTCATTTTACTTTACATAAAAGCATGCGAAGTTGACTATTCATTGCATTAAAGACTCGAGAGGTTAAGGGATTGTAGAGGAACAAGCTATCAGAGAGAATGCCATATCTTTTTTTCAACAGTTTCTTACTTGTGAATCTCATGATCAGCTCGGTCATGGATTGTCTCTTACAAAAATATCCCTTGTCTAGTAACTGAGGAGTATAATGCCGAACTATTGAAGTCGGTAACTATTGAATAGGTGAAAGAGGCAGTTTTTCAACTAGACAAAGAGAGTGCATCGGGTCCGAAGGGATTCTCAGGTTATTTTTTTGTTGCATGTTGGACCTAATAGCCGAGAACGTGCATAATGTGGTGAATAATTTTTTCTCAGGAACCACTATTCCAAAAAGTGTAGCTTGTAGTTTGATCGTGCTACTTCCCAAGAAATTGAACTAGACCATATTCACTGATTTTAGACTTATTTCCCTTGTAATTTTCAAGTTAATAAAATTTTTACAAAGGTTTTGTCTAATAGATTACTTCCTTTGTTTCAATTTTTGCTCTCCTAGAGCAATTAGCATTTCTTGGTGGTAGGGGCATAGCAGGCAATATTCTTCTGGTGTAGGAATTGGTGTACTCATTGGATAGGAAGGCAGGAAATCATAATTTGGTCTTCAAGATGGACATGATGAAGGCTTTCTATCGAGTGTCCTAGCCTATTCTAGAACAATTATTACTCAAATTCGGTTTTGCTCATTATTTTACATCTTTAATACTTGTGAATTTGAGACATGCATGATTTTTTGTTCTTGTTAATGGTAATGTGGCTAGCTTTTTCTAGGCATCAAGAGGTATCAAGCAAAGGGACCCCTTTTTGCCTTATTTGTTTATTTTATGTTGAAAGGCATTAAGCAGAGGATTGCATCAACTTCAGTAGGAAAGCCCTTAGCTCCACTATGCTTTCTGAGAAGAAGTATGCCTATCAATCACCTTTCCTTTGCTGATGATCATCCCTTGTTGTTTACACGTCGAGAAAGGAGGACAATCAAGGTGCTACTGGAATTCTTCAAGATCTATCAAGTAGGTTTTGGTAAAAAGATTAACAAATCAAAAAGCTTCTCTGTTGCAGGGAAGAAGTGTTGCATGATTCGAAGGCTGGAAAGATTGATAGGTATTCAATCAGGGGCTTTTCATTTTCAATACCTAGGCTATCCATCATATCTAGGGAGGAAAAAATTAGCCTATTTTCATGGTATCCAAGATTCTTTCATGTCTAAATTTGTAAGGTGGGAAACAAAGCTCCTTTCTTCGGGTGCAGGTTGATCTTGATCAAACACATCCTATCCTCCATCTCAACACATATCTTGTCAATCATTGATCCCCCCAAGAAAGTTTTATGTGAATTAGGAAATTTAATGGAAAATTTTTTTGGGAGAAGGAGGAAGATAATCCAAATGGCACTGGAGAAATTGGCATTCCTTGCGTGGACCAACTGAGGAAAATGTTCTAGGCATTGTTTCGACGACTGGACAATGTGGTATGTTTTTTTCCATTAAACTTCAGTGGAATTTTTTGACCTCTAATTCTCTTTGGGCATGGTTTATGAGGCGAAGGTACTCACAACGGGGTAGTCTTGCTAATCCGAGCCCAATATGGAGTCGTATACAAAATGTGAAAGATATTGCAGTGGCGAACATGCAAACCCTAAGACAAAAAGGTGAAGCATCTTTCCAGGATGCAAATTGGATGGGCATGGGACCTCTTTCTAAAGGTAAAACCACTATTGACTAGCCACATATTAAAAATAATGAGGTCTTTTCCAATGAAGCAGGCTGGAATCTTGGTGGTATCCTTAATTATCTCTTGGCTGAGAAGGTAAGCATGGTGACACAAAACCATATTTTTCTCACGACTGAACTGGCTGCTCTTATTTGGAAACCTACTTCAATGTGTAGGTTATCTCTATCATCGGCCTACAATATTATTCAAAATCCACATTCGTTATTTGCAACAAGGTCATACATATGGTTCAGAGCAAATAGACACCAATCAAAATATCCATCTTCATGTAGAGGCTACTCAATTGACCTTTCCCTTTTTTGGATGTACTAATGAAAATGGGCTTCTACGTGGTTTCAAAATGTCCATTTTTACTGTTCTTTGGAGTCAATGGAGCATGTTTTCTCTTTATGTCCTTTCACCTTAGCAAATTGGGACCATTATTTGAGTCACTTTGGACAGCCATGCAGCCGAGGAATATCCATTCTTTCGCTTTTCCAATCATGGTGTATTATATGTTCCTCTTCTTAGTCTAACAAGAACCTCTTAGACTCTATGCTTTCACTTATTATCTAGAAGATTTGGAAAGCATGCAACCTTGCTTATTTCCGAGGCATCTCAAAGTCCTATGAAGAGATTATATATCGGATCAATCAAGAATTGAATATTTTCTATTCGGTCTATACAAATTTACCTCTCGGCTTGTAGTTACCTAATGAGGTCTTTACACTTTTGTCAAGACAATTTCATGGAGAGATGTCCTCCTCCGTTGAGCTACTACAAATTAAATATGGATGGCACTTCCCTTAGAAATATCGGTCTAATTGAAGGTGGGCCAGTTACACGTGACCATCATGGCAAATTTTGCTTCGAGTTTTCTGAGTTTTATGGTTACTGTACTTTAATTGAAGCTGAATTTCATGTCCTTGTTTGTAGAGTTAAATTGTGTATTACCAAAGGTTTCACATCCCTTATCATTGACTCGAATTCACAGGTTTTGGTGGACACAACCCTTAAATGTTCAAAGCCACCTTGACGATACTTTAAAGGATCAACATCTTATTTCAATACAACATCAATATAGGCAAACCAACTCAGTTGCGGATGCATTGGCAAAGCTAGCTAGTTCCTCCTACTCTTTGAACACTTTTGTGTTTAGCTCTTTACCCTCAAATATTAGAGGGCTAATTACATTAGACTCCACAGCTTTTCCATACATTTGAATATGTAAAGGGCTACTATGTAACAAATTTATTCATTGACAATAAAGATCTTCATTTCAGCCCCCCCCCCCAAAAAAAAAAACCAATCACAAATGTGTATGCATCAAATCAACAAGGTAGGTTGATCAAATATAATATTTAAGCCGTAAAACAACACATATGTACTTAGACAATCATGAAGGTGAAGTAGAATTGGGTACAATAAACAAAACTACAATTCAAATTGAACCAACATTTCAAGAAGCTAAACAACTAAAACAATTGTATATACCATCTATCTTCGCGAAACATAATTTTTGAAGATAGCCGTATACACAATAATTCTTAACAAAACTCTTCCAGGTTAAAAAAATCAACAAATGAACCAGATGTTGAGAGTCTAATGCTTCATAAGAGATTCCAAGAGGCAAAAGAAATAACACTACAAGACATCAAACACAATCAATATAAATTGGTACTTGTATTGCATGTATTTTTAATTTTTTTTTACAGTTTGACCATGACAATATTCTTCAATTTCTTAAACAATAACTGAGCAACAAAATTATTGTCCTAATAGCATGCATTTTGCAAGTTCACTGGAACAATTGTTGACATTTAAAATAAGACTTTGCCATGGTACAATGCATGTAATTATTGTTTAAAAGGATAAAAAATAATGAAGAAGCAAGAACCTAGGGAAATGCAACAAACCAAAAAAAGACTTTATACCCAGGTTGGTAAAAAAGATGAAATAAGTTGATCAAATAATCTATTTTGCAGGTTTCATGTGCAAATGGAAATATTTGATAATACTGAACAAACAGTTATAATATTATTTGAAGAACAAGCAGAAATGTTGATTGGATGTATGTAACATAAATAAATAGAATCAATGACCAACTGAGTACTGAACAATATAATTCAATGCCAATTAGATACAATATAGGTTTCAAATCATGAACACTAAAATTTTAATGTAGGCACGAAAGAATTTACGTTTCTACAAAGCTTACTAGATTAGTGTTTGAAAAGTACAATTTCTTATTCAATACAAAGGATAATAGATAATGTATAAGATCTATGGAAAGATGTCATTGATTGTGACTAAAACAACTATCCTAAAGGTTATTGATGACAAGAAAGCTAACTTTTCACGTGATATGACAAGTCCAATCACCAAATACGATGAAGAGACACTCGTGAATTACCAGAAAGAGCTATCATGAAAGAAAGATAACATTAGTATTAGAGATAAGAAGCAAAAGAAAGTCCAGATAGAAAAAGAGAAACTAATGACAAAAACATTAGTTTCATCACCAACATTGAGTTCATTACTTCTAAATATTTTTAAATTCCCTACATGCTTTATTATTCATTATAAATGTTTCAATGACAGTGACGAGTTCTATTATTATATACCATAGCTATTATTTGGAAATATAACTCCATTCCTTTTACTCTGTAATTATTTTAAAGGTTAATGTACGAAAAGATTACTACATCTCTTATATACAAAAAATAGTGACTGCTAGCATGTAATGCACGTTTTCTCCGTTTAGTCTTATATAAGTTTGGATTATCGATGATTTTTATCTAGCATTTGAGCTAAATAATCCTGTCATACTTTGCTAGGCAAAACTTTTATATTGTGGCTTTAGTATCGAAAGGAAGTGAACATGTGGAAGGCCTCTTTTTTAGAACTCTATAACATAATTATGAGCTCCAATTCCACCGAAGATGTTCTTCTTTAATAGCTCAAATTTTAGTTCCTCTAGTTGAGCATGAAAAACTCTTTAAAAAAAAAAAAATTAAATCTGGCCTATTTTGTATCTCTTCTTAATCTATTAAATGTTCTTTATTTCTAACCATTTAGGATTACATGCCAAGGTTCAAAATAGATCAGACTTTTCAAAATTCTAAACTAATGTCATGGTATCTATATATCTATGCCTTGTATTTGTAGATCCTCCAATGAAGTTTGCGGATAATATAATTCTCTATCTTACTTTTGATCCTTTTATTTCTCTGGCAACTACAACATCTACATTACCTTGTAAAAATTTCTTTTCTACTATCTTCCTGTTGGATCTAGCGAAGAAGTTAAGCCTCTATTTTTCAAGTTTGACATACATGCCTAGATACTATATATTATTGGAGTAACCGAGTAAAATGTAATAGAAAAGATTCATCATTATCTCTAATATGAAGTTTATAGGCACAATAATCTCTAAGAGAGACAAAATTAGAGACATCATTTAGTTTGTTCACCACTATTTGAACACAAAGGCAAAGAATCAGTTACTACGAAATTTCTAATAGGCTACACACAAAGCAAATGGTTATATACAATAAACTAACCATTCAATTCCCTTTACAGTAACTGATAAACATCAAAAATATTGTTTTGGGATATTAGATCTTCAACATCTCTCTTTCTTTTGCCCTCTTGTTGTGTGATTTTACTCCATTCTTTAATATGCCTTGGTGCCAACAAGTTCACCATATTGGAAAAGTAAGGGACATTAAAGTGGATCATGGCAACCACAGTAATGTTGAATTTTCCAAGAGTGACTAGTATGAGTATAAATTTAAATTATTATTTCTTTGGCTAGTTTCTCCATTATCTTTCCTTCAACCTATGGTGCTGCTACTTATGACACAGTGAGTTTGTTATATACTTTTTGATCAACTCCTAGTCTGCTACGAAGGAAAATCTGATAGTACTCTAGATTTTGAATAGTACTTAAGCTCCTAAAAATTCTAGCATAAGGATTTTGCTCAAGTGCAACACAAGTCTAGAAAGCATAGATTCAGACAATCTAAAACATGCTTGCCAATGATTTATAGCTCATGATCTGTGTCATGAAAATAGAACTGAAGATCATTAGAATGATCTACTTTTAGAACCAAATCATTTATGAAATGGTAAACTTGCCCCAAAACTCTAAATCATAGACTTCTTTATTCCTTCTTACAAAATGTTATCATACTTAAGACCAAAAAAATTAAATGCAAGATGGTTATTATATGTTCTTATGCATGCTCGAAATGCTTTAGCCTCTTCTGATGATGATACTAATAGTTCTTTGATAATATATAGCTCTTTCTATGATTTAAAGTTAAAGTTATGTCACTGTTTGAACAACAAAAGTTTGATATTTCACAAACGAACTTGTTGGCTCCACAATGTGGGTAGTCATTTTGAAGGGGAGGAATATTAGACTTTTTAGGAATTAAATTCAACAAACCTCTTCTAGTTATAGGAACTGTCAAAGGATTGACACACAAATCTTTGTTTAGATATTAATCAGTTACCCCAATCAAATGAATGATTTGCAATATAAACAATTAGACATTTCTAGACTACTTAAAGGCAATTGAACGTCATTGTTGTTCTCTTGATTGGCTTAATTCTAGGATATCTTGATGTGAATCTTTAGTGTTTGATATTGAAAAAGCACGTAAGAAGCTTTTAATACAAAATTCAAAATGTTGGATATGCACCTGAATAATAATGGAAAGGTAGGGGATAAAAATTTTACCAAATGAAACATGATAACGAAACACTCTAGATTAGAAGAGCATTAAAGGAAGTGACTGAAAAAATAATATTTTAGTGTTTTAATTCTCAAAACCAAATTCTACATCTTTTGAATGAAATTAATAAGGAAGGAAAAGTAATTAAGAAAGGAAGTAAAAATGTCAAAACTACTATGATAAGCTTATAATCATAACTGCAAAAGGATTAACAGTAAAATCCTAATTATAATCTTTGTTTTATTCCAAAAACATACCAATTATGTAAAAAATGATGAATGAAATGTTGAAAATTCATATTTTCATGTTATAAGGAAAAGAATTAAGTGATATATGGATATACTATACCACTAAGGATTCACCTATTCTAAGATTGGAAGAGTCATGACGCTATGATTCCGGAGGCCTATGAATTTCTTTTTATTAAGAGTACTAATTCTAAGCATTTTGTCTTCAATCTCAATATAGATTCTTTCCCGTATTTCCTCTTCTTTTCATTACTGTGCTTGTATAACACAGATGGCCTCTTCTTCTTGTATGGCATCATGAACCACTTGCATTGTCTCTTTCATTATTGTCAGGAGATACTTTTCATTCAAACATTAGTTGAAAAGTTCAGGCTGCACGCCACTGTCGAAGGCTGCAATTAACACCCCTTCGTTCTTATCTTGCACTTGTAAAAGTTATTTATTGAAGCAACTCACATATTTTCACAAGGGCTCATCATTGTTTTGGTTTACAACCATCAAATTGGCTATTGATTTCTGTGGCAATATGCTACTCAGGAAATTAGTTAGGAACATCACACTAAATTCCTAGCTAGTTGTCAACTGAATGATGGGGTAGCACTAAGTACCATTCGAAAGTGATATTAGAAAAATCTAGTTATAAAATTTGTAAACACCTAACTCTATTATTAGGTAGATAATGCACCACTAGTATATGGGGTCAAATAGTATATAGTGGAAGTAGGGGTTAAACCCACAAAGATTGGTTTAGAAAGTATCAGTTATTTGGTTTGAATCTATTTAAAGAATCGATAATAGGAAAGAGATTTAATTAACCTAGAATTTAAAAGTGTCTTTGACTAATGAAAATAATTGATAGGGCTAAGACTAGCCAATTCCTGATTTTGATTAATTCAATCAATTAATTAATTGGTCATATGATAATGAATAGAAGTTCAATTTTTATTTGTCAATTCAACCCCAAAACCTTCGGCAAGTGAAACCTATCAAATTAACTAACTAGGGGTTGAGACCTCTCTATTCTTATTGAATTGATTTGAGTTCTATCTGTATGAAATTATTGTGAACTAATTAATTAACCCTGCCACCTTGGTGTCGATTTAGATTAATCTAACAATCAACACAGATCTATGACGGAGGATCATTTACCATATCACCTCAGCCAACCTAACCAAATCTAGAGCTGATCAATCTCTAAAGTTGTCAATTTGTGTCAATTATTACCCATTTATTGGGATTATTCCAATTGATGATCAACTTAATCATTACCCACCTAATAGAATTGACATCATCCAACCTTAATCCATAACAAATTAGAATATAAAAGAAAGAAAGCTAACACAAAAGAAAATATTGAAAGAAAATAAAATTAGAATTTAATAGAATAATAAAGGTTAAAGAAAGGTTCTCTAATGAAAAATCGCAAGTTCTTGATCCAAGGTTGTCAATGCTGAACTTCCTTTTCAACCCTTCTTGGAAAGTAATAAAATCTAGTCTAATTTGCAGCCCCTAAGGGAGAGAGTGAATTAGAACATGATTTTGAGATTCTAAAGACCTTTATTTATAGTTTTTAAGAGTTACAAAGTGTAGCAATCTAAATAAGTTTTGAAATGCATTCTTATAGGCCCAAAACGGACACTCGAAATTCTAAATATTTTCAAAATCGCGTAACAGCTCGCCCAACCAACGCAACTGCAATCTACAGTTGATTTGCTTTCATTCATTTGCAAACTACGATTATTCCTCTATCCAAACCACAATCTGCGGCTAATATGCCTTGGGTCCCTCGCAATCTGCTAGTGGCTCTTCACAACTTTGCATGATTTTGCCATTTCGTCTTCTAAATTTCTCGTCCGACGTTCGATTGATACATCTTTTGTTCCTGCACTATCATTGAACAAAAACACACATTAATATTTATAATTTAACTCAAAAGAACACTTAAACACTAACTAAAAGTATAAATAAAAGAAAAACAAAAATGCACAAGGAACACTAATTACAAGAGTAATTAGGTAAACAACCTAAATACATACACACATAAATATAAGCTGAATAATATTAAATAAATATTAAAGCACTGCACTGAACATATAAACACATAAAAATAGAAATGAAAATAAAACCTAAAAGCATAGAAACTAGTGCAAAAGTCGTACGAATAAGAGTAAGACTAGCCCTTATTCCTTAGAGTTATCACCGAGCCTCCCCTCTGAAGGTAGTTGGTAGTAAATATTCAGGAGTGAATCAAAGTACCTCATAGTGTCATTTGGATTTGTGGTGCCACTATATATCTTTAGGTGGGGGATTTTGACACTTTTTTTTATCGTTGTTTACGGATATGTATACTAGGTTAACGGGTTCTTCTTCAGCATGTCAAAATCATTATTTACTTTTAAGACTATTGATGAAGCTCCTGATTTCATTTTTTTTTTCTTCTAATCCTTTTTCTTCTCGAATTTGATGAGATCTTCTCATTCCTATTTCATAAGGAGGTGGGTTAGGATTAGATGACTCGCCCACTTTCCTTTGCCTTTGTCTATATTTTGCTTTTTAACAACCTCCTTGAGGTATTGATAATTTTTAGTTAGGTATTTCATTAATTCTTCCTGACTTGGCTGATCAACCTTTGAGTGAAAGACGGTTGGTTCACCATCATCACGAACTTGCATCATGTGAACTAAACAATTTATTCAATCAAGACAAATAAGTATATAGTTATTAATTTCCACAGATGGCGCTAGTTGATGATCCAAAAATCCGTATCACAACTAGTAGAATCTGTTTGGCCTGCAACATAGAATCAAAGAAGGATAGGACTTGGGAGAATTACCCCGAGGAATTACTCCTAGGCTTAACTCCACTTTGCACCTTCTAACTTGTATTGGATTCTCACTTTGCGCCATAACTTTTCTTTTGGATACTTTGCACCCCAAATTATCTAAATCTTCCCACTTAAGTCCAAAATGTGATTCCGTCAAAAAGTTTAACAATTGTAGAGTGCGAGTGCAACACTCTCCGTTAAGTGCAAGTGACCATAAAATGGCCTAACTCTACTTTGCACCTCGACATATATCAGATTCTCACTTTGCACCTTAAACTTTTTTTTTTTGGATACTTTACACCCCAAACTATCTAAATCTTCCTACTTAAGTCCAAAATGTGATTTTGTAAAAAAATAATAATTAATATTTGTAGGTCGTGTGTGCAATAGTCTTTGTTAAGTGCAAGTGACTAGAAAATCACTAACAGTGTTAAAAATTTAGTGGTGAGAAATTTTCCTTCCTTTGATCAAAATTTTGGGTTAAAAAATAGTCCTATTTCCGCTCACTCATTTTCCTCTCAACACTCATTCCTTCTTCCTTAAAGTACTCTTTATAAATTCTAATTGAGTTATATTGAATTATTTTGGGAATAAATGAAATTAAACTAAAATTTCAAATGAAATTAAAAAATAAAAAAATCATTTCTTCCTCAACCAATCATTCTCCTTCTCAGCCATAACCACCACCCAACTCTCCATCCCTATCCCTGCAACCTTCCCCCAAAACCTGCACCACTCCCTCAACCAAGCCCTCCATTCCTACTACCCCAAGCTATCATTTCTTATATTCCTAGCACCCCATTCAACACCCATAGCCCTCCATTCCTACTACCCCAAGCTATCTCACCCCCATCCCGCCATCTCCCAGGTCTCTATTCTTGCCACCCAACCTCACCCTGCCATCCCAGCCATTCAAACACACATCTCACCACCCTTAACCCCCAACCTTCCATTAACCAACAACCCTAGTCCCCCAATAGCCACCTTTCAAATCCCCCACCCTCTCCATTCTCGATCACCCTTAGACCTCTCTAAACCCCCACTCCGCACACCTCCACTCTACTCTCCAATGCCAACCATCCCCATATCCCCAACCTTGCCTGCAACCCCCCAAATCTCACACCCCTACCCTAGATCCGCCCTATCCCACGACCCCAACCCCCACGACTTCCCCTCCCTAGCCACTCGAACCTCCACTGATCTACGTCCCCCTATCCCTAAATTCCCCCGTACCCCATCACCCGCACTACCCCCTTCATTTTTTTTTTTTTTGATTTCTATTTTTTAAGTTTATTTTGAATATTTTGTTCAACTTTTTTCAAAATTCTTTTCTATTCACAAATTTTTCATTTTTATGACCTTTTTTGTTAATTTTTCATTTTGTTCCTTTTTTTATTTTCATGGTCACTTACACTTAATAGAGAGTGTTGCACACGTGCCCTACAACCGTTGTGTTTTTTTGATGGAAATACATTTGAACTTAAGCGAGAACATTTAGACAGTTTAGGATGCAAAGTGTTCCAAAAAAACGTTTATGATGTAAAGTGAGAATCTGGTATAAATTGAGGGTGCAAATTGGAATTAGGCCTTTTTATGATCACTTGCATTTAATAGAGAGTGTTGTACATGCATCCTACTACCGTTAATTTTTTTGACGGAATCACATTTTGGATTTAAGGGAGAAGATTTAGATAGTTGGGGGTGCAAAGTGTAAAAAAAAATTTTAGGATGTAACGTAAGAATCCGGTACAAATTGGGGGTGCAAAGTGGAGTTGATGCTTAAGTCAGATAACAAATTCAAGAATTAATAATGTATACTGAGTTATTTACGATAGCCTAAACACTAACCTTCCACAATTGCTACTGAATCGTATTTATAATGACGGTATCTTGTGAATATCGAAATTATAGGCCATGCACGATATTTGGTCATTTTGGACTTCCTTTTAAAGTTAGAATCCTTATTTGATTAAGCCCTTAGACCTTCTCAGATGTTGTGATCGTGATTAACAAATATCTTGTTCGATAATTGTCATATTATGGTAGTAGTCGAGTATGATATATTAATACTGATGTTGCGACAGAAAATAATGTGCATTTAATTTTTCAATTTTATGTGTCCATTAAGTGAAACTTAAGTACGAAGATAACATACTTGATCCATGCAAAATGAAGGACATTATTGCATTTATTAACTAATTGACCAGGTCTTAGGAGCTAGAACAAAATTACTAAGCACTAGAGTAGATTACCATGACCTCAGCCAAAAAAAGAAGAATAAGAAGGATGATATCTACACTTCTGTTGTTTTGTATTTGCAAAGAGAAAAAAGGGCTAAAACAAGAACTCCAAAATATTATGTTTTGTTCAACTGATAATTTTCTTCTTAATCAACAATTACAGAGTCACAATATACAAAGAAGTCCTCTATTTGACTATTACAGCAAAAAATTTGAACATAGTGGTTCTTTGAGCTCCTCATATAATGACAAGAGCTTCTTCTTTAGTCCTTCTAGATCCATAACTTGAGCTCCACGCATCTAGGAGTTCAAATTTTATTAAACAAAATATTGTCAGCCTTTGTAGTTTGTCACAAAGATGTTGAAATATAATGTTTGAACTAACATTTCATGTAGTTTACTCACTGCCCTCATGCATGGGCACAAGCCACTATTGATGGGGGCAAACAAATACAAAATGACAATTTCTTGCAATATTTTTTGTTTTCTGTATGTTCTTCGTAAACAAAAACCAAGGGACAATTTGTTGCAACATATTCTTAAGAATATACTGTGTGAAATATTGAAATATTGATCTCTCCACTTTTCTTTTCTTTTTTTTTTTTAAAATTGATCATTTCAACAAGCTTTATGATGTTGTTTTAATCTTCTAACCTATTTTGTCCCTATGTATATTTCTATGATGTTGTTTTAATCTTCTAACCTATTTTGTCCCTATGTATATTTCTACTACAACAAAGACTCCTAAAATGATATACAATTTTCCGATTTCCACATTTTGAGAAGATTACCTAATATAAGCTGATGTAAAATTTGAAATTAAGCAGATCATTGTAGATCAAAAATACACATTTTAAAGAGAGATCTTTTCGTCTATATATATTTATCTTCTAGACTTCTACCCGTAAATTTTCCTTGGAAATGTTGATTTTGTTGCATCCAATATATGAGGTGATGAGCAAGGTTCGACCTCGAGTGCTTTCTTGAAGTAATAAAAAAAACAAGAGTAAATTAACCAGCCTGTGTTTTAGGTGAGTGATCATTTTATTCCCCATCTTTAAAACCAACCTTTTATCCTCTTCTGTTTTGGATTATAATGTCAATTAAGCGGTAAACTTAAAATTTAATGATCCTATCATATTGTGAGATGCAAATGGTCATTACAAATCACCAGGTTAATTAACTAGCAGTTAATTAAAAAAAAAGAAATATAAACTTTTGCAACAATAAACACATTAAAAGTACTACTCAACATTAACACATTTTTACCACCTAAATTCAATTTTACAAGGCTAAAGAGAAACATTTTGGTTTTCAATTTTTTTCTAACAGTTCACATAATATTGTTGTGCACTATTAGTAATTTAGTTTGGATAATGAGGCAAAAATGATTACTTTAAATTCACGTTTGAACTTCCTGTAGTCAAAAACACATAGGGGCGTGGGTAAAAAGTCTAAGCCACAAGAGGTTATTGGTAATTTACCTTTAAAATGATGGTAAATATGCTATGCTGAACAAAAAGTTCAAAAAAAGAAAAAGCATTCCTCTGCCCCATGACGTACATGGCTGCTGAGAATAAAGAACACTTCAATTAAGATTCTTGTATTTTCAAATAAAAAGAAAAAAAAAAAAGATTCCTGTATTTTCAAAATATCATTTGAAATATATGGGGCTATGACCACAAATGATACTAGGTCATAGACCGTGAATAAAGAAATCCGAGGACAAAAGCAGTAAACCTTTTTTTTTTTTTTTTGGTTTACCGGGATAAGCTGCATACACTTGAGTTTACACAGTTATAATACCAGAACTTAAAAATAAATAAATAAATAAATAAATACATGGCGAACATGTTCACTCATTTTCTTTATCTGGTGTTAAACTTAACTAAATGAACTCCTTTAAAAAATAAAAAAAATAAAATTTTTTTTTTTACTCACTTCATCATACTTTCAAAATGATGAATTTTAGCATTCGCACCATTAAATGTTAATGCCATCTTGCAGGGAGAGGACGCAAGAGTTGGACTTTAGGACAAAGTTATATAGGCTTATATTTGGATTGATAATTTCCTAATTCTTGTAAAACATTTAGACCATTAAAGCCTAATTTTTATACGGGTATTATTAAATTTTTTAAAAAATCAAGAGAAATGATATAATTTCAAAAGTCTCGAAGAATACTCTTATGTAAATATCTAATTGGGGGGGGGGGGGGAATTTTATATATATTTTTTAATTTTGGGGGAGCAAATTAAGTCTAATTTTTGTAAGAGTAGAATGAAAATATTGAAAATTTTCATGGTGAAAACTAAAATTTTGAAACTTTTGGTGAGCTACCCCACCCCGCTCTCTTAAATCCGCCCATACCATATTGCCATGTGCACGCTGACTCATAAGAAATAGAATATATCACTAGAGGGGTTTGTTCAACCAATAAACTGTTTCTCAATTTATTTGATTTTCGATATAAAAATTTCAAAGTAAAAATCAAGTTTTATAAACTCAAAAGTGAAATAAGTTAAGTCGAATAATTTAAATTCGACATATTCGATTGGTAAGTTGAATAAATTGAAAAAATATGTATTTCATATCTAATATAATTGTTCATTCCATAATCAATACTTTCAAATTTCAATACATCATTTGAAAAATCCAAAACCAGGACATACTAGAAATTAAAAATTATGTCAAACATATCATTTTTTATTTTTTCTTATCACATAGTATAATTTCTTTATGTTATACCTATCTTTTATTAAATAAAAAAACAGATTACTTTTTAATTACATAATATTTTCTTTATATTTATTTATGTGATATGTCATTGGAAAATAATGTGTAAATTTTTATGCATGTATTATGTACATATATTAATATATGGTCTGTATTTTTTATATAATATTAGATATTAATATCTATATTATATTTTTTAGATTGACTTATTTTGTCGATATTCGGTATATTAACTTGAAAGTTGAAATCAAAGTTGAGTCGATTACTTAATTGATTTCGAGTTAAAGTCAAATAAGTAAAGTCAAATATTTTTTTGACTTACCTCGACTGGGAAAAATGTATTTTTGGTCCCTCTTGTTTGGGTTATTTACTAAACTAGTTTCTAAATTTTTAGACAAAAAAAATTTAGTCCCCAATATTCTAAAATTTGAACAAAGTTAGGATAATTGATGGAACATTAAAAATTTTTAACAGAAAATGGTCATGTGCGTGTCACGTGGCCGTTAAGTTTTTAAAAAATTAATTTAAAAAATTAAGTACTAAAAGAATTGTATAAAATTGGTCCCCAAAATTTGCCACAAATGCAAAATTGAACCACAAAGACAAAAAAAACTAATCAAATTTTCTTTTAGTGTGAAAATTCTAAAACTTTTAATGTTAAAATAACCTGCGCTATCGGGGATTTGAGGAGAGAGGAAAATATTTTTTAATATTAGGAATAATCATAACTAAATAATGATTAATTAGAAACTTGAAATGGAAAATTTGACTAATTAACTTCACATCACCAATCATGGCTAATTGTACTGAATGATTAATTAGACTTGAAATGAAAATAGATAACATTTAAATTTTTTTAAATGATAAAATTCATATTTGTGGAGAAATTAATTGTATACATATACTGTAAAATATTATTATTAGAAATTGATTTTACATAGTATTATAGTGCTATTATAAAAATATCTAGTATTATTTAGGTGAATAAATACATCGATAATAACTAAATTTTGCTAGACATTATAATTTACAAAGTGATTCGCATTAAATTATCAAATTTAATAAACTAATATCAATAGTAAAGATATTAAATCATTATGTTACTAGGGAAAAATGAAACTTTAGACAATGGAATATTTTCTTGGATACAAAATAATTACATATGATGAAAATTTGTTGTGTTACGACTTGATATATATATATATATACATAAAGATTTCTTTTATTAGGCTAAAAAGGAAATATTTATAAGGCGTCAGAAAGAACTTGTGAAATGACACTTGATGTTGTTAACTTCCTAGAATTTGTGCCACCAAATCTGATTGATTGGCTCCAAATTTAATTAACATTAATGTTACATTTCTTGTAATAAAACAATGATACTAATACTAAGGGCAAATTTATATCACTATAATACTGTGAAAATTTAATTTTTAAGGATAAAATGTTACAGTAGATATATAAGATTAGATTATTAAGAAATATATTTTTTATCATTAGAGAAGTTCAAACATTATCTGTTTTCAAAATTTTATTTCAAATCTAATCATTCAGCACAACTAGCCCTTAAGTCCTATTTCGTACAACGATATGTGATCATTATTTTGTTGAGACTATTTTTAGTTCACAAATCTTTTCCTCTCTCCTCAAATCTCTGATGGAACGAGTTGCTTTGACATGTGAAATTTTTAAAATTTTTGCATTAAAAGAAAATTTTATTAGTTTTTTTTTCTTTAGGGACCAATTCTGCATTTCTGACAAAATTTGGGGTCAGTTTTATACAATTTTTTTAGTATTTATATTTTTTGTTGTTTTTTAACTCAACGGTCATGTGTGTCACATGACCAATTCATGTTAAAAATTTTAATTTTCCGTTAACTGCCCTAACTTTGTTAAAATTATGGAATGTGAGGAACTAAATATTTTTTGTGCTAAATTTTGGAGACTAATTTAATAAATACCCCAAACAAGAAGACTAAAAATGCATTTTTCCCTGTCTCGACTCGACTTACAAACTTTTGAACATCCATATACATCACCATGGTCATTTTTCTAGCAGCATGCATGGTAAAAAAACATTATCACCTTAATCACAATAAGATAAAGCAAATGTGTAGTTTCTCATTATTATTTTTTTGATACGAAGTTTCTCAATATTTAGACATACAGATACTCCAATTGTGTTACTTGCTGATCATTTTCCACAATAAATTAGTCCATTCGTTAACGACCTCTGAATATCTAATATCAAAAATTTGAGTTTCATCAAATATGGTATAGGCTTAACTCCACTTTGCATCTCTCAACTTGTACCGAATTTTCACTTTGCAACCTAAACTTTTTTTTGGATATTTTGCACTCCGAACTATCTAAATTTTCTCACTGTCCAAAATGTGATTCAGTTAAAAAAATTTAATGGTTGTAGTTCGTATGTACCACATTTTACGTTAAGTGCAAGTGACAATAAAAGGCCTAACTCCCCTTTGCAACCCAATTTGTACCAGATTTTTACTTTGCACCTTAAACTTTTTTTGGGACACTTTACACCTCGAACTGTCTAAATCTTTCAACTTAAATCTAAAATGTGATTCCATTAAAAATATAACAGTTGTAGAATGCGTGTGCAATACTTTCCGTTAAGTACAAGTGACCATAAAAACTCAAAAAAGGGAACAAAATGAAAAATTAAGAAAATTTTCATAAAAAGGAAAAAATCGTGAATAGAAAAGAAAAATTAAAAAGCTGAACAAAATATTCAGAATAAACTTAAAAAATAAAAATAAAAAATCAGAAAAAAATGTAGGGAATGGTGGGGGTAGTAGGGGTGGAGGGGATGCTAGCGTAAAAGCGGATTTGAGGATGGGGAGAGGTAGATCGGTGGAGATTTGAGGGGCTATAGAGGGGAAGTCATAGGGGTTGCAGGTGGCGGGATGGAACAGATCTGAGGTAGGGGTTTCGGATCTTGGGGTGGAAGAGGGTGGTGGAGGATGGTGTAGGGATTGGGGTAAGGTTGCAGGGATGAGGGTAGAGAGTTAGGGATAGTGGCTATGGCTGAGGAGGAGGATGAGGATAATGACTGGTTGGAGAAGAAATTATTTTTTATTTTTAATTTCAACCTAAAATTTAGTTTAATTTCATTTATTTTCAAAATAATTTAATATAACTTAATTAGAATTTATAATGGGTAGTTTAGGAAGAAGGAATGAGTAGTTTACTATGAGTTAAGAGGGAAATGAGTGAATACGAGGAATGAGACTATTTTTTAACCCAAAAGTTTTGTCAAAGGAGGGAAAAATTCCCACCACTAAATTTTTAACACCTTTAGCGATTTTTTAGTTACTTGCACTTTACGAAGAGTGTTGCATACGCGCTCTACAACGGTTATATTTTTTTTGACAGGATCAGATATTGGATTTAAGTGGGAAGATTTAGACAGTTCAAAGTACAAAGTATCCCAAAAAAAGTTTAGGGTATAAAGTGAGAATCAGGTACAAGTTGGGGTGCAAAGTGGAGTTAGGCCTTTTTATTGTCACTTGCACTTAACGGAGAGTGTTACATACGCGCCCTATAACCGTTAAATTTTTTGGCAGAATCACATTTTGGAGTTAAGTGGGAAGATTTTGAAAGTTCAGAATATAAAGTGTCCAAAAAACGTTTAGGATGCGAAGTGAAAATTCGATACAAAGTAGAATTAAGCCTGTGATATATAATATTTTTTTTGCCCTTTAGTGAGATTGAAATATAAACATTGCATTTATAGATATTCATACCTCGAGATGCAAGTTATAGAAAACCCTCTCTCCAAAAGACTCGAAGCATGATGAATTCAGCAAAAGAAGGCCATCCTGCTCCAAACTTGATACAACATCAGCATAGGAACATCTATTGAACTTCATTGAAGATATTTGAACCATTACTTCTCTATCACCTAACCGAATTGCAGAAACATTTGATGAACCAAAGTTTCTTTGCTTTTTAAATGGACTTGAGTTTTCTTGTTCTGAAATCCTTGTCATGAGGCATTCTTTCTGCTGAATTAATGATTCCACTTCCTTTTGTAGCTCCGGTATGTATTTTAGCACACGTGAAACTGTGGCTGGAATGCTTAATTTCTTCTGTAAAAGAAAACCATGGATCAAGAAAACCATGTCATTTTAATAGTATCAGTATAATTAGAAGCTTTATTTATTTTGTCTTAAATTAAGCTAATTATAAAATTAATATAAGACAATAAAGCTTCATGCTAAAAGACAATAAAGTTAAAATGATAAGACCTTTCTCATATAATTTATTGGTCAGAATTCAGAGTTCGAAACTAGTTGAAGATTTACTATAAATCCAATACACAAATAAATAAATAAAATTTCATTCTAAAGGTTCTCGAGTTTGTTGGTGGCCGGCTTCTTGTGTTTCGAATATGTATCAAAACAATGATATTTGGCCCGGCATAAATTATAAGGTCAAACTCAAAAACCCAAAAGGCAAAGTGATTGTATAATTAGTTGTGTTCAGAATATTAGCTTTTGAAAGGAGCAGATTAGGGATTAAAATTTCTCAACGACAAATTCTGAGAAATCCACATAATAAAAGTGTTAATCAGAACAGCCTGGAAGCTCTAAAAATTTTTCGTTATTTCTTACGAAGCTAGGGATTTTTTTTCCACTTCATTCGAAGGACATAAGAATGCCTATCATAGACATGGTCGATTCGAATTAAACTTGGGCCTAACTCCATGTCCTTTGTATTCTCAAACTTATATGCAATTCTCATCTTGAATTTTATACTTTTTTTAGACACTTTACACTATGAACTGTCTAATTCTTTTTATTTCAATCCAAAATCTAATTCTGTCAATAAAACTAACGGTTTTAGTGTGCGTGAACAACACGTGCTGTTAATGGATAATTTTAACTTAACGTTGCGTGTAGTTCATATGCCTTAAAATCTTTAGTTTTAACGGAATTGGATTTTTGACTGAAGCAGAAAGAAGTAGATAATTCAGGGTGTAAAGTGTCCAAAAAAAATATAAAGTGCAACGTAAGAACCATGTACAAGTTTAGGGGTGTAAAGTGGAGTTAAGCCTTAAACTTATGAATAGTATTAGGATAGCAAATGAAAACAGTTCTTACAAGTTTTTAAACTTTAAAGGGTAAAAGAAATCTTATACAACTAATTAGTAATTCACAAAGATAATTTTACAATTTAAATTTCAGAGTAATGGCGAACCTAATGAATTTAATCATGACAAAAGGTTTAAATGAAGTAATTCAACGTCTAAAACAAAATTACGAAATAGAAATTTATATATTGTTGGTCTACTAATCCTAATTTTTTTTTTTCCTATAGTCAATATGAATAAGTCAGTAGACAGTTCAACTATATCTAGTAGACGTGGTTATAATTAGCAACTACCGAGTGGAAAGTGAATTCTTTATGTCTATAAGGGCTGAATTGATCAGAGTCCTTTCTTTTCACCATTGGATTGATAGAAAAATGAAAGACCCTTAAATTTTCTGTCAATTTTGCGGGATGAAAGCAATGCAGGGTTGGTAGCGCAAAACTACAACATCTATAAGATTATTTGATAATGATATTACTAAAGTACAATCTACATATTGCCAAGAAAAAAATAGTACCAACTAAAACTAAAAGAAAAACAACTATGGCTACCTTAAAATTTCGAAAAAGAATGCAAAGAAAACAAAGAAAAATTATTACACTAGTCATACCTCTTGATGTGCTGGTGGGTAACTCAAGTAGACAACAAAGAGAGTAGTACAAGGTGTTGATTCGTTTACGGCGATCTCTTTCACTGGCGTTATGATCCAACTTCTTTGCTGTCTTGGCTTGATCATTAACCAGATAAAATTGTTCAGAAATATTTTGTCCAACTTGTTGCTGAAACGTAGCAGAATTCAGAAATGATTCAGAGGTTTCTGTTTCATTCTGTTGTTGGCTTCTCAGATTCTCTAAAGGGGAGGCAAATAAAGGCGGAGAAATAGTCAGCATTTTAGTGTGGTATGGAACTTCTTTGGATAGTGAAATCGATTCAGGAGAACAAGGCCTATATATAACAAGTGATAATTAACTGACCTCATCATGTTTTAAAAATGAAAATTTAATGTAAATTTTTTCTTACAAATTGAAAATGATTTTAATATATAGATGACAAGTAAAAAGGTACTACGAAACATTTATTATTAAAGAAGCATGTTGACATCGATTTCTAAAAACCTTAAAAGAGTAAAAGTATTGTGTAGAATGTATTGTACAATCCGGATAGCGAATATATAGAGTCTAAACTCTCAAGTATATCATAAGAAATATGTCCCTTTCACAAACACGAAAAAAAAAGAAGGTTCTAAATTATGTATGTTTACTACATGATTCGCATGGGCTTGGCTCCCCATTTGGTTTTTAATATTTCGTAATTATATAACGTTACCAATTTGATCGTATAAACTTTCTGAATTCATTTTGTGTTTGGTCAGTTAGGAATCAGCTAATTACTGTGATATTATTTTTGTTGGCAATGGATATAGAAACCTAAAAATCAGCCAAAATGCTTTTAAAATTTGTAAAAGTTGATGGGTTAAAGGAGTTTACCAAAATATCTGAATATACTATATAACAAGAAGGACTTACTCCACATGGTATCTGTCAATTTATATGTGGGATAATTTCATAAACCTCATCTGAAATTTATTCTTATATTATTTAATATTTCTAAATTTTTAAAAATATTCTTATCTCCACACACTCTTCCTGTAAGTGGGTCTATCTTTAATACCAAATAGCATAAAAAGACATTGATACTTTCAATACTTTAGCCATATAACAAAAAAAGCTAATTTAAAAAATCTCCCCTAAGATTTTTTTAACAATTTCATTTAGCACCTTTTAAGGTCCGAACAAATTTTTTGCTCAACGTATTATATCAAAAATATCCATGCACTAATGTGTTTTGTGCAATATTGAAAAAATAAAAAATCAAAAGAATAAATATAATTAAGTTAAAAAGTATTTTTTGGTAAAAGATTTTTGTAAACTAATTTGAGAGAACGTATGCACACATTAACGTGATTGTTTATATTGAATTAAATAAAACTCTGGAATATGTAAAAAGATATCGTGTGATATAATAAATAAATGTTCATTGTATTTTATTTAGGAAATTATAAACTTGAAATGGAAAAATATAAAATGTATGTTTGATATAACTTTTGTAGATTCATTGCGAAAATGTATGTGTATGTAATGTTATTGTGTATATCGACTGAAATTTTTTTTGGAAAGCACTATATATTGGAACAAAAATAAAAAAATATGATTGATATTTTATGTGAGAAATCACAAATTCATATATAGAGAAAAATTAAAATGAATTTTGGATCATATGTAATTTTTTAATCAACTTGTTTACTATGTATGAGAGGATTAAAATGCTTGTATACATCACTTTAAACAAAAATTTAAAATATGTAGAAATAAACTACATATTGTAACACAATTTTATTTGGTACTTTGTTTAGTAAATCACAAACTCATAAACTGGAAAAAAGAAAAAAGATAAAATGTAATTTTTGATATTAACAACATGAAAAGTTACAACCCAATATTATTTGTCAAATATTATATTTACACCTCCCCAATTTTCTTTAACCACTTTAATAAAAATAAAATTTTGTTACTGGGGGTAAACTGCAATGTTACAATAAAAATTAAATTAGAGGAGATAAGTGATATTTTTAAAAGTTTAAAGTGCCAAGTAATATTAGGATTTGAAACCTCAAGGGAAGTTTATGAACTTATCCCTTTATATATGATTCTTACACCCCAGTTTCAATTTTAGATATGTTGAACCCTAACTTTCATATGTAACCCATGTCTGTCGAATTTTTTAGGGTGTCACTGTAATTGACGGATGTTATATACATGCAAACTATGGAACTGTTTAAGGGTGTATTGTATTGCAAAATATTCAATACTAATTCTACTTTGTTCTCTCTAATTTATGATTGATTCTCACTTTGCACCCTCAATTATAAATTTTGAACACACTACACTACTAACTTTCAAATATGTTCCAATTTTGTCCTATTTTAATAGCGTTAAGAAATTAGATGAATCTTCTTGTTCAAGCGTGTGGTGTGTGCGATTGGAGTATCTAATAATTTTTTATAAAGTTTTTAAAAATTGAAATGATAAATACAGGAGATGGATCAAAAATTAAAATTAAAGACACAAAGTGAGAATTGGGGACAGTTAGAGGTGCAAATCGATTTGCTTTAGGTATGAATTGAGTTTGATGAGCGTAATGTGTTAGCATACTTCAATAATTAATATATAGTATAAGAAATAAGAATAGCGGGGTGACCATTTGGGGAAGGCCTGACTAGTTATTGATTTGAAAAAATAGAGTTTAGCCACTAACACTTTGACACCTTTTATTTCTATAAATATGATATTATAATATCTAAACAACTTTGTTCATCATATAGACTAATTATGACGAATTTGCATACTTGCATATCCAATCTATGTGTTTGGGCAGCAATTTTTTTTATTTGCTTTAACTCCTAATCTGTGAGAAAGTGGGGGACCATTCTGAGGAACGATGAGGAATGAGGGTTATTGCTATGGGGAAAGACTTAGGTAGACCAACTCTTTGACTCTATTTGTAGATTTTGTGGTATGGATTAAATGTTATAGAATTTATGACATAAGTTATTGTAAGCAAAATTTTATAAGATTTAATATTGATAGCAGGATCTACAAGTGAGATCAAAAATCGAATTTATAGTAGTATTGCGTTCCATTGATATTAAGTTAAAATTACGGAAGTTTGGCGATGGGTGAAGTGTTGAATTCGTGTGTCAATGCATGCCATTCACGAGGTCAGGGTAGGCTTGTTACTTAGCAGCTCGAGTGAATGTCGCATAACACGGGGAAGCACGTTCCTATTTTTGGCAATAGTTTACGAGACTAGAGCGACTACACCTTGAAAAAATATTTGCCAATTATCGTGTTGTAGATGTCAGTCAGTGGCGTAATGAAGTTCACAGATATTATTTTTGTTCAACAAAACTGGATAAGGTAAAGGAAATCAACAACTGTTAGCATAAAAAATACGAGCAGAAGATAAATTTATTCAACATATATAAAAATATATGGGAGAAAATGAGAAATTACAAAATAACGCACATTAGACTCTTATATTGAGACCCGCATAAATCCACGGTATAATGACCTTACCATTAGGCTAGAATCTCTCTATTCTAAACTCTCTCAACTCAACTCTTCTCAATTGAATCAAATTCTAAGCAAACACTCTATCTATAGAGTAACAAATTTAACTAGTAAAAAACCTAGAAACCTAATTAGAATAGGAAATAACAACTCTACACATAATTATATTAGGAAATTAAATTACTTAAATAACTAAATTACCAAAACCTAACAATAACATATTTCCTAATTCATAAAGAATTTGATTTAATTATGCCATCAACAACAAAAGAACTGAGGCTACCTTCTTGTGTCCTTAACAAATAACAAGGTGGGAGAACGGAAAAGTACAATTTTAGTCTTCAATGTTTGGAGGGTGAACCAAACCAGTCCCTAATGTTTTTTCAAAAACACATTCAGTCCTTTAATGAAGTTCTGATTTCGACCAATATGGGACATTTGAAGATTTTTCACTCAATTTAAACGGAAATGAATATTTCTCACAGTTAAAATATTATATTAGCTATTTTGAGCTATTTTTGAATCATTTTTGTGAGCTAAATTTTTTCTAAGAGTTATGCTTTATGATGCCCTAATATACATTGTCTCCGTTTTTTTTTTTTTTTTTGGAGCTAATAACTTTTAGCTAAAATTTTTAACTAATTTATTATCTTTTGGATAACTTAAATTTCCAAAAATGGAAAATGTAGCACGATATACTCATAATGGTTTTTAGCTAATTTTTTTTTTTTTTATCATGGGAAGAGACCAATTTGGTCCTTATCTTTAGAATATCGATTTATTTGATTCATTATCTATCACAAAGACCAATTTGGGCCCTAATCCTAAAAATGAAATTAACAAATCTAAGGCTTTTGGTCCCTCATCTTAGAAAATTAATAAATCTAAGGCTTATGATGAAAATTATGGACAAAATAATAGAGCCATTAACAACACATCCACTGCAGGTTAATGGCCACAAAATTATCAAGTGAATTGTTTTGTTAGTTTGTTGCAATTTTCATCATAATCCATAGATTTGACTTTTTTTTTTTAAGATGAGAGGCCAAATAAGTCTGTTTCAAATTGTTCAACATCTCAAAAATAAGGGACTAAATTGGTCTTTTTTGGTTTGTTTCATTTTTAATTATGATGTTATCTTTTGTCCCTTTTTTTTACATATACTTTTTTACTTTTGGGATGATAAATAAAATTCCTAAGAATGAAGAAGAGTGCCTGATATGCTCAAAATTTTTAACACATACAATATCATAAAAAAATTAGCTCAAAAAATGTTAGTCTTAAATTTAGTTCAAAAAATTAAGAACTAAACCAAAATAGTTGTCAATAACACTTTTTTGAGCTAAGTTTTTGAAATAAATTTAGCTCAAAAAATTATCACATAAAGTAGAGTATAACATAAGAAAAGTTTAGCTTAAAAATATATTTGAATGCACCATTTTTCATTCTCGAGAATTTTGTTTATCATCTCAAAAAGATAAAAAAAAAATTTTAGTTAAAGAAAATTAGGTCAAAAAATTTAACTCAAAAAAGTTAACTCAAATAAATACCAAGATAACACCATAAAACATAATTCTCAAAAAATTACCTTAAAACAATAATATTACCTAAAAAAATATTTTCGTCCCAAATGGTAAGCACTATTCATTTCTGTTCGGATTGAGCTAAAATCCTCAATGATCACAATTTAGTCAAAATCAAGAATTTAAAGAACAAAATGTGTTTTTGCTAAAATATTGGGGGTAATTTATTCCACACCTTGAACATTAGGGTGACTAAAATTGTATTTTTTTTCCATAGCACACCTATATTTTTGAATGTTACACTAACTTCCATGGGCATTTCAAAATAACTATGATATCCTTCACAAGATCCTTAAACTTCTATGGTAAAGGAGGAGTGTAAAAAGAAAATTCCTTCTCACAACCTACTTTCGCTCTCCCTTAAACCTGTCGTGAAGAGTTGGGGTTGGAAAATAGGAATCAAAGGGAGGCCAAAGTGTGGCAGGGAACATGGCCTAGGGGAAGATAGAATGGAGATTAGTGACGGTAATGCCGAGGCAGAGGGAGAGGATGGTTAAGAAAGGGACAAGGAAGCAAGAGGGAGAATAGACAATGAGAGATCAAAGATGTTTGTTTTTCAGAGAAAATGTGACATCATTTGGTGGAATAGTCTAAATTTGTTAAAAAAAACAAAGTATGAGGGAATTTTTTTTTTGCTTTCTATAAAGTACTCGCTCTTTTTATTTGTTTTAGAAATTTCATTGGGAGAGATTTGGAAATTCAATGGATTTTTCTGTGTATATCACAAAATATTAGAAAGAAATAGTTTAAGGGAGGTAAAAGTAATTACTTGAAGTTGAGAGTACCTATGTGAAATTACCGAAAACCTCAAGGAGTTTTATAAAATTACGTCTAATAATTTTAACACTCTTACTTGGATAAATTAATTACCATAAGGCCTCGTTTGGTTGGTAAGGATTCTATCTTTTTTTGAAAAATTGAATTCTTATGCTTGGTTCATTTTTTGAGTTGTTAGGTAAGTAAAAACTTTTCTCAAAATAAGAAAAGTAGTTGCACAATACTTGGATTCTAAATCCCCATATCTTATTGGTATTATTGATTACTTTCCATAGGAATTTAATCCAAAAATATGCTTGAGACAAGTTAACCCTTTTTTTTTCCCTCTCACTCAACCCACATTAAAGACAACTTGCGGGAAAAAACCTATTTCCTTCCTTCTTTAGCACCATCTCAAATTCAACCCAATTGTGATTTTTTTTTGAAGCCGCCTTTTGGTTTAAGAAGCATAAAATTTTAGGTTCGAGAACGATAATTCTTATATGCTTTTTAATTTTTTTTTTCAATATGTTGGAAGAAGTGAAATATTTCTCATGGTTTCTTTGTTGTAAATTGAAATATTTTACATACTTTAGACTAAGTTGAAGTTTCAAGTTTGATTGATTCTTTTGTTATATTTCTATTACGAAATATAGTGTGTATGTGTGTGTATGTATATATGTATAGATGAATTTATTTTTTATGGTATCTTGTTATTAAAGATTATTATTTGACGTATAATTTTTATTTATTTTTTTCTTTAGACTAGTTATGCATTATTGAGTGATTATAACAGCAATTAATTTCTGAAAAATATTCCAATACTCCATCTCAACGGGAGATACTTATATTAATAATATTGGTCATTGGTCAGAAGTTAAGGCTAGGTGGCCATGGACTCAGCAATATATGTAAAAGATATGGAATTATTAAATTATGGTATGTAAATATTTGATTAATGTAATTAGTTTAATTGCTCCCCTAGATTAGGTGATTATTTTATTAGTCTAATTGTCTTGATTAGCAAGACTTACCATGTGTTTGATTGTCTTGATTATCAAGACTTACCATGCTTATATGATCTAGAATATTCTCTTGTAAGTTTATACCCTATGTACCAACTGTATTGAGGCCTGATTTATACATATTTTAATATACTCTCTCGTTCCTAACATGGTATCAGAGCCTCCGCCTGTAAATATATTTAATCTTCCGTTTGTAAATTTATTTTGCTTCAATTTTTGGGTTTCAACCTTTAGATTCTCCTAATTTCAACTTTCAACTTTCAAATCTCCTGATTTCTTTTCAATCTTTGATTCTCCTAATTTCAATCTTCAGGTCTCCTAGTTTAAATTTTTGAGTTTTCTCAATTTTCAAATTTTGGGTTTTCTCGATTTTGGACCTTCGGATTCTCTCGGTTTTTCACCTTCGGTTTCTCTCAGTTTTGAACTTTCAGATTCTCTTAATTTTCAACCTTCAGGTTTTCTTGGTTTCAGTTTTCGGGATTTCGATCGGTTTCGATTTTGATTCTTGGTTCTTTTGTCTATTCGGTTTTGATTTTCTACTCTCACGTTTTGTTTCAAACTTAATTTGGTTTTCCATAACCATATTGAGTTTGAGGGGGATGTAAAAGATATGGAGTTATTAAATAATGGTATGTAAATATTTGATTGATATAATTACCCTAATTGCTGCCCTAGATTGGGTGATTACCTTATCAGTTTGATTGTCTTGATTAGCAAGACTTACCATGTGTTTGATTATCTTGATTAGCAAAACTTACCATGCTTATATGATCTAGAATATTCTCTTATAAGCTTTATACCCTATGTACCAATTGTATTGAGACCTAATTTATACATATTGTAATATACTCTTTTGTTCCTAACAATATGTATGGCCACATTTTGACATCACTTTTGAATTTTGCATAGTATTAGTATTAGGAGCAAATTGTGAAAGAAATTTTGTACTATTCATAGTCTTATAGGTAGACCATAAATCGTAGTATGATTAGAAGTTTTGGTTATATCTCAGTTTTTATCAATTGTTGGGGCTCATTTGCATTATAGGTGTTCTTTAGGAGTTAATCGATTTTCCACAGTAGTCTTCCAAGTTTTTTTTTTTTTTTTTAATTAAAGTTAAAGAAATGGTATTGAATCACCTATAAATCTAACTTTCTAAAACTAGGAGAAAATTATTTTATAGGGATTGGTACTTCTTTTTGTAAACATGTGTGCAACATTTACTTAAGATTTATATTCCACCTCTTGAATTGATGCAAAATGCAAGTTATTACAATAGGCTACCCAGCTTTGTGGATTACTGTTTTCACTGCATGGAATTACATTGTATTGACTATTGAGAAGTGTTTCTTTTTGAGTCACAATTAGGCAAGTTATAATGCATGAGAGCAATGTTTTGGTTGATTATCTATTTGTGGACGGGCATCTTGGCTTGGTACAGATTGAGAATTGAGATGTACCGGTATCCTAGAACAATTTATGGAGCACAAGGTTTGACCCGTGGTTAAAATTTAGCTATGGAGACCATATTTACGTTACTATTGAAAAAGTATTTAGTTGAAATTAACGTTTTTAAACTCAGACTGATTAATGAATTCGTAACATTTCCAGTTCGTAGGTTAACCGATTCAACTGGTTGAATTGGACGGCTCGTTAGTATTATACTTAAAGTAACGCAAAAATTTCCTGCAGTATATTGTATACCAGTTGGTTAAATTCTTTGGACCCAACCCTTGTGCCCAACGTTCGAATCCTGCCAAGCCTATTTCTTTTTTCATATGTTAGTACTCTCTTTTTTTCACAAATCTCTCTATTTTCCAAATCTTCCAAATCCAAGCCATTTTTTTTTTGTTACATTCATTTTCTGAACAATACCTAGCACAAATAAAACCCTAATCTTATCACTTTTTCTTCCTTTCCCACACTCACAGTTGCTATTTCCTCCATCCCTTCCTTTTCTTGTGTCTATCTCTTCCTCTAACCCTCTTCCCCTCATGCTGCCATCGCCCTTCTCCCTCCCCATGCCGTCATCGCCCTCTCCACGGACCCCTTCCCTCCCTTTCTTCTCCATCTCCATCCTCATCAAAAGGTCCCATCTTTCTCACCCATCCCTGTTCTCCACCTCCATCAACCACCACTCATTCCTTTTAATTAGATCTGATTTTTTTTTTTTTTGTATTAATAAAAGTGGGGATGATCAGATCAAATTTAAGGGAGAATTTGTGAAAATTATGAAAAAGATTTTAGAATCGTTGAGAATTTGTTGAAGAATTTGGAAAAAATTTGTTGATTTTGCTTGGATTGTGTAGGAATGCTAACTAAAACCGGATCTAATTGATTCACATTGGTTCATACCAATTTATTGGTTTTTACTAGTTCTCACCGATTTTTATCATTGTAGACTCGAATTCTCAACTGGACTTGAAACTTGACCAAGCCGCAGTTTAACCGATCAAATCATCCTGTCCGGTTCGATTTTCAAAACACTGGTTGAAAGTGTCTGGTATGTAACAGTACAAGATAACTCTTTAAACGGGCAATGGTAAGGGCCAGATTGGAATTGTCCTCTGAATAAGTTCATACGGCAAAAAACTTGCTTGTTGGTCATATAATCACGGAAATTATTGTATGTACTGGGTCCATAGCATCCTTGGTCCAAAAGACTCTACATCATTCACTTGAGGTGAGGTGATGTGATGTGAGTTGATGTGAATTTTTTAAAGTCAAGGAATCTATGGCACTATATCATGGATTTTGTCTATGTAAAAATTTCCCGTACAATACTACTACACTCGTCTCTCGTTGTTTATTACATTTTAATTGTTTTATATGTTTAATTTAAAATTTAATATTTTTATATGTATTTTATTTTTACTTTAGTGTTAAAATTGCCATGAATGTTGAAATATTTTACTACTTATAGATGTGGAATGTACCTCTAGATTTCATCGAGATAAAGGAAGTAATCATATTTGGACAGTTGTCGAGGATGAAAAATTAGTAGAAACAATAGTTAAGTTAAAAGTAAGTGGAAAATTTGATGATGGATTGAAAAAAGAATATTAAAAGAAGTAGAAAGAATATTAGAGCAAAAGTTACTAGGACATGGTCTCAATGGAAAGCCACACATTGAATCTCATTGTAAATCGTTGAAAAGGCAATACCATGCTATTTGTGATGCAAGGAGCACAAGTGGATTTGGTTTAGATGAGAAGAAATTTCATGCTCTTGCGAAGCTCCTGTGTGGGATGGATATTTAAAGGTAAGCCTTCTTTAAGTGTTTTCTTTTATTTATATTTATAATTAATTTTTTACAACATATGCTGATGGTACATTGAATTTACTATAGAGTTATCCGGATAGCTCATTTACGAGAAACAAGACATTCCCCTATTATGATCAATTAGCTATTATTTGGGGACGTGATAGAGCCACTGGAAAGAATGCTGAAGCACCTGCAAATATGTTAGAGGAAATAAATAGGAAAAATAACAGGAATGAAGAGGTTGAAGAATCTGATGGAGATGATGTTGAGCCTCAAAGTGCCCAACTATCGACTTGTGATCTGCAAGGTGAAGGAAGTTCAAAGAAAACGCATCGTAAAAGGAGAAGGAGTACTGATAGCTTGGTTTTGAGTTTGGAGTGCATAATTGATATGCTAAGTGCCTACATGAAAGAAACTAGCGAGCAAATGGTTTAATTTGCAGAAACTATTGCAGGTCCGAAACAACAGTATAATGACAATAAGAACAAGCTTAATGGAGAATTTCAAAAAATAGGGTTATTATCTGCTGAACAAACTAAGTTAGAATGATAAAGAATTCGTGATCCAGATTGTATTAGATTATTTTTTCACCATCGAAGATTGTAAGAAAGAGCAGTTTCTAAAGCAACTCTTGGAGGACAATTAGTTTTGATGATTAAAATCTATTAAGAATTAAATTGCTTGGTTATGTTTGAAATTTTCTAGTGTTTTGTCTTTGACTTAAATTGTTTTATTCTAGGTTAGAGATTACTTCTAAATTAATTTATTTGATTATTATTTTGATTTGTTTTTTATCTAATTTTTATAATTTTTTTTTTGGCACAAAAATTAATATGACAATGTGACCATATTTTTGTTAGCAATAATATTTGTAAACCTGAATCTATTAGTGAGTTGGTCATTAAAAAAATGACTCAAAATGATATTTAATGAACGCCATCATGAATTTTTATAATTTAATAATCTTTTGCCCACACATTGTACTTGTAGGGTTATTTTTGGTAATTTGGTTGAAATATAAATTACATTCTACATCATTTTAATCTGAACCAAACATTGGAAAAAGAATCCATATGTGTTTCAATTTTCTTGTCAACATTCCTGAGCATATCCAAACATGATAAAGAAATATATTTCCACGGAATAACATTTTAAGTAATCAAAATCCTCTTCAACTTTACTTTCATGGAAACCAAACGAGGCCAAGGTTTCCAGAGCTTGAGGAATGGTTCTTTTAGCCCTTAAAATGTATGAAAAAAAACCACTATTGTCTTAAAATTTGTAGAACAAATCAATTATTTCCATTAATGATCAATTTAGAATATTCAAATTTATGTTTTAACTAAAAATCTAGTATATAATTTCAAAATATTGTAAATAATTTTCTAAAATACTACCCGGGTTAAAGGAGTATGGATAAAAGAAATAGACAATGTCTTTTTTTTTAAGTTAAGCACTCGTACCTTAGTGGTAAGTTGGGCACTCAGTTTTATCAAATTAAGAAAAAATACAAGGAGGGGATTAGATTGAAACCTCTTATTTAGGAAATAAATTCAAGAAAAATTACATGAAATATCGGTAAAGCCTAAATAGAATGGCTATAAAGGCGATTATAAGGCACACTTTGCTTGTCATGCTACTAAACCAAGAACTTTCCAGGGAAGCGATTGAGCAGTGTACATAATAGAAGATTCTGTCGAGCTAACAATCTGAGACAACGCACCTGCCACCGAATTAGTTTACCTGAAACTCGTTGAACAAGACTCGGATGATTGCCAATTTGATAAACAAGTTAACAATACCAAGCATCTAGCTTCCAAGGGATCTGTGATTTGCCATCAATCATGTCTACATTAATTTTTGAGACCATCTCCACTTTCAGGGTATTATGGCTCCGCGTAATGCAGTTTTTCACCCCAAGTGTGGAATTCCGCTTTCAAGCTAGTACATTCACAGAAGTATTCAACAAATTTGAAAAGAACTTGGCCTAGGCAATCTCGGACAAAACCACCACCACCACCCAAAGGGCCTAGATTATCCAGTGAATAACCATATGTAAGAAAGTAAATTAACAGATAACGCAACGGAATTTAAATATACCTACAATCAAAGAATTTTACTTTCCTATCATGAGTCACTTTGATTAATTTATGCGTAGTATAAGAAAAGAATAGAGATTATACCTTAAAATCATAGTAAAATCTCTAACATGTTAGGAACGTTGATCCGCAAGCCGCACAAGTACCCGGCCTCTAATCGTATCCACACAGATAATTAAATCAGAAATCTTTACAAGATTGATTGATTTAAACCACGGAATGCTAGCTCCTAAATTATCAAACATGACTTTCACATTTTTTTTAAAAAAAATTTTCACGGCTTTTCAATTTGTAAAGCCTTACTAGTACTAAATCTATCTATTAGTACTTTAGTACTAGCCATATATATATATATATATATATGTATATATATATACATGTATATATATATATATATACATGTGTATATGGGCGGATTTAGGGGGCGGGCAGGGGCCACGGTCCCCCAAAATTCTAGAAATTATAAATTTAACCCTTTAAAATTTTGAAAATTTAATTTGTATCCTTATAAAATTTATATTTCAGCCTTTTTAAATTTTTGAGAGAAATATAAATTAGCCTTAATAATTGTGTGGCAATTAAGTCTTACCCCCTGAAGGTACAATTCCTGCGTCCGCCCTTTATATATATATAAAATTTAGTATCCTAATCGAATTGGGTTTATGAAATTATAATAATCCTAAACAGTTTGGGTCAAGGGCATATGAATAAGTATAAAACCATTAGAACTTATGTATTACATATTAGCTCCTAAGATTTATATCTTATTACAATTAAGCCCAAAAGTTAATTTATCTCATAAATTAACCCATAAGTATCTCATATTATCAAAATCAATTTAATCCCGAATTATTATAATTAAGTGTGTGACCTTTTAGGTTTCCAATCATGTTGGCAATAAGTATAAATTATAATCCTAAATTAATTAAGATTAGATAAATTAAACACTTTAATTTATCATTAATTTTTCAATTAATTAATTTACACTTATAAATAAAGATTGGCTTCTAGCAAAGCATGATGACCACTCTGCCAAGTATTGAGATATGTCAAGTGGTTTGACACCACCCATTCGTCATCTAGTTCCCGTGTAATTATTATCTTTTCACCAACCTATATCCCTATTAATTCAAGAATACATATATAATGCCAACTCCTATTGAATTAATCAATTTACTTCTTTCCAAAATACAACTCACTTGAAATAGACATTCTTAATTCTATTCCGAATCGTAATTCAAGAAGTGGCCATACTAGGATATACTCTCATATTATAAGAAGTGGTGAATCCTCTATTCGTTATATCTTATCTTATCATAATTCATATTATACATGAACTTTACTGTATGTGCGACTCATTAAGAGTAATGATTAATAGAGGCAAAGTAAAATAATTCACAGTCAAGATAATCATGACCTCAAGTCAAAGGATCATTACACTACTATGCAAAGAGATTAATTCACTAGCAAATAATAATCAGTGTGGAATACTCTTAACGGATCAATCATATGCACTTATTCTCAATAAGTATCTCACATACACTTATGTGTTAATCCACTAGTGTCATACACTACGATTAGGGATAGATACGAATAAAATATAATTACATCATAACTATTCATGATTTTACATATATATATTTTATTCAAAAAATGCCATATTACAAAATGTACATAAATATAAAAGTCTAATTTATCCCTGAAATAAATTGGCTTTAGAGCATACATTAACAAACTCCCACTTGTACTAAAGCCAATCATTCATGTGGTTAAAATTGAATGAGTTGACATGACTCTCATGTTTATTATGAGATAAGGTTTTGGTGAACGGATCAGCAATGTTATCATCCGTGGGGATCTTTTCTATTTTTACTCCATTTCTATCAATGATCTCTCTAATAAAATGAGTAACACATTTTTAGATCGCTGATGAGACTTGGGCTCCTTTTCTTGTATAATAGCTCTATTGTTATCACAATAAAATAGTATAGGATCACTAATAGAGGGAACTATTCCAAATTCAGCCATAAACTTCCTGAATCCAAACTGCCTTTTTCGCTACTTTTGAAGCTGCAATGTATTCAGCTTCTGTTGTAAAATCAGCCGTGGTTTCCTATTTGGAACTTTTCCAACTGACCGTCCTACCATTAAGAGTAAAAACATATCCAAATTGCGATTTGCTATCATTCTTGTCAGATTGAAAGCTAGCATCTGTGTATCCGTGAACTGTCAATTCTTGCCCACCATAGATCAAGAATAAATATTTAGTGCTTCTCAAGTACTTAAAAATATTCTTGACTACTATTCAATGACCACTCCCTAGGTTAGATTGAAACATGCTCGTAACACTTAGAGTATAGGAGACATTGGGTCTAGTACATAGCTTAGCATACATTATAGAACCTTAGCCGAATCATATGTGATCCTTTTCATACTATCACTCTCGACATCTGTCTTAGGATACATATCTTTTGAAAGGTATAGACCATGAGACATTAGTAAGTAAACCTTCTGTGATTGATCCATGTTAAATCTCTTTAACATTTTTTGTCTATGTACGTTGATTGAGTAAGACCAAGCAACCTCTTAGATCTATCTCTATAGATCCAGAATATAGGTTGCCTCTCCTAAATCTTTTATAAAAAAATTTCTAGACAACCATACCTTTACACTTTGAAGCATAGGTATGTCGTTTCCTATCAACAATATGTCATTCACATAAAATATCAAGAAAATAATAGCACTCCCATTAACCTTCTTGTACACACAAGGATCATCCTCATTTTTTACAAAATCAAACTCTTTGATTGTCTCATCAAAACGGATGTTCCAACTCCTAGAAGGTTGCTTTAGTCCATAAATAGACCTTTGTAGCTTGCATACTTTGTTAGGATCTGTGGATATAAACCCTTCAGGTTGTATCATATACACCTCTTCCTGCAAATTTTCGTTAAGGAATGTAGTTTTTATATCCATTTGCCAAATCTCATAATTATAATATGTAGCTATCATAAGTAAAATCCGAATAGATTTCAACATTACAACTGGTCAGATTCAAAGTTTCATCAAAGTCAACTCCTTATTTTTGTGTATAACCTTTTGCCATCAATCGCGCCTTATAGGTAATCACATTACCATCCATGTCGGTCTTTCTCTTAAAGACCCACTTGCATCCTATGAGTTTAATCCCTTCAAGTGGATCGACTAATGTCCAAACCTTATTGTCATACATGGAATCCATTTTAGATTTCATGGATTGTAGCCACTTCTGAGAGTATTTATCTATAATACTTTTTGGCAAGATGTAGGTTCATTATTCGTAATGACTACTAATACATCATTGTGCCCACTTACCAAAAACTCATATCTCTTTGGAGCACGACGTATCCTAGTAGTCCTACGAAGAACTTGTGTATCATTAGCTTGATCCTCTATCACATCATCATGCGATTGAAGCTGTTGTTCCACCTATTGATCAATACCATATTGTGTTTCTTGAACTTTTTCAAGATCTATTTTGCTCCCACTTGCCTTTTCAAGAATAAATTTTTTTTCTACAAATGAAGACGGCATGTTTTGTGACAAACACCTTTTGATCAATGGGATTATAGAAAGAGTATCCAAAAGTATCATTTGGATACCTCACAAATAGGTATTTATCTAACTTAGCTTCAATTTTATCAAATTCTATCCTCTTCATATAAGCAGGGCAGCCCCAAACCTTCAAGTATGAAAGTTTACGTTTCTTTCCAAACCATATCTCATACGGAGTAGAATCAACAACTTTTAATGGAACACAATTTATTAAATGGGAGGAAATATTAAGAGCACAGTCCCAAAACGATTTTGGGACGTTTGCAAGACTCATCATTGATCAAATCATATCCAATAGAGTTCGATTACGTCTCTCAAATACCCATTTAGTTGTGGTGTATAAGGAGGAGTCCATTGAGGTTGAATCCCATTCTCCTTAATATAATCTTGAAACTCTCAGTTTAAATATTCTCCACCTCGATCAGATGAAATATTTTAATACTTTTACCAAATTGTTTCTCAATTTCATTGCGTCTTGAATTCTTTGAACTTTTTAAAGATTTCGGACTTATACTTCATTAAGTATACATAACCATGTCTAGAATGGTCAACCATGAAAGTAATGAAGTATGAAAAACCTCCTCTAGCATGAATTAACATAGGAGCACAAATATCAGTATATATTAGTCCCAACAATTCACTAAATCTGTCACCTTTTGCGGTAAAAGATGATTTAATCATTTTACCAAGTAAACAAGATTCACATTGATTATATGATTCATAATCAAATGATCCCAAATAACCATTATTGTGTAATTTGGTAATGCGTTTATCATTTATATGACAAAGTCTATAATGCCAAGGAAAGATTTATTCAAATTATCAATTTTAGACCTTTTTGGATTTATGTTGAGAATTGAATTTTCCATGTCTAAAATATAAAGACCATTATTCAAAGAAGTAGTTCGATACACAATGCCATCACGTGAAAAAGAACAACATTTATTCTTTTGCATAGTGACAAAACCATCTGCGTGTCTAAACACGGAATAGAAATAATATTTCTAATAAGAGATGGAACATAATAACAGTTCTTAAGTTCTAAAACAATACTAATAGGCATAGAAAGATAAAAAGTCCCTACGGCTAATGCAGCAACATTTGCTCCATTCCCATGCGCAGGTCCACTTCTCCCTTAACCAACATTCTACTTCTTTTTAGTCCCTGCATATTTTTACAAATATGAGATGCTGATCCGATATCTAATACCCAGGATTTGATTTAGAAGTAAAAATATTGATCTGAATCATACCTGAAGTAGAAGCTTCATTAAGCCTTTTCTACTTCAAAGTATCCAAATAGGCCTTGTAGTTGCTTTTCTAGTACCCTTCGTTTCTACAATGGTAATAATTACCCTTGGCCTTGTCTTTCTGGTCACAGGTGTTGGTTATAACCCAGATTTGGCTTTTACAAAACCAACCTTGGATTTCTTTTTCCTCTTATTAGAAGAATCAACAACTGTCACTTGTTTCCTTTCCTGTCTTAATACTTGTCTCAGTAGTTTTTAGCATATTCAACAGTTCAGTAAGAGTTGTAGATAACTTATTCATTACAATTCATAACGAACTGCAAAAAGCTATCAGCAGAGATTGCAAGATCAAGTCAACATTTAACTCATGATTTTGTTTAAATCCCAATCGTTCTAATTTTTTAATTAGTCTGATCATGTTCAGTACATGAACTACTACTGAAGTACCTTCTGCCATTTTATAATGAAATAACCTCTCATTCCTTGATACTTCATCAAAGAACTCCTTGAGATGAAGAATCATGGAATGAGCATCCATGTTATCATGTTGTTTCTCCAATTCAGAACTCATAGAAGCCAACATGATACGAGAGGCAATATCATTGTCTTCTATGTGCTTACGAGAGGCATTCTGAATTGTTTCATCAGCATCATCTGTTGGGACATCAGGAATAAGTTGATTAAGAACATAGCCAATTTTTTCGTGTTTGAGAACAATTCTCAAGTTACGATGCCCAGTCCAAAAAATTTCGCCCAGTAAGTTTGTTATCATATAATATGGGACATAAATTGACGTTATTACTCATATTCTACAACATATAAAAAAAGATAGTGTAAGAATTTGTTATTCATGTATAAACAAAACTAAAATATAATATGGACTTCTTTTAATTTGGTTTTGTTCCCACTATTTTAATTTGGTTTTGTTCCCACTATTTTAATTTGAGAGATTTTCTTTTATTTATTTTATTAGGTCTCATCAAAATGAATGCAATATTATCATATCAATATATAATAATAAAATATGCATAAAACTATGGATGATTATAGACTTTTACTAAACTAGTTTTCTTGAGTCACTAAGGAAACTAGGTGGTCAAATTCTAAAGAAAATCTTCAACTCTTGAAAATTTTTCTTCGTGGTTGCACCTTTGTGCCGTCTCCATTATCTTGTACATTACAAATGTAATTCTATCTAAACATTTTAGATATTCAATCCTATCCCTAACATACCTCTATGTACATATTACATGATTGGTTAAAAACCTTCGAGTTACATTAGAGGGGATTGAAATGAGAAAATAATTAAATACAGAATAATAGAGAAGGGCAGGACACGCAGGCCCTACTTACAAAATTTACAACCATTGAATTTGAACAAAATAAATCAAACACAATCACATTGGTCTTAAGCCCATAATCATCCATCATGCTATTATATGATTCAATAATTAAATAAAAGTATAAATCCATTTTTAGTATCTAATCATGAATCACTATATTTCATAATTCCAATCTCATTGAAATTATTAATTTTGAATTATTTATGAAAAAAATTTATGAAAAAAATTATTATTTTCCAATCTTATTAGAAAATGATCCTTTAAACGATAGAATTTCAAAAATTATATTAGAAACAATTTCTAAAAATTTTTGGAACATTTATTAAATTCCAATCTCATTGAAAAATAATAAATTTCTAAAATTTAAACAAATTATCTAATTCTAATCTCATTAGAATTAAATAAATAATATTATCAAAGGTTTTATACTTTCTAAATTTTAATCAAATTAAAATAAAGAAAGTTTCTAAATCTTATCAATTAATTTTAAAGAACAATTTTCAAAAATTAATTTGTGATTTCTAAAATCAAAATTTAGAAAGATCTTTAATTTGAAAATATAAAATAACTATCACTAAAAATAATTTAATTCATTAAATACTTTAGCGACGAAAGGCACAAGTGTCACTAAAAGTGACAATATGCAATCAAGATGAATTGCATGGCCTGTGAATCAAATTCATGGGTCCTTCAATTCAAGATGATGTCATCTTGAATTGCATGACCTGTGGATCAAATTCATGGGTCCTTTTTTTGTTTAAATTTCTCTAAGATTTTTCATAAATTAAATTCAAAAATTCATATAGTTTGAACAATTCAATATTCATGACAACTAAATACAATTACATCATAAATTAATCAAGGGTGGTTCTGATACATCTGTAAGAAAGTAAATAAACAGATAATGCAGCGGGGAGAATTTAAAAATTTTACTTTCCTATCACGGATTATCTTGATTAATTTATGCGTAGCACAGAAAAGAATAGAGATTATATCTTAAAATTGCAGTAAAATCTCCAACATGTTTGGAATATCGATCCACAAGCTGCACAAGTATCCGACCTCTAATGGTATCCACACAGATAATTAAATCAAGAATGTTCACAAGATTAATTGATCCAAACCACAGAGTGCTAGCTCCTAAATTATCAAACGTGACTTTTACATTTTTAAAATTTTTTTTTTACGGCTTTTCAATTCATAATGCCATACCAGTACTAAATCTATCTATTATTTAGGACTAGCCATATATATATATGTATAAAATTTAGAATCCTAATCGAATTGGGTTTAGGAATTTATAATAATCCTAATCAGTTTGGGTCAAGAGCATATGAATAAGTGTAAAACCATTAGAACTTTTAATATGTATTACATATTAGCTCCTAAAATTTATAACTTATTACAATTAAACTCAAAAGTCCGAATTTATCTCATAAACCCATAAGTATCTCATATTATCAAAATCAATTTAATCCTGAATTAATTATCCTTAAGTGTGTGACCCTTTGAGTTCCCAATCACGCTGGCAATAAGTTGAAATTATAATCTTAAATTAATTATGATTAAATAAATTAAACACTTTAATTTATCATTAATTCTTCAATTGATTAATTTACACTTATAGATCAAGATTGGTTTATAGCAAAGTATCATGACTACCCAAGTGTTGAGATATGTCAAGTGGTTCGACATCACCCATTTGTGATTTAGTTCCCGTATAATTACTTTCATTTCACCAACCTATATCCGATTAATTCAAGAGTATAAATATAATGCCAACTCTTATTGAATTAATTAATTACTTCTTTCTAAAATACAACTCACTTGAAATAGAATTTAAGACATTCTTAATTCTATTTCTACTTTGCGCAAAGATTTTCGAATCGTATTTCAAGAAATGGCAATGCTGGGATATATTCTTCTTATGTTGCATTATAAGGAGTGGTGAATCCTCTATTGGTCATATCTTATCTTATCATGATTTATGTTATACCCGAACTTTACAGTATGTGTGACTCATTAAGAGTAACGACTAATAGAGGCAAAGTATAATAATCCACAGTCAAGATAAATTCATGACCTCAAGTCAAAGGATCATTACACTACTATTACAAAGAGATTAATCCACTGGCAAATAATAATCCATGTGGAATAATCTTAGCGGATCAATCCGATGAACTTATTATCAATAAGCATCCACATACACTTATATGCTAATTTACTAGTATCATACACTACGATTAGAGATAGGCACAAATAAAATATAATTACATCATAACTATTTATGATTTTATATATATATATTTTATTCAAAAAATACCATATTACAAAATATACATAAATATAAAAGTGTAATTTATCTCTAAAACAAATTGACTTTTAGGTATACACTAACACCATCAACATCCAATTTAAAGATTAGAGTGCTGGGATTAAATTGGCTTCCAATATACCACAATCGGCTAGTTTTTGGCTTCCAACTGCTGGATAAGGGACTCCAAACATTTAGAGAAGGCCTGCAACAGCTAGAGGGATGTGAACCTTGTTAATGAGACAAATATCATGCAGGAGCTGATTGATTTGGTGAATATCTTGCAGCTACGAGATTTGACTCGAATCATATAACAAAATATTGCAAGCCTTCAAATCATCCAGCAAGTTAAAGTTGGCAGAATCAAAGTTATTTCCCTTGATTCCCTGGACACTGTAAACCACCATACATGAAGCAAATATTGCAACGAAACCAAGGGGCGGCAAAGGGACTCCAAAGCACCGTGCGAATATAATGTTCCCAGATTGAACGAGCAAAAGAGCAGCTTGAGATTACATGTTGAAGATATTCTTCAGAGCTACAGAACTGATATTTGGAAAAACCATGTGAAAGCCAAACTTGATGAATATATCTGGAAATGGAAGGAATTCATTCAATAACCTCCATATGAATATTAGAAAGATTGATTGGTATTCGACCACTCCAAATGTACCACCCTGAAGCTAGTTTCTGTTATGATCTCTATCCTCTTCATATGCTGATGAGATCGAAAAGGACCGCTTATTGTGTCCTTCCAAATGTAAACATCAGGGTCATCCATTAAGAAACATAGTGGTTGGAAATAGCATGAACGTATTCAACTGAAAGCTGGTTTAATACATCTCCAAGTTTCCAGCCACCAAAATTGGAGAAAAGTTGATTGATTTTCAAGTCGGGCTACTACAAATTTCCTTCTGCCACATGGTTATGAAGAAATTAAATACTTTACAATAGAATATATGAGCTTGTGTTCAGATAGATAATCATTTGTGTACTTTCATTTGCATTTCAACAATTTAGCTAATTTGAAACAAATTAATGACTTTATGTTGCAATGTGTTTAAAATGAAAATTGGGGTATAAAGTGCCAGTTACAGATGTTTCAAAAGATGTTTTAAAGGAAAGTCGCAGTTCGAAGTCATCCATAGCTTGAAGTTTTACAATAGTCAGGTATGAAATTAGGGGTGGCTCAAAAGTTTTGTAGACTAAAGCCAACACTAGCAGGAGGCCTTTTTTTTTATTTTCTTAGTAAAATCAGTATTAAGTCTCACATAAAATTTATTATTCTAACTTTTCAGGATGTAAAATTACTAGTTAATTTTTAAATCCATACCTTCTTTTTTTAAGTCCACCACCGGTACCTTAGTGGATCAATCATCCTTTTATTAAAACTAGGAAACATTATCACACGTTGCGCAATAAAAAATGGATGGATATAATGTGCAAAATAGTGAAATTAATTTAAACATAGTGTATAATAAGTTAGTGTGTTGAAGAAAGAAAAATTTGAACTACTAAAATATGTTATCCAAGCAATTAATAGCTGAATTTATATATAAAAAACACAAGTTCATATATTTTTGTTTGCAAGTACACCAAGAAATATCATATGAGAGAAGTGGGTAGAACATTGTGGTAGTAGTTTAGAAAGAGTTTTTTCAACTGACAACTTCATCTATGTAAATATTTTCTCTCACTAATATACCATGAAGAATAAGGACTAATACTATGATTGATACAATAATAAGCGAACAAATTCACAACTGATAATACAATCATCCTCTTCTCCTTGTGATCATCATCAATATCTTTCTCCATTAAACTAACAATGCAAATTTCATCGTAAGGTGGAGAATCTAGTCACATTGAGAAATATCTGTAGGGCATCTTAGCAAAAATCTCCAACACTAAGGAAAAGTAACTTCACGTCTTAAGAGCGCACTAGCATAGAAAGGCTAACATGGTACTGAAAAAAAGTACTTGTAGAATAGTTTTTACTGAAGAAACAGTAAGCAACAGCTTAGCTAGATAAAAAGTTACTATCTTTTTGTCATGAAATTTGAAGAGTCAAAGAACGAAGTAACCAAGGTAATGTACAAATTTCTTAATAATAGGACCTATAGTTGGAGAATACTTTCTGCTCTTAACAATTAGGAACTTAACTGGATTTTTATTTTTCACTTGATACTAATATATGCACTTTTTCTATTTAAAAAAGTAAATGTTCATAAATGAATCCATTCGTGATAAAGAAACCAATGATTGGTGACGCTATAACTATTCAAGAGAAAAATATCATAAGAAAAAATAAATACAAATGAAGAACTATGTAAGCAATTTATATTCTTAGTTAACTTCCCTCATCTATTAAAAAGTAAAAAGTAGCAAATAAAAAATTGGTTACCTTAATGATTTTTTTCTGATAAGTTGGTGAATGATAATGACGAAAAATTCTATCTTGAGCAATCCAGTTATATGCAAAGGCCATCCCCAAATGCTCACCCTCTCTGTCATGGACTTGTAGATCACACTTCGCGATTTCAAAAGCAATCCATCCTACCACTTTTTCAAAAACAACAGAACTTTTAATGCATATTACTATTATTAAATCACACAACCATTCATAACCATAGTAGAATCTCACAAAAACAGATTGTTTATTGCCACTAAATAATGTAGATTAAGAATTTAAGAAATTAACCAGATTGATTTTCCATTGAGAACAACAACTAAACTATATTACTCTTTCTTCAAGAAGAATATTCTTTCATTCAACTTGTCAAAACAGATGATTTCTCTCCCAAAATCTTCACTTTTCTAGTGACAATTCATACTAAAAAACTCCCAAAAACCACCCAATAAAATCCAAATTCTAAATCCAAAATCGAGCGCAAATCCGAAAACAATCTAATCACAGAAGTATTCAACATTTTTTCATCTTCTTCTAATACTCTAACTTTCTATTTTAAACTACTTTGCTATCAAGAATAAAAAAACAATTATAATAAGCAAAAGAAATATGAGACAAACTTCATTGGTAAAAAAATTATAAAATTTATCACTTCTGATTCTTGTTGACAAAGAGAGTCAAATAAGAAAACATAACAATTCTGTTTTTTTAGTGGAGGAAAAAGAATAAGATCGTGATCAAAATCATACCTTTAGATAATCTCATCATTTATTCTCCCAACAACTATATACATCAGCTCCATGATGAACCTTCAAAATCAAATAAAAAATGAGCAACATCACGATAAATACAAAAATAATTAAATTCATCAAACAAAAATGTAGATCTAAAGTTCAAATCATCATAAAAGGAAGAAAAGGAAGAAATTCAAAAATAGAAAATAAAAACAGCGACAGATACAATCCCAATTCAAGGAATAGGAGAGGCGAAATGAATAGATTCATCAACTGTTAATCAACTGATTGAACATAAATCAAAATAGAAAGTAGTCAATTGGAGATAAAGGCGGTGGTTTCTATTCATATTCATGGCAGATGATTATAGAGAAAGGGCAAAAAGCAAAAGATTGTTATGGAGATAGGGAGGAAATTGGTGGCTGAGAAATGGAGAGAGAGAGAGAGAGGTTTTTTCCTCATCTAATTAGAGAGAGATTGTTAGATGAAGTTTCGAGAAGCTTAGCCGGGATGGGAGTTTCTAACCTAAGCTATGACTATAATGTCCCACAAAATCATAAGCCAAATGACAAAAAGGTCGTAGAAGTAGTCCATAATTCCAACAAAACATTATGAGTAGTACATGGAACACAATAAAACTTTGAGATTAAACGATGTAAGACGACAATCAAAACTGCTACCATTTGATGACAACGATAGCTTTTGGAAAGCAACACTTGCGCTTTTATACTATTCTTTTATTAAATGATTTGCTTAGTCTTTTTCTTTTTACTCATCAAAATTGTGAACAATCTACGTTGTATCAAAACTACTTAGGTGAATGCTCTCTACAGTTAAAAAACATGTGCATGAGGTAGTGATCATCTGACAAAAAAGTACGATGAGAAGTTCACATTCCTAAATAGCCATTTCACATCTAGTTCTTATTGGCGGTAGGAAACAAATTGCCTTTAGTCTCCAACTAAAGTAAAATGAATGAAAATAAAAGATCCTCCTTTTTCCCCACAACTTTTTCATCTATTTTTTCTTTATACATTTTTAAGTGAAAAGAATAAAAAGATAAAATACATTAACATCTAACCAAAACCTATTGCAACCCATTTTTTTAAATCAACAAATAAACAAAGGTAACAAAGCCCAATAAATTCTAGAGCTAAAAAAAGTACAGCAAGCAAAAAGTTTCGATATTTTATACCTTTCCAAAATTGTTTAAGGTACAAATAATTTTCTCACGAGTTCAACCACAATCTAGTTCATTTTCAGTTCAAGACTTAATGTCCAAATCACACATGACCACAATGAAGTAGTACTACCATTAATTTATCCAATAAATGAATTAATGAAGAGAAGGGGAAATGATAAATTTTTACCACAACAACGAAAAAATATTTTTCCTTAATCTCACGTTGGAACAGTAATCACTGTCAATTTATGGAGCCCTATTAAGATTTGCAAATAAAAACTCATGATTAGCTTGTTAAAAAATTAATAAACAGAAAACTATAAATTTATACAGATAAATTCAAATTACATCTATTATGTGTAAGGAAACTTTTTTTTAAAAACAAAAATCATTCCAAATTATTAAAGAAAATAACAACAAACAGAGGGAAAAACAAAAAAAGAACAAATGAGATATGTAAGCTCCCTATAGTAAATTCAGATTAAACACTCATGAAATTTTATGAAAAAAATTATAACTGTACAAATCAGAGTCAAATTTACTGTTAAATGGATAAAATTGAAACAATAAAGAGGAAATAAGAAAATGGGAAAAAGCAATAACCTGTGATTAAGATTGATTATTTTCCCACATTTTTGCCCTTCAAACTAATCAAATTTTGCATTTCTCTTTTGTAGATGTAGAAGAAATTCCTGCAACAAAAAAGGAAGAGATCTGTAAAAAGTTTAAACGGATCTACAAACCTTTAATTCCATGAAATCAGAAGTAAAATATGGCAAGGAAAAAGGAACTTTAGGAAAAAAGAAAAGAAAATACCTTAGTAATAGATATGTACCGAGTGGAAGAAAATTGAGGAAACCAAACAAATTATAATATATGGTGGAAGGATCTGGGAGTGAAAGTGAAGAAATGTTTGGAGGGTGAAGGGATTCAGAGGGATAGAGTGTGTGTTTATGAATCGGCAGAATGACATAAGAGAGGAGAGAGAGAGTTGATGGGGTTTTACCCTTTAGTTAAAAGCTGAAACACAAAAACTTTCAAAAGTCTTTATAATTACAAACCAATTGAGACAAAAAATCATGTGCATAGCACATGAGGCGACGACGACGAAAACCAAAACTCCCAAATCCGTTTTATACTATATGTTAATGAATGAAAAATTACAAGGAGGGAGACAATAACCAAAACCTCCAAAAAAAGCAAACATGATTAGGTAAAAATCCTAGAAGGCTATGATCTAAGATAGGCACATTCTACTCTATCTAATCTAGCCTATCCTTTTGCTAACCTAGGAAGATTTACACAGTTGTATTTGACAAAACTTTTACATGTAAATCTTCATTAGAAAGACAATCTGCAACTGAATTAATCTCCCTATAAACATGAGAAATGTTACCAGTGAACTCTAATATGATGGATTGAATCTGCCAAACGAGTTGAGATATCATCCAAGTAGATTTGGAATTCCTGACTACCGAAGTCAAAATGAGGGAGTCAAGTTCAATATCCAAATGTGTTATACCATGATCAAATTCTAGTTGAAGACAATCAAGCAAAGCCCTTGTTTCAAGTACAAGACTTGAATTCTTGCCATAAAGGTTGGAAAAAGCCACCAAAACATAACTTAAAGAATCTATGATCACTCATTCTCTAGAAGACGATTTCAAGCTACCTTTTGAGGCGCAATTTGTATTAAGGTTAAATAAGGAGGTGTAGGAGGCCACCATCTTAGGAAGATAGGATGAGGAATCCTTACTCAGATGAATTTCCCATCTAAACCCTTATCAACTAGAGCCTTGTTCTTAACCTTGTTACTTGTGATAGGAAAGACAGTTGTTATTTGATAAACAAATGACAACATGTCGTAATAACATGGTTTGAGGAAATTAAATGTTGTGGTTTCCCCTCAAAACAATAAACATTTATGATTTTCTAGATTTCCCAACAAATAACTAAGGGAATAATGCTAGCTAACTTCCCCATAACTGAACTTTTTGATCTAACCAAGCACCAAACAGATAGAGAAGCATTCGAAGAATGTGAAACATCTTGCACTAAAAGTAAGAAACCACCCCTAGCCAAATTAAAGAAAACAAAAGACAGCTAAGAAAAAATGGTCTAGTGTTTCCTGTCCACTACAGAAACTACACCTAGAAGCCAGTGGAACTCCTTTTCTTCGTATTGTAGAATTTAGAGGAAGTATATCATTAAGTAATCTCCACATAAAAATTTTAATCTTCATGGGGGTCCATTGTCCCACATAATCTTCCTGAACACCAATTGGCTTTAAGGACCTAATTGAATTGAATGTAAAAGGTCCACTCCCATGAGGATCTAATTTAGATTTTTCGTTTAGGAATCTTTCCTTTTGAAAATATACCAAAACCCAATCTCCTATTTGGAATGTAAATACAATTGGTTTTCGACCCTTATTTGCCTTTGTGGCATTTTGTTGGTTCGTTTTAAGTATTTGCTGCCTAGCTTTCTCATGGATAGAATTCATTAACTCAGCTCTTTTCTATCCATCAAAATTAGTTAGTTCCTAAACAGGCAAAGGAATCAAAGCTAAAATTGTTGGTGGATTAAAATCATAAACAACTTCACACGGAGGAAACCCAGTTGAAGACTAAATTGCAGGATTATAAGCAAATTCAACAAATGGCAAACAATCCTCGCAAGACTTCAAGTTTTTCTTTAAGATAGCTGGCAACAAAGTTCCTAAAGTTTTATTGACCACTTCAGTTTGGCCATCAATTTAAAGTTGACATGTAGTAGAAAATAGCAATTTCATGTCCAATTTTCCCCATAAGACACGCCAAAAGTGACTCACAAACTTCACATCTCGGTCACTAACTATAGTCTTAGGAACCCCATGCAAACTAACAACATCCCTAAAGAACAAGTCTGCAACATGCACAACATCGTCAGTTTTATTACATGGCATGAAATATGCCATTTTAGAAAACCTATCTACTACCACAAAAATTGAATCACGACCTTTTGGAGTTCTTGGCATCCTAAGACAAAATCCAGAGGCACATTGAGCAAAGAATCAATTGAATTTGATGTTTTTGAATATAATGATAATGTTCCCATTTTTTAAGAAAAATGCACTAACCAATCTCTTAATTCTTTCATTTCTAGGTCAAATGAGGAGCAAAACAAAGTTAACCAAGGCAATTCACTCAAGCAAGTGTTGGAAATAAAAGAAGATTCATGAAATGAATTGAAGAAAAAGCCACTCGATAAGGGGCGTGATATGACGAAGGATTAAGAGATTAGTGCAAGTGATGGGAAAATTTATGATGGTATAAAGTTGAAAAGTTGCAAAAAGAAAAGAAAATAGTTTTAGTTAAAATGTATATTTTTTAATTGAATAAATAGTGCTAAAGAATGAGTGAAAATTGTAATCTAAGCAATATTATTGATTTTGTGTTTGTAGGTTGTGCATAGATTTGAAGAAAAGTGTGAAGAGAGGAGAAATTTGCTAAGTATTAAAATACACTTTGTAGAAGTTCAAGTCCATGTTGCGACATAGATTCTCCAAATCACAACATCAACTTCAAACTTCTGCAAGGTTTTGAAAATTTTTCTTGAGTCAAGATCGCGACATGGATTCTTCATGTCACGACATCGACGCACATGCAGGGCACATGACCAATCCAAATTGCGACATGGAATTTTCCATGTCTTTACATAGAGTCGCGTACTGGCAATTGATATTAGGCCATGTCGCGATGTGGAAAACTCCATGTTGTGACATTGGTACGATTAAAACCCAATTTTTAAAGAACTCTTCTTCTTCTTCTTCTTCTTCTTCTTCTTCCAAATTCTTCATTTCTTCCAAGCAATAACAGTACAACTCCCCTTCTAAACCTTCACTTTTCTCAACTTCTCCCATTTTCTTCCATAAAAATCCTTTCTAAACACCATAATTCACTACCACAATCTTTCTACATTATCTTTGGAGCATCAAAGAGGGAACACTTTGGGGTTTGCTTGGTAAAGTTGAACGTCGAAGAGGGATTTGCACTCAATTTCTTGAGAAATTTTTGGCATCAATCAGGTAAGATCCTTCTTAACTTTGTGATTAAATTGGTGAGAATTGTATAAGGTAATTTGTGGGTGCATGTTAACTAATTTCATCTGGTATTTTGGAAAATAATTTGGTTGATTTTGGATAGAATTTTTGTACGAATTTTTTGGACAAGATTGGATAGTGACTGATTAATTTTTTGAATAACTTGAACTGTGGTTGGATTATTTGAATTATTGTTGAGAAATTATGAAATTTTGTTGACAAAATTGGTGGAATTTTATCTTGGTTGTGAATTTGAAAATTTTCAGTTCTTATTTGTTAAATTGGTTGATAAATTGCTATGAAAAATGACAAGAGGTGTATATCAGAGTGCTGAGAGGAGAGCAAGAATGACGGGTAGAGGGGAGAGTTCGAGAAAAAGAAAAGCCGGTGAAGGGACGGGTAGAGAAGGGAAAGTAGGCTAACCTAGTGAGGGTGGTGAACAAGTAGAACCTTAATTCTTCAGTGATAGAGCTCATCAACTGTTTAAAAATAATAAGAAATATGAGGTGATTAAGGAGTGGAATTTTAATCTATCCATGCATTGGGGATAGTATGAAAAGGCTAGGAGGAGATAAAAGCTCATATCAGAGCTAGGCATTGGAAAAGATTCAATTGTCCAATTGATCCTATGTCTACACAACTTGTTAAAGAATTTCATTGTAACCTTTTTGAGGTTAAGGATGAGATGGTGAGAGTCTGGGGATATTGGTTGATTTCAGTTCCGAAATGATTAATTCTTTCTTTAACATACCTCCTGTGCATTCTAATGAGTATCCAACATTTTTGCATAATGATGAGAAAGTTATGAATTCTATTAAAAATGCTATTTGTTTTGTGAATGTGGATTGGGTTCGGAGACACTACAAGTAGCACCGAATTAAGATTTCCTCGTCGTGGACTCTTACTTGTGGCTAAATTGTTGTTTTATTTTATTGGTTACTGAATTTGGGGTTCCAATTTCTTGAGCTTTATCCAGAGGGATAAAGTGCTGCTGGTTTATGTGATTATGACAGGAAAACTAGTAGATGTTGGCAAACTGATTAGACAGGAATTTCTCGAGAGTGGCAGGTCCGGGATACCCATGTTTTATACACTCAATCTAGCCCATTATTTATGAACAGTTACTGGATGCCACATTGACCTGGCATAGCCAATCACACGTTCCAAGGGTAGGATCAATTGAGAATATGTTTATAGGATGGTTTGTATGTATGAGAAGCATCATCCTAGAAAAGGCTATATCCCACCACTACCATCACCTCAGGGAGCACCATATATCTCTTTGCCACCCGGATATTTATTTGATGCCTCAGTCAATAAAGAAGAGCGGAATGAGTTGCAAGGGTATTGGACCTATAGTTGGCTGGTAATGCATAACAATCTGGTAGTGATAAGAGAAGCCCTCATGACCATTACACTTGATACATGGGTGATACTACCTCCATTTTAGCATTATGGGCCACCTCATTGGCAATACTACATACTACCGGTAGTTGATGCCCATCAAGCAGAAGCCCAACAAGCTGGACAGGCCAGAAGAGCTCAAGATGATGACCATGAGGAGCCTCAACCTAGTGAGGCAGAAGATGGTCGAGAAAACATGACACAGGAAAGTTGTGCAACCAGCGACAACGGATAGTGATGACTTGGGACCCACGCATTTGAAGGATTTTCATGAAAATTGACAATTTTTATTGTTCGACTTAGTACTTTTATCTTTAATTATTTTTATTTTTAGTTATTTTACTTTGAGATATTTTAGTTTTGAACTAGATTTGCTAATAGCTGTAAGTTGAAGTCAAGTAGATTTCTTTTAATGACTTGATGGAGTAGATCGTTTTGAGGATTAATTTGCTAAATACTTGGTTTGGTTTTTGGCCATTTTTATTACTTGATGATAGTAGATTGGCTAAGAGTCTTAAGGTGATGCCACGTTTAATTTTATTGATGCTTTGACTTGGATATTTATTTTTCTAGAATTTAATTAAATACATGGATTAGTTGAGTGCCCTTAGTATGTTCATTTGATATTGATTTGAAATAAATTTTTTTCATAGTTTACTTGGGTCTTGTTTAATTGCTTTTATGTTTTTATGTCAGAATTTTGGGTGAGCGGTTGGATGAATTATTCATTAATTAAAATAAAAGAGACAAGTTTGGGGGTGTTTATTTCTTACTTTACGAATGGTTATTTTATGTGTATTGATGTACTAAAATTACGAGTGGATGGAAAATTGATCAATTAGTTCCTGATGATGATATCTGGCTTACAATAATTGGGTCATTTCATGAATTTAAGTGTGAGCGAGAGTTTTTTTGCAATATAAAAATTTCATAAACTTGGTGTTACTATTTTTCAAAAAGAGGTACTAAAATTTTGAGAAAATTTATTTAAAATATTATTTTTGATTAAATCGTCAATATTATTTTGTTAGTTGATTTATCTTTTGGAAAGAGTAAGTTAAATGAAATAGAAGGACAATTGGGACCTTTTGTGTGTTTGCATAGGGAATGTTCTTCTAATTTGTGAATAATTGGTATTTGAGATTAATTTTAAGTACGTTTCACTCATTTTCCTTGGTTTTGGAACTTCTTCTAAATTTTTTTTTTCTGCTACTAATAAGGTAATTGCGGGATTCTGGCATATACCCATGCTGTTTCTCCAAAATAAGTCATTAGAGTAGTGATAAAGCGAGTACGAGATTCCAGCATATACCCATATTATTTCTCCGAATTAAGCTATTAGGAATAATATTTTAGTAAACCAATAAGTTGAGAAAGAAATATTTATATTACTTATCATTGATCTTGTACTACTTAACCCTTATTAGAGGTATATTCCCAAATTGTGTGACCTATACATTTAGGTATATTCCTAATAACGTAAACTTCTATTTTCATACGACCTTGTCGGGATGATTGACTAACTTTATAATATTTGTGATTTGAGAAAAAATGATGTTTTGAATGGATAGAACTAAAACGCTTCAGAATTCTTTTTGAGAATAGTATTGCTGAGTGACTTGAAATCTTGTATAGTAAATGAACGTGTATTTTTTTTTTAAAATTCGGAAACTTGAATTGACTCATTTAAATATTTCACTTATTATATATTGAAAGTTCGTTGAGAGATTTTTTAGTTGTTCTAACTACATCCATAACTCATCAAGTGTTTTGTCAATTTTGGTGGTATTATTTTGTTTAGTTGCTAGTAAGGTTTTTTTTTTTAACTTTTTGTTTTGCTTGGGACTACTAATGGATGTCACATATCCTTTGATTCAAAATCATTCATATCATTTTAGACAAGATTATTTTTTTTAGTTTAGAATGATGTGGCAAATTTGAATCAAGATTAGTGCATTTACGAATTTCCCCGAGTGAGATTCATTTTTGTAGAGTATAGATTTGCAACTGATCGAATTTCTAAACGCGTCCTTCTATTGAGAGTTCTATCAATGAAAATGACCCGACAATAATGAGTTTCCTCAATCCAAATTGTGGGCAGAAAATATAGTACATCAAATAGTCACGTCTAAAACTAGTTCTATTGACTATTTTTCCTAGGTATTTCTTGATTTCATTTTAATAACCTAGAAAAGTTTTTTTTTTTTTTTAAGGGAAAGAACCTAATATTTTCTACCTTATGGTTCCGTTTCACTAAACAAAAAATTCAATATCAGAATAAAGTCTTTGTCGACGGAAAATCAGATAAAAATATGGATTCTAAAACAACTGCGTTCATTGTACTTAGAGCTTCACAATAACATCACACATTTGGTTGGTACACATAGTTGCAGTTAGAAAAGACTTTAGATTAGTCTGTCGAGCCAATTTCCTAAGAAGAGTATATATATATATTACCAAATTTGTATCACTAAAACATCACCAACCAAAACATCAGTCAATAAGCCTTCATGGACGAATGAAATGACAATTGGTTTCTTTCTTTATCATTATCTACATTCTACATAGTTTCCTAACTTATCTGCAACACTTCAAGCACAGCATAATTCCCTAATTTATCTCAATTGTCACTCAATTAAATGATCAATCCTCTTGAAAGTGAGAAGTGATGTAAACAATCTCGTTCTCTGTCTTGTATGCAAATCTAATTATTCTTACTAAATAAGTTAATGGAACAAGGCAATCATTCTTACTAAATAACTTGATGGAACAAGACAATCAGTTTAACAAAATATTAAGTCTTTTGGTTTTAGATAAGGAAAAAACAATAAAAAGTAAAAAATTATCATTTTGTCTACGTTTTCTTGATCTGGTGCATGAAATTTGAGTAGCATCCTTGATGCGAACCCCGCATAAACTGACAAGACCTGAAATCGATGTGGAACCTAAGAATGTCTAAACAAATCCGACTTGATGGATTCAAATATATTGATTAAGAAGATCAAAAATTTAAAGTATCTATTCTAGACTGTACAAGATATTGACCCGTTGTATGTAATGAGAATAGAAACGATAATGTTTAAAATAGGTAGACGCAAGAATCAATCTTGCAAAATACCCAAATTTTTGGAAGACATGTTGGAGAATTTTCTCACAAAGGTTTTTTTTTTTTTTTTTTTGAATATTAATGAATGAATAATCGGCTAAGAGGTGTTTTTAACGCTACAAGGGGCTAGTCAAACCCTACAAAGTAGGCCTATACTACTAGGAAACAATCTTGTCAAATCCTAGTAGGCTCAGGATTAGAATACTAGATATAAAATTGATTAAAATAATATTGATATAGGTTGATATTTTCACCCAAAATAAAAAAAAATCCAATAAAAAATTGCTTAAAATAAATAGTAATTTAATTAGGAATCGATGGACAAATAGGGCTCTGGTCCTAGGATTTTTCGAACCCTTCATGAAACTCTTCAATTCTTGGATTTCTTGGATTTGAATCCGCTAGATGTTCTTGGAGTTGGACGTCTAAAACATACACGAGCCTCTTAACTTGAATTTGAATAAATTCTGCGCCCCTATTTGAAAATCCAAATCTCCTTGACAAAGTTCAGCATGGCTTGGTGCAATTTCTTGGCCCTCAATCTCATGATTGGCCTGATTGGAACTCAAATTGGATCCACTCCTTCAGTTTGTCTCACGACCCCATCACTTGTTCCTTGGCTCACGTATGCATCATCTCCTTCCCTATTTAGATGATTCGTCTTCGAATCAATTCCTACATCAAAACAAAAGAAGAAAAATCAGTAATATTAAATGTTGCACTAATATTATAATTACTAGAAAGGTCGATCTTGTAGGTATTGCCATTAATTCTTTCAAACACTTGAAGAAGTAAAATTTCCAATGGAATTCAACTTCCTAAATAAGCAAATCATCACCCTCCCTCAGTGAAACAACATTCTTCCTTAACAAAGCAAAATCAGGAAAATTCTAAGAATATCTTTATTATATATGTTTATCTATCAAGTTTTCTATCCAATCCTAAGTCAGAGGTTCCAAATTAGGCATCTTATCAAGATTAACCAATGGGCCAGCACCAGACCAGTTGTCATGCCAGAAAGAAATTTTCCTTGCCTAACAATTTATTGAAAGTGGTGAAAAGCATCCTTTCTACAATTCAGCATTCTTCTCCAAACTGAAGAATCATTTAACCTGATTGAACAACATAAAGGATACATTTGCTAATGAAGATATTTAGATTTAAAAAAACTTGACCAAGAGAATCCCTACACAATAAAGGCCACCATAGTTTGATTGAGAATCCATATATCATATAATGTAGCCTTACCAAGTCTAAACCATTTTCAGAATGAGGAAAACTAATTATTCCAAGACCTCAAGGCCTTGTTTGGTTCATGGAATTCAGTAAGGAAAAGAAAATAATTCCACTGAAAAAGGTTTTTTCTGTTCGGTTGAAAGGAAACTGATAAGGAAACGAATTCAGGGAAATTGACAAAGGAAATGGATTTCACCAACTTCAAGTGTATTTTGCTTAGATTCCAATTCCTCAGCAAAACGTGAGGAAACGATGGAAAGTAAAAAAATACGCGGGTCAACACGCGGGTTCTAAGCAAGTAAAATGTAAAATGGATCTGCATTCTAAAGTTTAATTCAATCTCTCCCTCTCATCTGAACATTTTCCCTCATCCTCTTCTCTTCTCTTCTCTTCTCTTCTCTTCTCTTCCTCTCTCAATCGCAACTCCCTCCAGTCTCTTAGATTTGCTTTCATCATGAAGACCAATGCCGATTACTGTCTACTGGATATTGGAGACCCATTAGACCTTGAAAACAATATTGGACTTTGGAACTCTCTGCACCAAATTTTGGTAACGAACCATTGGGATGAGGCATGCAAGGTATTTGATGAAATGCCTGAAATTGGATACGATTTCTTGGACTGATTTGATTAATGGGTTTTTGCAGAATGATAGATGTTGAGAAATGGGTTCGTGTCGACTAAGTGCAGACAAAGTTCATGGGGTTTGCTTGAAGAAAGATCTTGTACTGATGTGTATGTAGGTAGTGTGCAAGGTGTGGCTGAATTGAAGATGCAAAAATGGTGTTTGACGGGTTAAAGAGTAAGAATAAAGTTTCTTGGAACTTGGAATGCTCTTGATTGCAGGGCATATGGTAGGAAGTGAGTGACGGTTTTCAGAGACGAAATAGGCAGATTCTGAGGCCACACATTTCATGTATTCTAGTGTTTTCGCAGCTTGTGCTAGTATTGGAGTTTTGTGGTAGACTTATTTTAATTTAATGTCATGTAATAATATGCAAAGTTTGAAGAGTTCAACATTTTTCTCAACAATCTCAATAATATGAGATATTTTTCAAAATTTTGTAACTTATTTCATATTTTTTGTAGCAAATTATATGATTTATTCTTTATCTATAAAATATTTTTCGTTTTTTTTTAACTCTTGTAAACTACTATAAAAAGAGCTTTTCCTCTTCAAGTGTATTTACAAGGTGCATAGGTTAAACCAAATACTCTTATTTCAAGTTTTTTTCATCATGGTATTAAAGTAATTTTATAATTATTCTCCGAATCAATTTCATAATAAGAACTGTCTTGGTACAATTAATCATTTTAGCTAACTAAAAATGAAGTAATCAAGAAAGCAATCAAATTAAAATATTTTAGAAACTCATTTTAATAGATTGGAATTTTTAATTTGTTAATTTTCAAAAAAAAAAAAAAAAGAATAAAAGAAAGATACATTCCAATACCATTTTTATTTCTTTTTCAAAATTCATGAACCAAACACAAGAATCACTTTCTTAGAAATTCTTTTCCTTTCCTTACTACTTTCCACAATAACCAAACAAAATAAGGAATAAAACATTTTCAAGGAATTTAATTTTCTTTTTCTTCCTTTCCTTTCTTCAGTAAATTCCTGGAACCAAACATGGCCCAAATGAACCTTACCTCCAATTGGAGAAGAACCCAAAAAAATTCAGCAAATGATCTCTCCAATTCTTTATAGAACCTTTTTCGGACCTTGCAACACAGACAACAAAAATATAGGAATACAACTTAGTATATGCTTGATCAACATAAGCCTATCTTCCTGAGAAAGCAGTGTGTACTCCAACCAGCAGCTTAGTAGTGATTTTCTCAAGTAAAGGCTGAAAAATTGCTCGTCTTCCTCTGTTGGTGCATGGAACAACCCAAATAGATGAAAGGCAACTTTTTTTGTTTAAAGCCAAGAATCCTTGGAATAGTTCTTTCCTTAGAAGAAAGAAGTTTAGCTAAGATTATAACAGAGTTTTTATTCCTATTGATCTTTTGATCAGATGAATCTTCATATTTAGCAATGAAGTTCATAAGGTTGGTAGGAGACCTCAAATTCCCTCTTGTGAAAATTACAATGTCATCAGCATATGAGAGATGAGAAACTGGAATACTGTTTCTAGTAGTGACATAGTGATCAATCTTCCTTGATGCAAACAGGTGATTCAAACCTGTGCTTAACACTTCCAATTGCTAAAATGAAGAGAAAATGAGAGATAGGGTCTCCGTGACAAACACCTTTGGAAGACTTAAAGAAGCTAGTGGGCCAACCATTTAGCAGAATGGAAAACAAATAATTATTCAAACTATTCTGATTAACTGAAATCCATAACCGAGAGAAGCCAAATTTGCTTATTACTGAACTTAGAAAAAGGCTAAGAGATTCTATCTAAGGCCTTAGCCATTTCCAACTTCAACATCATATTACCGCCTCTAGCCTTTCTATCAATTGAATGTACCAACTCCTGAGCCAACAATATATTATCTGCAATATTACTCCCCCAAACAAAAGAAATTTTGCTGAACAAAAAATTTTTTGGCAACAATTTAGACAGTTAATTAGCCATCAACTTTGTTAAAATTTTGTTAGCAAATGAGCATGATTCCATTGACATTGTATAAATTTTGTCAGCCAACAACTTTGTCAATTCCTTTACTATTTCTTTCTCAATGGATAGTTCAGCTAATCCATCTACTGATATTTCTGACATTTTTGATATTGTGTAAGATTTTTTAGTTTTTATTTTTTAAAAAAAATTTCTCAACAAAATTAGGAACCTTTAACATTGTTCTATATTCCACTCACGGTTAAAAAACTCGGCTGAGTCGTAGCCGAAACTCATCATTCTGTTCCGATACCGAGCTGAATCATATCGGAGTTACTAGAACCGGTGTTGACTCGGTAGACTCGGCCGAATCTTACCGATCTAACTCACCGTGTTGTAAAATCGGACAGACTCGGACGAGTCTATCCGAGTCGACTCACGAGATCCGTCCAAGTTGAGTTGCAGTTGACCACAACCATGGGATCTAGGCTTCGAAATGGGATAGAGTCCATATAAATACGCTATCTTCAAGCCCTTTTTGTTCCTTAGTAGAGTTTGAGTGGGTAAAAAAAGTTGTTGACGAGGTTTGCTGTTCGCATATGAAAAAGGAGAAGGGGATGATTGGTGCGGCTTCACTTCGAAGAGAGAGGAAGAGTAGGGGTCATGTGGCTGGTGAAATCTGCAGTGGTAAGAAAAGAAAAGGGAAAAGGTTGTGCTAATTTGGCTGGTGAAATCTCCAGTGAGAGGGAGAGAACAGAGGGTTTGCAAGTGCAATTTGGGGTTGAATGGAAAAGAATTTTGAGAAGAAGTGTAGTTTGTTTTTGGTGGATAAAACGGCAAAATGGCAATTACTTTGGAAATAGTTAATCAAAAAATAAAGAATCTAGATTAAAATTTTTAAAGAATAAAGTTAAAAACATGGACATATTTATTTTTTAATATTATAAGTACTTTGATTCATTTATTTGGGTTCTACAATAAAATATTTGATTGGTTAATACAATTATACTCATCAAATATGATATGTTGTTACATTATTTAGTTTGATAATTGTGCCTATTAATGTTATACATTTATTCCATAAATTTTTAGACATTTTCTATAACAAAATTTTTGTATAATCCCGATACGCGATCGATATGCCGAAATCGATATAGAACGATACGAATCCGCGACCGTCACCGCAACCGTGACTTTGAACCATGACTCCACTATATGTATTAGTAAACGAACTCTTTTTATTTGATTAAGTTTGTCAATTGAAGTTTTTTCTTCTACTTGTGCAATTTATCTTACAACTTTTTATTTTAAAATAAATCTAAATAACTAAGGGAACGATGCTGCCCCATAATTGAACTTTTTGAACTAACCAACTACCAAATAGACAGAGAAGCATCCGAAGAGTGTGGAAGCATGTTGAACTGAAAGCAAGAAACCACCCCTGCTATATTAAACCAGAGTTACCAGACCAAGACGGCTAAGGAAAAGATGATCCAGTGTTTCTTGCCCACTGTAGAAACTACACTTAGAAGCCAGTGGAACTCCTTTTCTTTGGATTGCAGAATTAAGAGACAGGTATATCATTAAGTAATCTCTACATGAAAATCTCTTATTCACATCTAGATGTGTTATCCAGACATAATCTCAAATTAACATCAACTCACTTTTTGGACACTTAATTGAATTGATTGCTAAAGAAGTAGTAAAATTCTCATTGGTATTCAACTTCTAAATAAGCAAATCATCTCCTTCTCTCAAAGACACAACATGCTCCCTTAATAAAGAGACATCAAAATCAGCAAAAATTCTTAGAATAACTTTATTATTCCATCCAGTTCTTGTCCAAGCCTAAGCTAGAGGCTCCAAATTAAGCATCTTATTAGGATCAACCAAAGGGCCAGCACCAGACAAGTTGTCATGCCAGAAAGAAATATTTCCTTACCTAATAATGTATTGAAACTGGTGAAAAGCATCCTTTCTACAATTCAACATTCTTCTCCAAACTGAAGGTTCATTTAACTTGAGTGAACAACATAAAGGATGCATTTACTGATGTAGATATTTTGCTTTCAAAAACTTAACCAAGAGAATCCCTAGACAATAAAGACCACCATAGTCTAATTGGGAAGCCATGCATCATATAATGTAGCTTTTCAAAGTCCAGAACATTTTTAGCTGGAATGAGGAAAAGAAATATTCACCCAAGACATCCAATGAACCTTACCTCCAGTTGAAGACAAGAAGTAAATGGGAATACAACTTTGTACATGGTTGATTAACTTAAGCCTACGTCACTGAAAGAGCTATTTGTGTTGCCAACCAATAACTTTAGTAGTGATTTTCTAAAGTAAAGGCTTTGCTCTAGTCTTCCTCTCTTTGTGCATGGGACAACCCACATAGATGAAAGGCAACTCTTTTGTTTAAGGCCAGTAATCCTTGCAATAGTTCTTCCGTTAGATGAAGGAAGTTCAGTTGGAATCATAATAGAGCTTTTATTCCTATTGATCTTCTTACCAAATGAATCTTCATATTCAGTAATGAACTTCTTAAGGCTAGTAAGAGACCTCACATTCCCTCTTGTGAAAATTGAAATATCATCAGCATATGAGAGATGAGAAACTGGAATACTGTATCTACTAGTGACAAAGTGATCAATCTTGCCTGATGCAAACAAGTGTTGTAAAACCTTTGCTAAATACCTCATGTGCTAAAATGAAGAGAAAGGATAGATAGGATCTCTTTGAGAATACGTTTGGAAAATATAAAGAAGCCACTGGGACAACCATTTAGTAGAATGGCAAACCAATAATTATTTAAATAGTTTTTAATAATTAAAATTTATGACTGAGAGAAGCCAAAATTGCTCATTACTGAACTTAGGAAAGGTTAAGAGACTCTATCGAAGGCCTCTACCAACATTGTTAATCTTGGGTAAGATTTTATTAATTTCTATTTTGAAAAAAAATTCTTTCTGAGGTACAATAGAAATAAGAACCTTTAATATTTTATATTCAATAAATGACATAGTAAAGATTCAAATCTTTCTATATGATTAATTATGTCAATTTGGAGTTTTATCTTCCACTTCTGCAATTTTTCTTATAACTTTTTATTCTGAAATAAATATAAACTATGGATATCAAAATGACTATTATATTGTAAGAAATTTTGAAGATTAATCCGAGTGGTCTTATAAATTTTCATTGTCTATGATGGAGCTATTATTTGAGATATTATTTGAAATATAATTGAATAATTGTTGTAGCAAAGTTTGAAATATGATGCATGTGAGATAAAAATATGATTGAAAAAAGTGTTACGAAATTTTGCAAAATGTTATTTAGAGAACAACGGATAATTGAGCTATCCATTTGAAAATATTTTCATGCATTTTGAATAGTTCAAGATCTACTTTGAAGTGAAAAAATTTTCTTTGTCTAGCATGTATGAAATAATCAATTCTCATCAAATTGTTTCATTCTACAAATCACACGTTTCAAATGAGATTTAGGTTCTATGTTCATTTTAAATGGGAAGTCTTTAGCAAATATTATCGCAGTTGCAAACCCATCTTCTCTATATTTTTCACACAAAAAAAAAAAAAAACATTTTTGTTGGTCTAGAGCAACATCAATACACACATCTTCAATTCTAACTAAGTTAATAACAAAAAATATATCATACCATTAGAACACTGATAATAAAGTACAGTTTAGGTAGTAAGATTCTTTCCCTATGAGCTATTGGTCATGAGTTCGAGTCATCAAGGGTGAGAAAAGGACGGTTTTACAAAAATAAAAAAATAATATATTTACCATATATTCATTACCCAATAAAGAATCTAAATTTTCAAGTTCATATATTGCTAAACAATTAGTTCTACTTTTAGTTTTTGGATCTTTACTAACTTCTTCTAATTTTAACAAGTCATCTCTTGTTTGTGAGTTGTGAAAAATAAAGATATTGTATGAGAGATAATTATCAAGAAAAATAGGAATAGAGAAATGAAGGGGGAATACTTGAATAAGGTATCTCTCTTTATAAATTTTTTCCATCCCTTCTCTGTAAAATTCCTTTCTCCTTTTGGCATCTATACTACCATCTTCTAATGGCGACATAGGCTTCCTTTCAGCCTCATGCTGAAGGGCATAAAATGCGTTTGTTTGTAGATGTTTACTATGTAAACAACAGGGCTCAGATAGCATGGATTCATCATGCCTCTTGAAAGCATGAAAAGTGAACTAGCTGTGTTCTTCACTAAGGAAGAAGTGGCTTAATTGTCTAAGCCTTTCCAATTAGCTCTTATTGGAAAGTTTTCCCACGGTAGTCCTAATATGGTCACTTTGTGGGAACCTTTTCTATTAGCCTTATTGATTCAAGGCATGTGCTAATTAGATTTCAATTGGAAGAAGACAATCTTAGATGTTGGATGAAAGGTTTCTGGTATGTGACTGATTTTCCCATGAGAATTTTTAATTGGAGCCTAATGTTTCAACCAAACATGGAATTTTCTTTCGCTCTTGTTTGGGTTTCATTTTGAATATCTCCCTTTTTGCTTTTTTAGTAAGGAATCATTGTATTCTTTTGCTCAAGCTATTGGAACGCCTTTAAAAATGGATATGGAACCTGCTTCCATAACATGATCTAGCTATACTAAGGTCTGTGTTAAAATGGATTTATTGGGAAAGCATCCAAATAGAATTTTTGGATTGGCTTGGTCTTGGTGATAAAGATCAATGGCAATACATTACCTGTGAGAGTGATCCATCATACTTTCAGAAGTGTAGAGTGCAAGAAGCAAGGACATGGTGAAGTTGATTGCGTGGTGGGAAACCTCAGGTTGATATAGGTAAGTAGGTCGAGCAAATAAATCATAAGGAAAAGACGATGGCAAGTGGGGACAAGAAAGTTAAGCAAATCTATCAGAAGAAGGCAGAGCTACTGAGTTCACATATTGTTCAACCTAACAAACAAGTTATTGAAGAAGTATCAAATGAGGCTCTTGCATCTAGTAGCAAAGATTCAGATTATGGGGAAGTACATGAAGTTAGGGTTTCTAAGGATTCGACTCAAAAAGACAACATGGAAGTGAGGATTCCTGAAGGTAATTCACTCAAGGCTGGTGATCAAGAAAACTGGTGTTCGGCAATGGCAGACCAGAATATTCCAACAACTTCTCAAAACTCAGCTGAGAATCAGGAGGTTTCAAAATCAATTTTTATGAATTTGAAAAGTAGAACTATTGAGATAGTGGAGGATTCAGTGGATACGAATAATTTGCATGCTAAAGTTGTTTAGATAGAAGGGGATTCTATAGATCCAAATTTGAATTTGTAAGGCAAAGCTATTGAGTTAGAGGAGGATTCAGTGGATATGGATTTAATTTTGAACGTTGATGCTATCAAGGTGGAAGGGGATTACGTGGATACGAAGTCTATGGAGTTGCTGACAGTCTAACTAAATCAAAGTCAAAAGAAGAATTGGGTTTAGTCATGGATAAATTTACGAGAAACTTTTGGCATATTTCTCAGAATTGGATTGTCCCAATTCTAAGAAAGAGCCTATTTCTTTGTGAGAATGAAAAACAATTAGTAGATTATTGGCTAAGAAGTTGAAACAAATGGATAGCCTTTCCCTAAAGCATGGTTTTTCAATTAAAAAGACAAAACGTAGAAAGGTTTATGCATCAAGATCACATGCAATGCAAACTAGATTGAATTCTTTAGTCTACCAACAAGCCTCATTCACCAATACCCCAATGATTGTCTCGTATGGAATATATATTAGGGACATTAGAAATAAAGCCTCACTTCGTAGAGTAAAGCTCTTAGTCCGTCAAAATAAAGCTAGCTGGTTTGTCTTTTTGAGTCTATGGTTAATAAAGAAAGAGTTTCTTCTTATGCTTTTAAATTAGGGTTTCCAAATTTCATGGCTAAACCTAATGGAAAATTTTGGTTGTGCTGGTCTTCTAACGTCAACATTTCGAGTATATTTGCTATTGATAAATGCTTTCATGTTAAAAAGGCTTCATCTTTATTCAACAGGGAATGTTGGGCTTCCTTCATTTATCATAAATCTTCTAGGCATGAGAGAAGGGTTTTGTGGGATTTTTTTGGAAGGGTTTCAGATCTCTTCTGACCCTTCGCTTGTGGGGGAGAATTCAATATAATTTGTTTTGTGGAGGATAACTTGGGGTCTTCCACTCCTAATATCAATATGATAAAGAAGTGTTAACGATTTTTTGGAGGATTGTGGTTTGATGAATTGGCCTTTCACTAGAAATAGTTTCACTTTGTTAGCAAATAGCAGGGGTTCTTCAGTTTGGAAGTGTCTTGATAGAGTTATGTGTAACTGTCTTTCCAAGAAGATTATGAGAAAATCTCCATTGACCATCTACCAAAACCTTGCTTGGATTATTCCTTTTTGGTCTTCTCCTTTGATTCTTCCATTTATTTTGGTCCTCGGTATTTTTGAGTCTTGGGTATGTGAACCAAATATATTTTGTTCTTATAATTGGTTAACCTAAATTGATCTTTGCCTTGTAAGGGGTCCCCTATTTTCAGTTGGCTGCTAAGCTGAAAAAGTTGAAAGTGGAATTGAGAAACTGGAGCAAGGTGGTTTTTTGGTGATATTTTTGCAAAAGTGAAGGCTATCGAGCTAGAAGTTCAAGCTAAGAAGGCTCACGTCAGTGTAATCCCACCGTCGATTCCCAAATGGAGTTGTCTTTAGCAAATAGCCATTTATCTCAAGTCTTTGGGTAATGAGGAAGCTCTTAGAAAGAAAAAATCTAGTGTAAAGTGGCTTAAGGAGGGAGACCATAACACAGAACTCTAGGCACAATTTGGCTATCTCTAGAATCAAAATTAATGGGGTATGGACAGAAGATACTGTTGAGATTGAGAAAGAAGGAAATCAATTTCTTCAGCCACTTGTTCTCTACTGAGGAGGTTTCTGATGATGACTTTATGGTGCATGATATTCCTCCTTTGGTTTTCTGTTGCGGATAATGACATGCTTGAAAAGCCTTTGACTTTGGATGAACTAAAAGCAGCAGTTTTTGGTCTTAATGCCACAAGTGCAGCTAGTATTAATAGCTTCAATTAGGTTTTCTTCACCACTTGTTAGGACATTATCAAGCTTGACTTATGGGAGGGGGTAAAAGCTTTTGTGCATGGCTCATCCTTGCCTAGGTATTCACAAGCTCTCTCATCTCTCTAATTCCGAAGGAGAATCCAGCCTCTTTTGGGTCTGTATTTTGGACTAATAAGCCTTTGTACTTTTGTGCATAAAGCATGTAGTAAAGTCATGGCTAATAATGTTTCTTTGACATTTCCTAACATCATTTCACCTGAGCAGATTGCTTTTGTCAAGGGAAGAAGCATCACAGAACAATATCTCATTGACACAAGTGATGGTGGACTTCATTAAAGAAAGGTGAGAGTAGTAGCATAATCTTGAAGCTGTACCTCAGAAAGGCTTTTGATAGAGTGGGTTGGAGTTTTCGCTGCAAAATTCTTGCTTCCTTTGGGTTTTTTGCTCATTGGATTTCTCTAGTAAAAAAGGTGATGGAAAATTGTTAGTTTTCAGTGCTAATCAATAGTGTGCCAAAAGGGTTTTGCAAATCAACTAGAGGGGTTCGACAAGGTGATCCCTTGTCTCCTTTCTACGTATAATCATGATGGAGGCGTTGATTCAGGGGCTTAATAAACAATTCTCTCAACAAAGGGTTGATCATTATGCTTTGCCTAGCAATTGTCGTTGCAAATCACTCAATTAACATTTGTTGATGATGTCTTGATATTAAAGTAGACTCAAGTTCCTTGAAGAATTTCATCGAATTTCTTTCTAAGTTTGAGGCAGCTTTTGGACAGTTTGTGAGTATTTTTAAAAGTTACTTTATCTCATAGGTGTGCCCAAATTAGAATTAAAAGAAGGCTTAATTATAGTTTGCACCCTAAAATTAGGGAACAGTTGCAAATTACCCCTTATATTTATTTTATCTACAAATTACCCCCAATAATTAGGGTACAGTTGCAAATTGCCCCCTATGTTTGCTTTATCTACAAATTGCCCTCAAGATTAAATGAAGTTAAATTTCTCATGTAAAGAGAATAGTGAAATGTCATAATTGCCCTCAATATTTTAATTACCTTAACCAACATAAAATTAGGGTGAATTGCATTTTGGTATCTGATTTTATTTTATAAGTAATTTTTCATTCAAAAGTAACAATGTTTTTTCATTCAACATTAATGAAAAAACAATTTATCGTTCAGTATTAATTGTATGAATTAGTTTACTATTTTAATTTTTTCCCCTCATCTATTTTTTAGTATGCTATCACGTACTTGTTCCTTCAATATTATTTTTATATCTACATTAAATTATTTTATTTAGTCAATCACATTACTGTAGTTTTATTAATTTTTATTTTATTTTCTCTATTATCAATAATTATTTCATCACTTTGTATTTAAAAAATCACATTATTTAAGTAAATATACTAGTTTGAGATATAATCAATATTATTTTAAATAAATTTAGAATAATAAATTTAATTTATTAGTATCATTTTCAAATTTAAGAGAAGAATTTTAGTAAAGAATTTCACAAAGTATAACTAAAAATATTGAGGGTAATTATCACATTTTACTACTCACTTTAGATGAAAATTTTAAATTCATTTAATCTTGGGGGCAATTTGTAGATAAAACAAACATAGGGGGTAATTTGCAACTGTTCCCTAATTTTAGGGGGCAAACTGTAAGCCTTCCATTAAGCCTTAAAAGAATTATCAATCTTATAGGCTTTGCAAGGAAGGCTTTTCCTTTAAACTACCTTGGTTGCCTGATTTAGAAAGCCATGAAGAGGATAATTCTTTTTCAACCTTTGTTGGAGAAAATTGGAACTAAGCTAAGAGACTGGTAAAATAGATTTCTTTCTCTTGGGGAAAGATTGATATTGTTGAAACATATGTTGAGTAGCATACCATTGTATTTATTATCAGTCATGCAACCACCTAAAGTGGTGATGAAGGAAATTGACAAGATGTATACCAATTTTTTTTGGAGATCCACAGAAGATAGCTTGAGGAGACACTAGATTTCTTGGAAGACCATTTGTCAACAATCTAAATGTAATGGGGCAGGATATCTATGCTAGGGAGGATTTTTCTAAAGGGTTTGCAATGAAAATATGGTGGAAATTTATGCAAGGAAATTCCCTTTGTTCAAAATTTTAAGCTACAAGATATTTGAAGGGTGAAGCCCATCCACCCATTGCTTAATGCACTGGTAAGCCATCAGCTGCATAGACAATAATGCTACTGATAAAGGAAGGTTGAGAAGTTTATCCAGTTTAGAAGTCGAAGGGGTTGGATGTCTTTGTGGTATGAAAACTGGACTGGTAATGGCCTTTTGTACTGGAAGGTCTTAGAGATTCACCATCCTATTTTGAAAGTTTTTGATATTTGGAATTGCCAGAAGTGGGACTTATCAAATCTAGACGTTTATTCAGCAGTGGATAAAGATCCAATCAAGACTGAAATGGTTGGGATTTAATTGATTACTAGCCAAGAGGAGGATGGACTAGTTTGGACTCTAACTCCTAATGGGCAATTCTCTATTTCTTCATGCCTTCAAAAAAGTGTGACAAATTCTTCAATGTGGTCTAGGAAAATGATTTGGGATCCTAAAATTCCACTAAAGATTTCTATCTTTATGTAGAAACTACTAAACTCAAACCTCCTAACAGATGAAGTCCTGTGTAAAGTTGGTGCATGCTTATACACATCTAAGTCTGGTACTTGTAGCAGTCAAGAGTTCTTGAATCACATTTTCTTGAGTTGTAGGTTGGCCAAAGAGGTGTGGATATTCTTTGAAAGACTTTTTGATATCCAGTATCCAGGGGTTTTCTTTACTATAGACTTACCTTTCTTCTTGGTGGGTCAATTACAGTTCCACTTTGATAAGAGTGATTCACAAGTTGATACCTTTAAGTACTTGTTGGAACCTTTGGAAATCGAGAAATAAGGTTAAGTATGAAGGTATATCTTCTTCCTCTAATCAAATTATTGCTAATATTGTTGCTGACTTGAAGCTAACCTTCCAAGCTTTTCCTATGAGACTAGCTGGTCCAAGTGATGTTAATTGGCTATCCATGAGTTTGCTCTCTACAGTAATCGTTACCAAGCCAATTAGATTCAAACAAGTTACTCGGAAATTTTCTAATGCAGGATGGATTAAGCTAAACACTGATGGTTCATCAAGGTTAAATCAGACCTTTTCTTCAGGTGGGCAGGGATTCTTTGAGATGATGATAATCATTCTGGCTTTCTCTCATTATTATGGATCATCCATTATTTTGGCAACTGAGGCACAAGCACTATTGGATTGAGTTCAGTTTTCATGGATAGAGGACTGGATTATATTGAAGTAGAAGTGGACTGTCTCATATTATTTCAAATCATGAAGGGATTAGAAGCTGCTCCTTGTCGAATTGATTAGTTATTCAGAAAATCAAGACACAACTTCAACCTCTATATTTTGTGTGATGCATATCTTTTAGGTTTATAATTCAGCAGTAGGTTTTCTTGCTAATATGGCCCATGATCATCTTTCATCTAGAGTTTTTAATGATCGCATTAGACAAAGGAACCTACCTAGATCACCTAGACTTAAGTGGAGGAATTTAAAGAGGAAAAAAGAAGAAATTCTTTGGAAAACGTTGCTAGGACAAAGTATCTTGGACTTAAAAGAGGAATCTGACACTTTATGGAATGACATGACAACTAGAGTGAGAATACAGTGGCTAAGAATATGCTTAGAAAGTATGGAATGACATGGAAACTAGACTGAGAACAGTGGCTAGGAAGATGCTTAGAGAATCAAGAGGTTATGCCCCCATGAACAAGAAATCTTGGTGGTGGGATTAAGGTGTACAAGTTAAAATCAAAGTTAAGAGGCCTCACTATAAGGTTCTAATATAGTTGTAGAAGTGACGAAAATATTAAGAAATATAAACTTGTTGAAAATGAGGCAAAAAAAGCTGTAAGTAAAGCAAGGGATAGAGCTTTTGAAGATTTTTATAAAAAATTAGAATCTAAGGAGAGCGAGTGAGATATTTATAAAATTTCTAAAACAAGATCCCATAGGACGAAGGACTTAATCCTAATCAAGTGCATCAAGGATGAAAATAATAAGGTGCTAGTAAGGGATGTAGAAATTAAAGAAAAATGGGAGAAATACTTCTATCAACTATTCGATGAAGGCAATGGAAACGATATCATTTTAAGAGAGTTAGATACATAGTCTGAGGAGTATAGAAACGTAGTGTATTATCAAAGGATTTAGGAATAAGAGGTAGAGGAGGCTTTGAAGATGATGAAGAAAGGAAAAGTAGTTGGCCCCGATGATATTTCAATTGAGGTATGGAAATGCTTATAAAAGAAAGGCATAAGTTGGTTTACCAATCTTTTTAATAAAATATTGAAGAGCAAAAATATGCCTGACCAATGGAAGAAGAGTACTCTCACACCCATATTCAAGAACAAAGAGGATATACAAAATTGTACGAATTACAAAGGTATTAAACTAATGAGCCATACAATGAAACTTTGGGAAAAGGTGATAGAAAGAAGGTTAAGAAATGAAACTAAGGTGTCAAATAACCAGTTTGGTTTTATGCCAGAGAGATCGACTACTGAAACCACACATCTCTTAAGAAGACTTACCGAGAGATACCATGATAAGGGAAAGGATCTACATATGATTTTTATTGATCTTGAAAAGGCATACGATAGAGTCCTTGAGAAGACTTTCCAAATTACGTGAAGAGTTTTTGAAAAAAGAAGAGTCAGGGTAGCATATATTCAATAAAGGAGATGTATAGGGATGTGGTTACAAGTGTAAAAACACCAGGAGGTTGACACGAGAGTTCCCTATAAACATAAGTTTGCACCAAGGTTCAGCTATAAGTCCTTATCTATTTGCATTGGTCATAGCTGAACTTACAAGGCACATACAGGAGGAAAGACCATGGGTATGTTATTTGTAGATAATATTGTTTTAGTAGATGAAACAAAAGAAGGGGTTAATGGTAAACTCGAGGTTTGGTGAGAGACACTTGAGGCAAAAGTATTTAGAATTAATACATCAAAAATAGAATACATGAAATTTAAGTTTAGTTAGAGTGGACATAGGAATAGAATAGGGGTTAGTATAAAAAATCAAGAGATATCCATAAGTGACAATTTTAAGTATTTAGGATCAGTTTATTCAGAGTTATAGTGGTATAGATTGAGATGTTACACATCAGATGCAAGCGGGTCTTTGGATTAAATGGAGAATGGCATTGGGAATGTTATGCGACCGTAAAATTCCTTTACGGCTTAATGGTAAATTTTATGGAATGACAATTAGGCCAACGATACTTTATGGGTCTGAATGTTTGCAGTGAATTACACACATGAGCAAAAGATGAGAGTAGCAGAAATGCGAATGTTAAAATAGATGTGTGGGTACATTAAGATGGACAAGATACGCAATGAGCATATTCGTGAAAAGATTGGAGTAGCACCTATTGATGAGAAGATGAGAGAAACACACTTAAGGTAGTTAGGTCATGTGTTAAAACGTCCAGTAGAAGTGTCTGTCAGACGAGTAGATTTTAGAGAGAATAGTCAACATAAGAGGGGTAGAGAAAGATCGAAAAAGATTTGGTGGGTAACTTGTGAGAAAGATATAGCCCTTCTAGGAATTGAGGAGGATATGGTCCATGACAGAGCACAATGGTGTAACAGGATTCATGTAGCCGACCCTACTTAGTGAGATTAAAAATATAGTTGATTTGTTTGTTTGTTTGTTTTATGTGAGTAATTGGTTAATTATAAGCACAAATTTATTTTTATTTGATTATATATTTTAATTGCTAGATTAAGTATGCAATTATAAGTAGCTTGTATTAAGTTGAAATAATTGTGATAAATTACTAATATTGAAATCTAACAAATAATGAACACGATAAAAGTAAGAAATGAGTCAAAGAAATTTAGAAAACTATGATAAGCGAACAAATATTAGTAGGAGAAAGATGGAAATAGATATTGGCATGAGATAAGGGGGAAAGAAGAAAAAGAAAAGGAAAGTAAGAGATCAATTAAAAGGAAATATAAAAGAAAAAATAATTATTACAACAAGGACACTTTTGCCCAAAATTATCAAGGAAAGAATATGTGCCTATAAAAACAGTTCGAGGTGGTAAAATGGAGGTGGTTAGTCCATTTAAACTTAACAAACATATCTTGTACTTAAAATTGATTAAGATGTTGTGAATCCGTAAAATCAATAAAAAAAAAATAAAAAAGAGTGGATAAACTACCAATAACCCCATTCTAATTTAGGGAAGTTACACTTTACTTGGTTATGGTTTTAAAATCTACTTTTTACCACTTTTATGTTTTGCAGATTGATGTTACAAAATACAAATAGTCATACAACACGTTACTGGAACTAGTAGAAGTTATTTAACAAATTGATATATTAATATCCACCCTATATATATATAGACACACACTCAAGATTAAAAATTTTTATAATCTAAAATCAATTTTACATGGTTGAAAATTTACATTTTTGTTTTAAAATTAACAGCTATTGGCTTCCAAACTTCTATAGAACACTAATTTGCACAGGGGGATTTTCTTTTTATTAAAATCACACAGTACCTTGGTGGGGTCAGACACCCTTTATTTATATGAAATAAACTTACAAGAAGGGCGCCAAAACCAAAACCTCCTAAGAGAAATAGTACAATGAACCCTATCTATAGGAAAACAATGAAAACATAAAAGTCCTGTACAAGAACAAGAGGTAAAGAGCAAATTAATTCCTAAAGCATCGAAGGCATGGAAATCCAATCCAATACGATAAATATTGAGGAGACCTTGTATGCAGGTCAGACAATGATTCGTGGAAAAAAAGGATGACATTTGTAGTGCATAGCTGCCCATTTTCGCATGACGATCCACAAGAAGTTAGATTCCCTGTAGATATGAAGCGTACTAAAATCCCCTCCTAATAATACAGAATAAATTTCCCTAAGCATGTGGACAATCTGCCGAGGGAAACGAGATCGTTTAGTTACCATATGCCAAAGGATGAAGGAGTCTATTCCAACTTCCACATTAAGGATATCATGTTCTATGCAAGATTTTAATCCATGTACTAAAGCCATGGCTACAATTTCCATATTAGTTCTTTGTGGAATCGAAATCGTAAAACCGAAGGCTCATCTTTCCATAGTTTTCCGAACAGCATCACCGGCTCCAGCATTCCCTGGGTTACCAATATTTGAATCTGTCCACATTCAGTCTATAGTAACCAGTTCATCGGGGTTTGCAGCTGATAGGTGCCATGAAATAGGATGAGCAAGAGCTATGGCAAAATGAAAGAGTTGTCGAAAGTTGCTGCTTTGGTGCGGTTGCTAGAAAAAGTCTGCCAAGCTAATGTCTAGAATAGATCTAATTACATTTTGAATTACGCCTTGCGGACATACTTGCTTATTATCAAAGAACACATCTCGCCACCCACAAGTTCTACTTGATTATTGAAGGTAATATGCTTTGAATTGCGTTGGTTGTAGAAGAAAACCACTACAGCTGCAATTCTAAATAAATGGTGCTATTATTACCTGGTATCTGTTAGTGTATGCCCTAAATCTAATTTATTTTAGAGATAAATTACACTTTTATATTTATGTATATTTTGTAATATGGCATTTTTTGAATAAAATATTTATATGTGAAATTATATAGAGTTATGATATAATTATATTTTATATTTCTAATCGTAGTGTAAGTAGACACTTATAGATTAGCATATAAGTGTATGTGGATGCTTATTAAGAATAAGTGCATCGGATTGACCCGCTAAGAGTATTACACACGGATTATTTAAATGCCATTGGATTAATTTCTTTGTGATAGTAGTGTAATAGTCCTTTGACTTGAGGTCATGAGTTTATCTTAACTGTGGATTATTATTCTTTGGCTCTATTAGTCGTTACTTTTAGTGAGCCGCACATACTGTAAAGTTCGGGTATAATATGAATCATGATAAGATAAGATATGACCAATGGAGGATTCACCACTTCTTATAATAGGAGAGTATATCCCAATATGACCACTTCTTGAAATACGATTCGGAAATCTTTGTGCAAAGTGGAAATAGAATTAAGAGTGTCTTAAATTCTATTTCAAGTGAGTTGTATTTTGGAAAGAAGTAAAATTTGATTAATTCGATAAGATTTGGCATTATATTTGTACTCTTGAATTAATCGGGATATAGGTTGGTGAAAGGATAAGGATAGATAATTACAAGAGAACTAGTCATGGATGGGTGATGTCAAACCACTTGACATATCTCAACACTTGGGTAGTCATGATACTTTGCTAGAAGCCAATCTTGATCTATAAGTGTAAATTAATTAATTGGAGAATTAATGATAAATTAGACGTGTTTAATTTATCTAATCCTAATTAATTTAGGATTATAATTTATACTTATTGCCAATGTGATTGGGAACCTAAAGGGTCACATACTTAAGGATAATTAATTCAGAATTAAAATGATTTGATAAGTATGAGATACTTATGAGATAAATTAACTTTCGGGTTTAATTGTAATAAGTTCTAAATATTAAGAGTTAATATGTAAGACATATTAATAGTTCTAATGGTTTTACAATTATTCATATGCCCATGACCCAAACTGATTGGGATTTGTAATTCCCTAAACTCAATTTGATTGAGATTCTATATTATTATATATATAATATATTATAATATATATATATATATATATATATTTACTAGACCATATAGTAAAAGTAGTAGTACTTGAATAGTATTGGTACTACTTACGGCTATCAAAAACAAAAGCCGTCAAATCCCTTGTGAAAACGTGATTGTTACGTTTTAATAAAAAGAAAATAATTTAAAAATTAGCACTACGTGGTTTGGATCAATTAATCTTGTGAAAATTTTTGATTTAATTATCTGTGTGGATACCATTAGAGACGGGGCATCTGTGCAGCTTGTAGATCGAAATCTCAAACATATTGGAGATTTTATTGCAATTTTAGGGTATAATCTCTATATTTTTCTTGTACTACGCATAAATTAATCAAGGTAATCCGTGATAGAAAATTAAAAATTTTAAATTTCGCTGCGTTATGTGTTTATTTACTTTCTTACAGTATCACCCCTAATCATTCCTCAAAAAAGGACCAGATATGAGCAGCAAAGCACCATGTGCTCATGCAATGGTCAGTGGATTCAATGGAGTTACAGTAGAGGCATTTCAATGGCAAATTGAAACCCATTTTTATTACATAAGCTATAAGAGCATCCACGAAAGGAATGGTGCCATTATCTAAACGCCACATAAATATCAAAATTTTCCATGGGATGAATTTATTCCAAATGAATCTCCTTGACCGCATTAATACTTCATTTGTGCCTCAACAATTCATGAGTTGAAGAAGTTGTGAACACACGAGATGAGGTTTGATCCCAGTCGAAGCGGTCTGCCTCAGATGAGAGGTATGCAATGAACAACATTACTCAATTGCTCCGATATTAGTTGTTGCAGAAGTGAGGGTTCCCAACCACGATATGGGAAATTTATTCCACCATTTTAGATAGCAAGCCTTCACCTATACAATTTTCGAACCAAAGAGATATATTACCTTGACAAGGTACCTTATGCTTGTGACATCAACCAATGACTTGACTCTTTGCATACGAGTTCAGGAATGAAAAGGATGTGCTACATTCCTTTCTTGATATCTAGTCCGCCTGTAAACTGCCTAGATAGAGTTAGATGTTTGTATATTCCACCACATTTTGAGGGACAATGCAGCCACCATATCCTCTAGACTCCGAATTCCCGACCCATTTTCTCGACTGGGGGAACAAATCTCCTGCCACCGCAAGTAGTGTCTTAGAGAGCCATTCTCCGATTACCCCCATAAGAAAACTGCCATGATTTGTTCAATCTTACAGATGACTGACTTCAGTGGGTCCATGGTTGCTAATGTGTGTATAGGAATGGATGATACGACATGCTTTATAAGAACCAAACAATCTGCCAGAGACAATAACTTATTTTTCCAACTGCCAAGTTTATTTTGACAATTAAGTGCTAAAAGTAAATCGCTATTTTTGTATCTCTATGCAAAAAGCAACCAAGGTCTGGAATTGGTAGGTATTTTGCTCAATCTAAATGAAAGCCTCAAGCCACTACCTCGAAGATGGACAACAATTTTTAGATAATATCGGACAACTTTTAGATAAATTAATAGCAACCCAACGCTTTTGCTATTTTTTTGAGGAGTGAAACTTTAATGGTCGACCTTCATATGGAAAATTCTTACATAGAATTGGTCCACGATAGGAAGAATAGATCATTTGGTCTATATTCATTCACATCACACAGAAAAAGTTTATTTTTAATAAGTTAAAGTGCTGTGAATGAATATGGACCAAGGAATCCTTCATACCTACTATGGACTGAATTCATGTAAAAAATTTTCCCTTCGTACCACTAAGCAAGGATGAGTGGTATCCTTAACCAATCAAATCATGACAAGTGGGAGTGGAGTAGGCTTATCAAGTGAAGCACATGGAGTACGTTGCAGTAAACAAACGACTGTCTACTTTAATATTTGGATTGAAGGCACTTGGTTCTCAATTCAAATTTTGAAGTTTCAGTTTTTGTGCCACTTGTCCATTTAATTAATATAAAAATATTTAAAAATTAACCAATAAATCCAGCTGCTTATAATGCATCCTACCTTCATTTAATTTTCTCTTAGTTGAAAACATTTCTACAAGTAAATTAAATTGGAGTTTATGAAGAAAACCATTTAGCTAATCAAGATTTTTTTTTGTGAGTATATTAATGCAAGTTGTAATGAAAGATGACAATGTATTCTTTTTTTGTTGAAAACAATCATCAAATCCAAGGCCATACTCTACTGTCTTCGTCCATCTACTCAAAACAAATTCCGGTGGTATGCTGTGAAATCTTAAATCTGTATAGAATACTCTTAAGATATAACAACATAACCAACCTACTGTCTCAAATTTGTGACAACTGCATATAGTTTGATGATTGGATGAATCAAACTGCACTATATGTGTCCTCTTATCCTCACCTCTTTGAAGGGTAGAGATTCGGCAAGCTCCTTCAATGCTAAAATTTACCACTTCTATAGATATAGAATTCTACATTTCTTCTTGAAACCTAAAAAATATAGTACTTGTATAGATGGCAGCTGCACGGTTCAAAATCCCACAATCACTTATCAAAATTTTGGGTTTGCCACAATTCTTATAGTCATCATCAGTTTCACCATTGTGCATTTCAACTAATTTGCTTTAATAATGGTTCACTAAACTCAGTTAAACTCATCATTTTGCAACCCATTTCATTAAAAATCCTATTTGTACTATCATTTCTTTGAATAGATGTAATATGAGTAGAGAAAGTACAACAACTAAAAGCTAGACACCACTTTTCTCTCAAGCTATACAACCTTTGAAGCCATGTATTTTCACCACATTCCCACTCATCAACCATATTCTTTCAAATTAGCTCAAATTCTATTTCAGACTCACAATCCCACAATAATTTGTTGAAGTACTTTTCTTTAAAGCCAACTTGCTTAAACAAATGAGGGGATTTTTTCTTTAGCATTTTTCTCAATATGTCACATACATAAACGATGAACAGTGGAAGGGAATACCATTTCAATCGCAAGACCTATGGCATGAGCTTGATCAGTGACTATAGTTTTTGGAACCTTACACCCCATTGAGTCCAAGAATGATTTAAACACCCAAACAAATGAGGAGGAATTTAGACTCATCAGTCATAAATGCATACCCAAAGAAAATATTTTTCCAATGATTATTCACACCAACAAATGAAGCACAAATCATGTTGTATCTATTTGTGTGATAAGTTGTGTAAAAATTATCACATCCCCAAAGCAATCAAAATGCAATTTATATACGGCATCTCTCCAAAAGAAGTTTCACATTCGACCATCATCATCTACGTGAAAGGTGTAAAAAAACCGAGTATCTTCATTTTGAAAATTCTTAAAGTGGTCAATGAGTGTTTGAGCATCTCCGGCACTAAGCATGGTTTGCCTACATTTTTGTATGTAGTTATTAAAATCTGTTTCAGTATTACCAAGATTAGCAATGCCTCCAGCTTCACCTGAGAGATATCTAAATGCCATTTTAGGTTTTACACCAACATCAACCAAAGAACTAGAAATACTTTTGTTGACTTTAGGCATATGTTGGGCAGATGATATGAAATGCTTCTGATTTTCTTGAACAAATGGGTGATTGTGCTAAGATCACTAAATTCTATAATTTCCCAAACCCCGTTTTCAATTTTAAATTGAATCCTTGCAAGACAACCATACCTATATGCCAACCTTTCTCTCTTTCTTTCCTCGTTGAGGGCTTAGGTTAATGAATACCCTTCATTAGAACAATGAAATACACACCGATCATGTCACCATTTTGAAGATATCGCTTAGTCCCTCTTCTCACCCCAAACCTTTCATTATAGCATAAGTATTGTATGTATTGTAGGCATCCTCTTCAGAAAAAAAATATCATTCTAATTTTAAACTCAAAATTGCTAGTTACATGATGCACAAGATGAGATATAGGTTTCTTGATGACATGATCAACATAGGGTAAAAACACTTTCTATTAAATATTGTTGGCATTTGGCATAACTACTGAAATATCAATACTACTTGCAAACATAAAGATGTAAACAAAAGATCAAAGAATCAAGCCTTAGTATTAAAAAATGTATCTGCACTTTTAGTTGTTGGTTTCTTGATATTCCATGTATGACTTGATGTCCATAAATTGAAAAAAAAAGAAAAAGTATGTTCTAAATTAGGATCTTCAGCTACACAGAAATAAATTAGTACTAAGAATATAAATAATCTTGTTCCACCTTGGAACTCCAAAAATTTAGAATAGGCAATTTTTTTTAAAATATGAAACCAAAAACTTGGTGGTGGGTATTTTTTTCCTTTTTCAAGAAAAAGACTTCCTCCTATATTTATAGTTTTATTTTCAAGTTTAAACCATTATATGTAAATTTTTGCATTTAGTATTATGGTAAGCTTTTAAATTAGGGAAAAAAAAAGACCCAATATTGAATATGTAAAATCGAGGAAGATGAAATAAAAAATCCACAATTTATATTACAAGGGGATTGGGAATGTAAAATGTAAACAAAAAACAAGAAACAGAAACTCACACTTTATTTGTAGATTAAGTCTTGATCAGCTTCAATGGAGGATATTGCTGGATAATTAGATTGTGAAAACAGAGGAAGAAAGAAGAGAGAGCCGTCAATTTGAAGGCACAGAAAGGTTTTTAATTGGTAGTATTTTATTATGAGAAAACTTTTTTAAACTAATGCCGTTTGTTTGATTGTGTCTGTTAGTTAGGAAGCTGATGTGGATAAGGAATTTAGTTGGCAATATATAATTGGTGAGGAAATACCACTCATCCTTAGTGGTATGAAGGTCGTCTATTAAAGTTTCTCATTTTTTAGAATTGCATCAATGTTTTTATTGAGTTTCTACCCCTATGGGTAAGAATAGTGATATCATCAGCAATGTATAGATGTGCCAAAGGAGCATAGAGCCTCTGTGTAGCATAAGATTTAAAAGATCCAACCTACAGTAAGGAATTCAAACTTCTAGAAAAAGTCTCAGAGCACACTAGAAAGAGAAGTGGCAATAAAGGATGCCTTGTTTAATGCCACGCGTTGATTGGAAAATATAGATATCCCTAATCAACAACAAAGAAAATCAACTATGACTTAGATTATTCATGATCGGACTGATATAAAATACACCTCAAAACAAATTTTAACAAAGATAGCATGAAGGAAATTCCACAAAACTCGATTGAAAACTTTCATCATGTTGAGTTTGAGTATAAGATTATTACTTCACACCTTCCTATCTAGAGAGCACACCATTTCTTGAGTCAATAGAACATTATCAACAAGAGTTCTTCCCTTTATGAATGCGAATTGATCTGAAGATATGATGTGAGGTAGGATAAGGCTCAAATGATTTGCCAACACCATAGTGATAATTTTGTTGACAAATGTCATAAAGGATTGGCCGAAAATCAGCAAAGGTAATAAGATTTGGTATTTTTGGGATGAGTACAATTAGTGCACTGCCTATCGTCTTCTGTAAAAGCACTCCTGCATAGAACTATTGGGCAGCCATATAAACATTGTGTGCTTTTAATGTGTAAAGAAAGTCCTTGTAAATCTGTCAGAATCTAGAGCACTGTCATTGTCAAGCTGGAATACTGCTTCCTTGATGGAGGTACTTGTCTAGCTATAATGGCTTGGCCAAGGCTTGATTATGTTTCCCTGTAACCAAAGAAGGAATGTTCTACATCAAAGTCGCCAAAGCAACCTCATTGGTTATCTCTTCTGTGAGAAGGCTCTTGAAAAATAATTCCCCCTCCTTCAAATCAGTTGCTTGATCTAGCCAAGATATAGTACTATTCTTCAACCTTTTAATGTACAGCCAAGAATTATGTTTAATTAATGGTGTATGAAAAAAATTTGGTGTTCAAATCCCCTTCCGATAAACATTTAACTCCAGTTTTTTTGTTTCCAGAAGATCTCTTCATTGTGACGATGCTACAATAGACGATCTTCAACTACATGCAAATTTTACGTGGCTACGTATGTTTATGCTCATAGGTAACTTTACAGACCCTAACCTCATCTTCCGAAGCATGGATGTTAGCAAATAAATCACCGTAGGCCTCCTTATTCCATTGAGCCAACTCACTTTTTAAGTCTTTTCAGCTTTTGCATCAATATAAATACATTCCATATCTCTCAAGTGGCTTGTTTCAGCTCGTTTGACTGTGTGTTTAAATGTATCATGCAACACCCAAATATGCTGAAAATGAAATGGTTTGGGACCCTAGAAAACCAAAGAATGAAGCTCCAGTAGCAATAGATTATGAGACGATGAGGCTCTATATAAGTGCTGCACATAGGAGCAAGGTAAGAGATCAAGCCATTGCTAATTTGCCATGAATCTATTCAAACATTTCTATGTCAATCTACCTTGTCGAATCCCTGTCCAGGTATAAGAACCACTAGAAAACCCAAAATCTTTGAAGTTGCAATCTGCTATAATTGAACAAAAGTCATAAATAGCTACAAGATTTTGCGAGAAAGTGCCCGAATACTCAAAAAACGGATGCAATAACGTTGAAATTGCCTCCAATTAACCAAGGCTCATCTGAAGAAGTAGCAATTCTCCTTAAACTATCTCATAACAATCTGTGGTCTATCCAAGTACGCTTAGCATATACTTTATAATTGTTGTTCGAACATTCCGAGACCAATCTTCATGCTTAGTCTCTATATGAACTAGTTGAACCTTATTTTCCACAATACTTGGATGATAACCTGAATGCGAGATGCCAGCAGAATGATCGGCCGGACAGAGGCTAGGGCTGCTTCCTTCCCTAGTTTAAGCTGTCAAACAAATGATAGAATGGAAAAAAAAAAGTCCATAATATCCAATTGTTGTTGGAAAGATTAACGCATCCCGATCCAAATTTCAGTTTGCAACAATATTCAACAAGCTTGTGTGCCTACCATTGGTTTAATCATTGCCATTAAAGCTACAATATGAATTCTAATTATCTTACACAGACACCTCAATGATAATCTCTTGGTACACATGTCCCATATTAGGATGTTAATCATTGGTTGGCATGGGGATATATAGACACATGTAGCTTTCCTTGTGAGGATTGTTTGAGCAAGGGGGAAGTTCTTCTTAAGACGTTTTGATCTTCTCGCTGTGTGAAGAAAAATGGATGCAAGATGAGGTGGTATATCCTTGAAGATTACCTTCGACTATATGCTATGGCTGAACGACTGAAGGGATAGCGTCTACTTTTCCCTAGATCTATCGAAACGAATCACTGCATCATATTCCAAAAGTGTATCATAAATATCCTTCTCATCTATGGGCTGTATTCTAACGTTTATTCAAGAATTTTGTGGTGATGGTCATCTGATATTAGATTGGTCACAGATCAGTTAGCATTATCATCCATTGAAAGCGAATCAATAGTAGTTGTTTCACACTTAATAGGACCAATAGCTTCTTCATTACCAGTGGTAACTAGAGGGAAAGAGTCGTTCAAAATTGAAAGGATCATGGATTTCTCATGCATGGTAACCCTTGATGATCTAGCGGTTAAACTACCCAAGATGGATGTGTTGGCGGTCGTAGTTTAATTTGTTGAGTTACATGGAATTGTTTTAGATTCCATTGCCTTTGAACCTCCATGTTTGCATTATTCTGATAATAGCTCCAATCTTTTTCATAGCTGAATTAGGTTTTCCCACTTTTGGTTTATTCAAACGTCAGTCCTCCTTGGAGTATCCTACCTTGTAATAATCTATGCAATAATGAGGAACATCCTCATATTCAATTCTCGGGGAAAAACTCTTATCTCTATTACCAATCTAAACACGCGCCAATCTTGGCTTCAAAAGACCGAGATCTATACATTCACAGGCATTACTAAGTCGCACAATTATTTCTATTGATGAGTCTATCAGTGGCTCTCCAATAAGGCGAGTAATTGAAAATAAGACAGCTTTTGTTGGAAATATGATTCAAAATCTTCTCTAACAAAATTATACAAGATTTTTTCAATATTAGTTAATTTTGTTAGCAACAAATGATGAATAAAATTTTCAATACTTAGTCAAAGTAGGTTATAACTAGTTTCCTATTTTTTCTATAATTTAGTTATTTGTAAGCCTATAAATAGGCATTGATACTGGTCTTATTATGAAACTCGGCCACAAGTATCAATAACAAAAATCTTGCTCTTCAGTTTCTGAATTCTTTTTCTATATCAATATTAGTTCTCCTCCTAAAAACACAACAGTGGTATCAGAGCCTCTTTGATCTTAAAGGAACTGTGTTCTTTAAAAAAAAAGAGTGGGTGAGAATTATTTTTCCAATCCAAATTAAACATCATGACAAACAACTTTCTGTCCAACCCTCCAACTTTTAATGGACAGAACTATCAAGTTTGGGCTGTCAAAATGAAGCCTTACTTGGAAGCTAATGATCTTTGGGAAATGGTGCAAAATGACCAACAACCATTGCCTGAAGATCCAACCCCTGCTCAAATAAGAGAGCATCGAGATGAGAAAAAAAAAAAGATCCAAAGCAATGACTTGCATGTACAGTGCAATCACAGATGAAGTATTCACAAGAATCATGGCTTGTGATACTGCAAAAAAAGTTTGGGATGCTTTGCGAGGTGCTTTCCAAGTCAATGAAAGAAATCGACAAATGTATATTTTGGAATCTTAGGAGAGAATTTGAACTCTTAAGGATGAATGAAAAGGAGGACATTAAAGAGTATTCTCAATGACTTTTAAATGTTGTCAACAGAATTAGAATCATTGGTGAAGAGCTCTCAGACAAAAGGATTGTAAAAAAAGTCTTGGTGATCTTACCAGAAAGGTTCGAAGCAAAGATGTCTTCTGTTGAAGATTCTGAAGATCTTACTCAAATAACTTTGTAGGAATTAGTAAATGCCTTACAAGCCCAAGAACAAAGAAAAGCTTTTCAAAAAGAGAATGATCAAAAAATAGCTTTTCGAAAAGAGGATGACATAGAAGGTGCCTATCTGACAAAAGGAAAGAACCAACAACGGAAGTCAGGCAATAACAGCAATCAAAAGGGTGGAATTTGTCCACCTTATCCTTATTGCAAAAAGATAAATCATCCTCATCAAAAGTGTTAATGGAGATCAAATGTCAAATGCAACAACTATGGTCAATAGGGTCATATGAAAAGGGTGTGCAAGAGATTAGACTCTCAAAAACAACAAGGAGAAGCCAATGTTGTAGTTGAACAATATCCGGAGGAGCAATTATTTGTAGCAACCTATTTTGCGAGCAAGAGTACTCCAGAAAGCTAGCTTATAGAGAGTGGTTGTACAAACCACATGACCAATGATGAAGAACTCTTTAAGAAACTTGACAAAATAGCCATTTCTAAAGTCAAGATTGGAAATGGAAAGTATATTGAGGTAAAAGGAAAAGGTAATGTGGCTATTCAGTATGGTTCAAAAGTCAAGATTATTACTGATGTTTTATATGTACCAAATATTGATCGAAATTTGTTGAGTGTTGGGCAGTTACTTCAGAAGAATTTCTCTGTGATTTTCAAGAATAAGAGATGTATTATTTATGACTCTGTTGGAAATGAACATCTTTCAGCGAATATGATAGAAAAAAGCTTCTCTTTAGATCCATTACAGGCAAATTCTACACAAGGAAAGAATGAAGAAAAGGCATTTCAACCAAAAAGAGAAGGGTCATCAAAAGAAGCGTAAAAAGGCTGGGGTACAAGGAAGAGGTAAAAGGAAGAATTCCAACCATGACAGAGAAGGAGGCAAAGGATTTGAGCAAAGATTCAACAACAATAAGGGCAGCATTCAGTGTTATCATTGCAAGAAATTTGGAAACAAGAAAGCTGATTATTGGTTTAAAGATAAGCAGATATTCTCACAAAATTTTGCCCAAGAACCAAGCAATAGCAGTCCTAACAACAAGCTAAAAGAAAGTAATTTTGAATCAAGGGGGAGTGTTAGAGATATGATTCAGAATCTTCTCTAACAAAATTCTATAAGATTTCTCAATATTAGTTAATTTTGTTAGCAAAAAAATCATGAATAAATTTTTCAATATTTAGTCAAAGTAGGTTATAACTGGTTTTCTATTTTTTCTATAATTTAGTTATCTGTAAGCCTATAAATAGGCATTGATATTGGTCTTATTATGCAATTCAGATTAATAACAAAAATCTTGCTTTTCAATTTCTGAATTCCTTCCTTCTTCTATACCAATATTAGGTCTCCTCCTAAAAACACAACAGGTTTTGTCGAAAAATTTGTTGGCAAGCATTGAAGACTGATCCAAATTGGAAATAACAAAGATCCGGCATCTACTTGAAAAATCCAGCCTCCATTCAAGAATCCATATTTTGAAACCCAGAATAGTCCAAAATCCCTACACCAACAACATAAATAGTCTTTTTCAAGTTCTATCTTCATGAGATTGTGGCAGTAATCTTGTAGGTTAAGCATATAAGATCCAAAGAAGCCGATTTTTTGAAACTCTTTCCATAAAGCCTCCATTGAGGGCCTTCCCTTGGAGAACTTTCCAACTAGGGCAAATTTGGATGGTATCGAAAGTTTTTGACATAATCTTTTGAGAAAAATATTGTTTGTTCCCCTTCTGTTGGAAAAGGATGGAACCAAAGCCTAAGGGAGCGAATCTGAGGATGAAGAAGAAATGACTACTTCAAAGAAACTAATGACTGAAGGGTGGCCATCCACGAGAACATTATTTGAAGCTACAAGAATGTAGGGAGAGAGAGAGAGAGAGAGAGAACGAATCCAAAGCAAACACTCATCACACCAGAATGGAGTGATTTTATCTTCTAAGGTAAAAATTATTATATTCTAAATTTTAATTAAATTTACCTTTTAGTCCACAGGGATAAGGAGGCAAATGGTAGGTTTCAAAATACAAGGGAGATATTTTAGGGCACCTAAACTACAAGGGGTTACTGGTAGTATACCCCAAAAAAGTAATAACATGATGACAGTAAGATTTTCTTTATTTTACAATTTGGAAGGTGATATATACACTCAAATTCTATATTTTATTATGTAAGGTCAAATTTCTAAAGAGCCTATCACCTCAACCATCTCAACAGTTTGATGAACAGATATGGCAGTTAAGGTTTTTTTTTCAGTTATTTGATTTAGTAAAAATAGAAGGGGAGTGTATGAATTTGAAAGTAAAGTATATAAATCATTGTGCTACAATTAACAATCTAGAAAAAACTAAAAAGGTAGAAATACTATAGTTATACTTCTTCTTGTTGAGATAACAGATTAATATAATTGGACTATAAATAACTCGCAAACCTCCTTCTAATTAGGCGTCTAAGGTTATCATTTTATTAGATGTCATTGTGCTTCAAAAATTGAGAATTTTTCATTTTCCATCCTTACCTCACAATATTATTATGTTTGAGAATTGGAGGTAAAATTTGAATTGTTGAGTACTTTTTTAATTAAAAAAATGGAAAATAAGTTGATAAATATTGACATTTCTAGGTAGTGCCTTGTTATTAGGATATCTTAAAATAGAAACTTGACAATACGAGTCAAAGAGTACTATACAATACAAACTACAATAGGTTTTAGATTTATTTATATGTTACCAAGTTCGGGTATCTGGTACTACCTGCTTTGTACAAACCATAATGCGCAATTGTCTAGTAGTTACTTTTAACCCTAAACCAATCTCAAAATTGGAATAAATCTTATAATCGGAAATTAGATGCACTCATTGTTAACTATCGAGTAGTCGCACACCACCGGATTAATATATTTAGTCAAATCTAACATGAAATAAAGCTCAAAGAAACATTAAAAATGAGAGCAACAGAAGGATTAATAAATGATCCGTCAACCGCTGTGTAGGTGCTCATTATCAAGGGTACAAAAATTATATTTCAACAAAGTTCGAATTAGGAGAATGATTAAAAATAAGAGAACAAAAATATATAACTTTGTGTATTTCGTAAGTCAAATTGTATATATTGAATATCAACCAACAATGTACATACATAATATATTCTTTTCACTAAAACTATGAGTATTCAAACAAAAACTTCTAATCAACTTCATTTGATAAAATTATACTCTATTATCACAATTTAAATTTGATAAAAAAAAATCCATAAAAACTATAGCACAGAAAGTTCTTTTAGATGCAAATAAGTTATTGTTTACAACCCGTTAAGTTTTTTTTTTTTTTTTTTTGGTATATGATACAACCAAGTATTGCGTAGCCCTCTTTCTTGTGACCACTTGGAAACCATGGTACTACAATATACAACTATAGTTATTCTTTATCAACCTTCTATACCCTACTTTGAAGATCCTTGCAACAAACAAAGATTTCTCAATCGCATCAATCATGGATCTTCTTGTGATAACTTATAGTTCGATTTCAAATGTGGCTTCTCTTGTTGCGACAAAGAAAAAGTGCAACTAGAAACACCTATTGAATTTAGAAAAATAAGTACTTCAAGCAAATAAGAGGCAAAAATTTGAAGTGTTGTTCACCTGCTTATGCAACTAACTAGATGACAACAAGTGGAAGTAGAGGTCGATCCACGAGGATTGTGTAGGTAGTCACCAGATTTTTATGCTAATTTACTATTTGAACAAAAATATTCGAAATGTTTTTATTTTTTCAAACAAATTTAAAATTTATATTACCTAAGAAAGGTTTAAGAGGATTAGGACTAATCCACCAATTTTTTCGAATTAGGATTTACTCAACTAACTACTAATCGGATTATGACACGTAATGAGAGGCCATTCCTAACCCTAATCTCTAATCAATTCCTCATGATAAAAACTCTATCAAATTATCAAACCTAAACATAGATTCCTTTTTTAGGTAAGATTTGAATAAAAAGACTTGAATCAACACGAGAATGTGAAATTGGCAAATTCGGTAGGATTCCTAATCAAAGGCTTACCAAAACCTTAACCGTATCACCAACTAGTCTGTAGCTAGGGATCAACTTTTGTTCTCTCCCTAATTAACCCTATTACATTAAGGAGTGTGCATTTCCCAATCCTAGCACTAAATCCCATTACTTGGAGGTTTTCCAATTAATTAATCCAATAAAAAAATTAATCAAGAATTATTCCAAGCCCATTGAAAACAAGGATGAATTTACCCTAACCTATAAAGATTTAGTGCATAAATAAAAGCAGAAGAAAGCAATAAAGGAATTCAAAGCTAGAATTTAAAGATATAAACAAAGTAAATAAAGCTACAAATTTTAATTACTACTCAAGGGTCAGATGAAAAATCCAACACATGAAATAGAAAGTAGACTAGGAAATTAACAAGAAGACATAAAATCTTAATTAAACTAAACTCCATTACTACTAACCTAATCTACTCTTAAACATCTACAATCTATTTCCAACTCCTATACCCTACCAGGGGAGAGGAATACTGCAATTTCTATTTATGTTAGGGTACAAAGAAGGGAACACAAAAAAATCCAAAATTGACAAAATTGCCCCTCAAGAAAGCATGCAGGCCACGACAAAGAAATATTGGCATTCAGGAGCTGGCCTCAAATATTGTCTTTGTTGGTCCCAAAGAAACCTAAGAGGGGGGGTGAATTAGGTTTCTTAAAAAATATACTTTCAGAAATATTGAGATTTTCCAAATATAAACTGATATAATAAAATCAATGGAACAGTGAAGTAAAGAGAGAAAATTAAACAACCAATACTTCCAAGCTAGCATGCTTGAAGTATTAAATCACTAGAATGCTTCACACACTTGGCGAGCCAATTTAAGCTTTACAAAGTTGAAAACTTCTTGCTCACACTAAAACTCTTTTAGTTGAGCCAAGAATCTTACTTACAACCACACTTTCGTACAAGATTATCACTCCACTCAAAGTTGAATTGCACTCACAACTTCACACTAATACAACAAAGCACTATAGCAAATTTGTACTCAAATTGCTTTTTTTCTAAGGCTTGTATTCAATGTATTAGATGATTTTTACTTAATGTCAAAGCAGTTATTTATAAGAGCAATAAATGGTGGTTGCAACTACTTCCTAACGGCTAAATAATAAATGCACAAAAAGTAGCCATTGGGGTTTCGGACGTCCGAGACATATTGGATGCATTCGACACAGCGTCCGATCTTCATGCAGTTGTTGAAGAGCTTCGTTCGGACGTCCATGCATGCGTCCGTTCCTTCATCCGATAGAGGTTTCGGACGGTCATATTCGTCTGTAAAGAGAAGCAGTAGGATCCTATTTCTTTCTCCCTGTTCGTTCAGACGGTCTGCAATGCGTCCAAGAAGTTTTGACCCAGTTCGGACGGTTCAGTGCGTCCGAAAGCCCTGTCTCTAGCAAGAACAAATAACAGACCTGCAAAAACTTGTTTACAGAGTTAAGTGTTTATGTCATCATCAAAATAAGGTTTGAAAAATATCAATCTACCCCTTTTTGATGATGACAAACCTTCATGGAGTAATTATATAAAACAATTGGATATGACTAATCATTTTGCAATATAGATGACTACTCCCCCTTTTGACATCATCAAACAAAGCTCCCCCTGAGAACATGCAAGTATTGAACAGAAATTCATAAACAAAAAGTTTCATATACTCAACTTAAAAATTTAACAGTACTTAATTCAAGGAAATACATAGAAGGGTAAATCTACGGGAAGTCCTAAAAAATAGCGAAATGCTAAAAACTAAACACAGATGTCAAAAGAACTAATGCGAGTCATTTTTCTTCTTGGAGCGCTTTTCAGTCTTTTGACGTTTTGATGGAACATCTTCATCAGTGGCTTCACTGTCTTCCTCTTCTCCGGTGTGGCGTTGCATGATGAAATTAAACGTGTCGTCAACATCCTCATCGTCGTCTTCATCATCATTTGCAGCTCCTTGAGTATTGGCAGCTTCTTCGTCGTCCTCATGACCATTTCCATCTTTATTTTCATCACTGTCAGAAGATGAGTCAAGTGGATATTGTGACTGAAGATTGGCAAATTGAACCTGACCGAAGCAGACATGCCAAGGCTAAATGCCTCTTGGATAATCATCTGACGAGTTTCAAGTCGCTTTAACTTTCGATTAGTGCGACGTTGAAAGGAACTGACTTGAGTGCTCAAGGAGGTGAGAAGGCCACAGATATGAGAAAGTGATGGTTCAGAGGTAGATGGATAAGGATCATGGAATAGTGGAGGTGGTTGAGGAGGAGGAAAATGGGGAATAGCAAAATCAGAGCTAGAGGCATGGGATTGTGAATGTGCAATATCAAAGGCTGCCTTAGTTAACCATTGATCGATCGGTTGAAAAATCGAAGGTCTTTTCGTTCAATATAAGATTTGTTAAAATAAGAAGGAAATTGTTTGTTTCCGCTGAAAGGAACCTCGAGGAAATCAAAAATTTTGGTGAGGAATTTTCCAAAGGGAATGTTTCTTCGGGTATCAGTAAGAAAGAGTTCCCATAGGGAACAAAAGAGATACCCAAAATCAAGAGGAATGCCCTTGAAAACACAAAAAAACAAGTAAAGTTGCATTTTACATGGCTCAGTACGATGCCCGTCAGTTGGCAATAACAAATTTGTGACAAGAGTGTATAGAATATTTAGTTCAGGAGTGAGCAATGTGATTTTGGCTTCCGAGGCCTGTTTAAAATTGATGTTAAAAATGGCCCTAACCTCATCGATGTCAAATCGAGTATCAACAGCGGGCCATTTATCTAAAGAAAATAAATAGGAGAAATCATTTGGGTTTGAGACTTCACATTCAAAAATAGTGTTAATGATGTTGGATGAAATCTCAAGATTGCTAAGTGTAACACGAGAAATTAAAGTGCGAATAGTGGGGCCTTTCCGAAGATTGGCGGTGAATTGAAGCACCATGTCATGATATACAGGTAAATCAATATGCACTAGGTGACCCCAATTTTGTTTTTTAAAACAGGATTTAACAATGGGAAGATTATACTCATCAAACAGACTTTGAGATGCAGGACGTTGAACGATTATAGATTTACTTAAACGGGATGTATACCGTTCGGATGCCTTGGCATCGATGAATTTTGGTAGGATTGGATTTGTGGAGACTTGGGCATTAGCAGATGATTCTCCTCAACTGCAGTTTTCCCTTTAGTTTTTCGTCCACGATTTGCTATAGAAGAACCTCCGCAAGATTTAACCATTGTGAAGGAAGGGAAGGAAGAGGAAGAAAATTTTAATTTTTTGAAAGATTGGTAAGAATTTGATGAAATGAGATGGTAGATGGGGGAAAACCGATATGATTCAGTTGAGAAATACTCTAAAGAGGATAATCTTCCAACAACCTAATTTTGGGAAAGATGGTAGGAATTTGGAGGGGGTGTTGAAGGAACAATTTTCGCCAGAGGGTTTTCGGGGGTGAGGGTGACTCCGAAATGGGGAAGATGGACGGTTTTAATAGAACAGGGAGACCGTTCGGACAGCCGAATGTTTGGTGTACGTCCGATGAAACGTCCGAACGCTGATCAACGGACGGCCGATGGAAGATCCAGTGTGTCCGATGTTCTTGCTGACGATGGTACGCATCCGGAAAAATTTCAGAGAGTTTAGTGAAGAAAATGAATATTGTTCGGACGATTATGAGAGTCCGAGGAAGATAGGCAGTTTTCGGACGAAACAGAGCGTCCGAAAGATAGAGTCGTTCGGACGAACGAGTGCGTCCGAACTAAGAACCTATGCCAAATTGATCTGTAAAATTTCCAAACATTTTCTGAGAGATTCAAAGCGATCTAGAGTTAAGGATTTTGTAAAAATATCAGCCAGTTGATCTGAAGTAGGCACAAAATCAACACGAATTTCCTTTTTACAAACAAGATCTCTAATGAAATGATTCTTAACATCAATGTGTTTGGTTCTAGAGTGCATAACAGGATTTTTTGTGAGATTAATTGCACTAGTGTTGTCACACTTTATAGGAACACAATCAAAAATGACACCAAAATCTTTTAGAGTATGTTTCATCCAAAGAAGTTGAGCACAACAATTTCCAGCAGCAATGTATTCGGCTTCAACCGCAAAAAGAGAAATAGAATTTTATTTTTTGCTAAACCAAGACACAAGACAATTTCCCAGAAAATGACGCATACCACTGGTACTTTTTCTATCAATTTTACACCCAGCAAAGTCAGCATCAGAATAACTAATTAAATCAAATGTAGAGGACTTTGGATACCATAGACCAAAATTCATTGTACCCTTTAGATATCTAAAAATTATTTTAACAGCTATCAAATGCGATTCTTTAGGGCAAGATTGAAATCTAGCACATAAACAAATAGCAAACATGATATCTGGTCTACTGGCTGTTCCAAGTAAAGTAGACTTTGGATTATACCTCTATAGTGTTTTTCATCAACACTATTACCTTCTTCGTCTTTATCAAGTTTGGTTGAAGTACATATTGGCGTACCAACTTGTTTGCAATCTTCTATTCGAAATCGTTTGAGTAGCTCCTTTGTGTACTTGATTTGCGTAATAAACGTTCCTTCCTTAGTTTGATGAACTTGTAGTCCGAGGAAAAATTACAGCTTGCCCATCATACTCATCTCAAACTCTTTTTGCATTAAATGTGACAAGTCCTTGCATAAATTTTCATTAGTTGCTCCGAAAATAATATCATCAACATAAATTTGAACAATTAACAAACCATTTAAATCTGTTTTTGTAAAAAGAGTGGTGTCAACTACACCTCTTTTGAATCCATTTTCTATCAAGAAACCACTTAATCTTTCATACCAAGCTCTTGGAGCTTGTTTCAAACCATATAAAGCTTTGGAGAGTTTGAAAACATAATTTGGAAGATTTTTATTTATCAAAGCCCGAAGGTTGTTCAACAAAAACTTCTTGATCAATAAAACCATTTAAAAATGCATTTTTGACATCCATTTGAAATAATTTGAAATTATTGAAACATGCAAATGCAAGAAACATGCGAATGGATTCTAATCTAGCCACGGGAGCAAAGGTTTCATCAAAGTCAATACCTTCTTCTTGAGCATAACCTTTTGCAACAAGTCTAGCTTTGTTCCTTATGATTTCACCTTTGTCATTTAATTTGTTTCTAAAGACCCATTTAGTTCCAATAACGGGATGAGAAGATGGTCTTTCAACGAGGTCCATACATTATTTTTCTCAAATTGACTAAGTTCATCTTGCATGGCATTAACTCAAAATTCATCACTCAAAGCAACATCTACATGTTTAGGTTCAATGTGAGAAAGTAATGCACAATTATTATTCAAAGGTTTATGAGAGCGAGTAGTTACCCCATCGGATAGGTCACCTATGATTAAATCTTGAGGGTGACTAGAGATTGAATCTCCAAGCTCTCGGAAGATCATTTGGAGTATCCTCATTCTTTTCATCATCTATTTGATGGCTGTTGACATCATTGCTTGATGGGATCTCTTGATGATCTTCATGAATAACGAGCTTTTCGAGCTCCTTTAGAATACCTACATCTTCATTTTCACATAAATTCTTTGAAATAATATCATTAGTTTCATCAAATGTAACATGCACAACTTCTTCAATCAAGAGTGTTCTTCTATTGTAAACTCGGTATGCTTTCTTGTCACTAAAATATCCTAGAACAATTCCTTCATTCGATTTTTTGTCAAATTTTCCAAGGTTTTCTTTGATTTTTAAAATAAAACATTTGCAACCAAAAATTTTAAAATAGCTCACAACGGGTTTTTTACAAAAGAGGAGTTCATAAGTTGTTTTGTTTAAAGAGGATCTCAATAAAACTCGGTTCACGACATAACAAGCCGTGTTAACCGCTTCGGCCCAAAAGTATTGAGGTAAGTCGCATTCGATCTAATCATAGTTCTAGCGGTTTCTTGAAGAGTCCTATTTTTCCTTTCGACAACACCATTTTGTTGAGGGACTCTAACAACCAAAAATTCATGAGAAATACCGTTGTGATCACAAAAGTCGGGAAAACCTCCAAATTTAAATTCGGCACCATTTTCACTTCTTAAAAGAATGATTTTTAAATATAATAAATTTTGAATTTTGGAAAACAGTTTTACAAAATTTTCAAACGCCTCATTTTTGTGAACAAGAAATAATACCCAAGTATACCTAGAATAGTCATCTACAATAACAAAAGCATATTTGCAACCACCAAGACTAGCATATTGAGTTGGTCCAAATAAGTCTAAATGCAACAATTCTAAAGGTTTATGAGTAGACACAAAATTCTTTGGTTTAAAAGAAATTTTGACTTGTTTACCAAATTGGCATGCATCACAAATTTTATTTTTCAAAAATTTTAGTTTTGGCAAACCTCTTACCAAATCTTTCTTAGCAAGTTTTTTAATATTAAATCCATATTAAAATGACAGAGTCTTCTATACCAAAGCCAAGGATCATCTATGGAAGCGGTAAGACATTTTACATTGCTATTGCTAATTTTATCAAGATGAATCACATAAACATCATTGTGCCTAGTGCCCTTGAATAAAACAACATGATTTTATCAAGGATAAGACATTCATGATTGGTAAAAAATACATATAAATTTTTGTCACAAAGTTGACTAACACTTAATAAATTATAGTTCAAATTATCAACAAGAAGCACATTCTTAATCAAAGTTTTACCATTTTTACCTACATCACCAATGCCGATTGATTTTGCTTTATTGTTATCTCCAAAAGTGACTTTTCCACTGTTTTTGGATATGAGATTCTTGAAGAGAGAAGCATCACCCGTCATGTGCCTTGAACATCCACTATCTATGAACCACTTAGCATTGTTGGTGATGTTGAGTACCTACACATTAAATCAATTGATAACTTTTGGTACCCACATTTTCTTGGACTTGGAAGATTTCAATCGTCCATTTGAGTTAGTGAAATTGCTAACAATCCATGCAACTTTCATTCCAAGCTTTTCGTTCTTCTTTACATAACACATATTCTTAACATGTCCGTGTTGTTGGCAATATCTACAAATAATATTTTTATTTCCATATAAAGATGATTTTGGTTTTACAACACATAAGTCATCCCTTCTAAACGTGACAAAATTTTTGTTGATTACAACATTTCTATTTCTTTTGTCTCAACAACATCTAGATTCTTTGTAAGAGAAGAGAGCATTCAAATCATGTGATTCTTTTCTGTCAATTTGATTGTTCTTCCTTGACCTTGGATCCCACATGCATTCTTTTCTTCAAATCACGATTTTCTTGTGATAGCCTATTATTTTTATCCACAAGTTTAGAGTTAGCATTCAATAAAGCATTTGATTTTTTGACTAACTCCTTATTTCTAGCATATGATTCCTTTAAGCTATCATGCAATTTCAAAATGAAAGCTTCAAGATCATCTTCATCATTTTCATCATTGGAGTCATAGTTAGAATTTACCTCATCATCTCCAATAGCCATAAAGGCCATTTGTGCCGACTCCATTTCTTCTTCAACTTCTCCTTCGGAGTTGCAATCATCCCATGTGATTTGAAAGTTATTGAATCTAGATTTTCATCCTTCCTTCTTTTTCTTGGAAGGACACTCATTTGCAAAGTGTCAGAGTTGACCGCATTCAAAACATTTTTCGTTTTGCTTCTTCATTTCAAGCCTTGTCTTTCCTTTGAAATTATTTGAATTTGTAGCTCCGCCTCTTCTCATTCTTCGTTTGTTGATGTAGTGTTTAAGAAAATCCTTTGGTGATGAGTGCAAGATCTCCTTCATCAAGATCTTCATCTTCTAGATTGATGGTGCTGTTTTCATCTTCTTCTTGAGAGGTCTTTAGAGCAATGCTCCTTCTTGGTCTTGCTTCTTCATCATCCACTACTTTAGCCTTTAACTTCAATTCATAAGATGTAAGAGAATTGATTAAAGCTATTCAATAGGCATTAAATTTAAATTCTTGGCTTCCTCTATAGCAATAGTTTTGGCATCCCATTCTTTGGATAGAGCATTTAGGATTTTTCTATTTTTTTCACCCAAAGAGTACTCCTTACCCAAGGCTTCAAGATCCTTTATAATGTCATTGAACCTACAGTACATTTTGTCAATGTTCTCATGTGGTTCCATCTTGAAAGACTCATACTTGGCAACAAGTAAGGATTTCTTTTGCTCACGAATATCGTCGCTCCCTTCATGGATTTCCTTCAATTTATCCCAGATTTCTTTAGCGGAAATGCATCCCTTCTCTCGAATTGATTCATTTGCATCCAAGGCATTATATAGCACATTCATGGCTTTTGCATTTAACGTCAAGTTTGCCTTGTCTTGTGGAGTGAGCTCATCCCTTGTCTTTTCTCTTCTTCTATTGGTGTGATCATCAATGATAGAAGCTTCGAAAGGACCGTCATTGACAACATACCACAAATCAATGTCAAGATAGATTGCAGAAATATTTTCATTCTATCTCTCCAACTAATAAAATTTGCCCCATTAAACATAGGGGGTCTAGTAACGGATTGACCCAAAAAAATAGAGCATTGTTGGTTGCCATAATAGTTCTTTTCTCAAAAGCAGTTTAAGCAATAAAATGAGACCAAGCTCTGATACCAATTGTTGGTCCCAAAGCAACCTAAGAGGGGGGTGAATTAGGTTTCTTAAAAAATATACTTTCAGAAATATTGAGATTTTTCAAATATAAACTGATATAATAAAATCAATGGAACAGTGAAGTAAAGAGAGAAAATTAAACAACCAATACTTCCAAGCTAGCAAGCTTGAAGTATTAAATCACTAGAATGCTTCACACACTTGGTGAGCCAATAATCTTTACAAAGTTGGAAACTTCTTGCTCACACTAAAACTCTTTTAGTTGAGCCAAGAATCTTACTTACAACCACACTTTCGTACAAGATTATCACTCCACTCAAAGTTGAATTGCACTATACATTTTTCACAACTGCACACTAATACAACAAAGCACTATAGCAAATTTGTACTCAAATTGCTTTTTTTCTAAGGCTTGTATTCAATGTATTAGATGATTTTTACTTAATGTCAAAGCAGTTATTTATAAGAGCAATAAATGGTGGTTGCAACTACTTCCTAACGGCTAAATAATAAATGCACAAAAAGTAGCCGTTGGGGTTTCGGACGTCCGAGACATATTGGATGCTTCCGACACAGCGTCCGATCTTCATGCAGTTGTTGAAGAGCTTCGTTCGGACGTCCTTGCATGCGTCCGTTCCTTCGTCCGATAGAGGCTTCGGACGATCATGTTCGTCCGTAAAGAGAAGCGGTAGGATCCTATTTCTTTCTCCCTGTTCATTCGGACGGTGCAATGCTTCCGAGAAGTTTTGACCCAGTTCGGACGGTTCAGTGCTTCCGAAAGCCCTGTCTCTAGCAAGAACAAATAACAGACCTGCAAAAACTTGTTTATAGAGTTAAGTGTTTATGTCATCAATATTCAAAATAAGATTTGGAAAACATCAGTCTTGAAATGGTCAACATGTGTTGGTATACGTGCCAGGGCCATGTGATCCATGCTAGTAGTTATAATTCCTTATCCCACGCTTCCACTAATATCCGCAAGTATACGACTATAAATGCAGTAGAGTGAACAATGGTCGATCCCACAAGAACTGGTACAAGTACTGAGATGCTAATGCAATTTCTATTTTGATGGTCGAATTGCAAAGGTTTTGGATTTTAAAAATAAATTTGTAGAAATAATTAAAAGATTAAAACTAAGAAACAATTGAATTACATTGAAGTAACAATAGATAAAAACGGTTTGAATTCAAGGCTAGCAATTATCTAGGGTCAATCAAATCTCAGGTCAATCAATTAAATAAATTATAATTATTGGAGATTCTATTCTCATATTTCAATCCAACGTCAAAGCAATCGGTGATTGAATCCTATCAAATTAATTAACTAGGGTTCGAGAATCCATTTCTAACTTACCTCGCCAACCAATCTGAGCTATTAACCTCCTAGAATTCAAGTTTCTTTCTAAGAACACTGACGAATCAACTAATTAATTTCGTCAATTTGAACTAGAATAATTAGCCTAACAATTTAGCATTGGTCTATGATTGAGGTTTGAAAACCTTATTTCCCCAGCCAACCTAACTAAAACTAAGGTTAGCTACTCCTTAGAATTCTCTATTTATGCTAATTATTAGCCTATTAATATAATTTTAATGATCAACCCTTAATTAGATTTTCCTATGATGAATTGTTTTTCCTACACCCGAATTCTAAATAAATTAACAATTCATAATATGCGAGATCAAGAATCAATGGATAGAATTTATTGTAAGCATATTAAATCGACAAATGGAAATAAAAAAAAAATTGGAATTAAAATAAATAAAAGAAAAAATACCATAATTGAAATAATTGCTAAAATACTTGAATTGAATGTCTTGAATGATCCACAAGTCGAAGAATTAATCCAACAAATTGAGAAGTATTTATACTTAACCCTAATTGTTGTTCAATACTCTAGACAAAAACTAAGAAAAGAAGTATGAGAATCATTCTCCTTTGAGCATACAAAAATTGTCTTATTTATAAATAATGTAACCTGGCACAGGCTCAACTTAATTGCTATCAGAAGTTTATTCCTCGCTGACCTTGCACTATCATCGACTTAACCACTGACAGTGGACGATTGCCTTCGATCAGCTGCTGATAGCGGCTATGGTTTTGTTTCAGCCCCTGACAGTGGCTGATTAGCAGTGGTCAACGGCTGGATGCCTTCCAATCTTTTTCATTTTCTTCTATTCTACTATTTTCGGCTCTTTGCTCCATCGCCAAATGACCCTTTTGCCCCTAATTCACCTACACACGACACAAAATAAGATAAATAGATAATAATAAAAAATAAACACACAAGTAACTACAAAAATGATAAAAAACAACATGATGACTAAACACAACTTAACTATACTAAAACACGACAAATGGGACTAAATACACTAAAACTTACCAACATAAAGACACATAAAAATAACTCAAAATTTAAAGTTATGAACTCTCCCAACTTACACTTTGCTTGTCCAGAGCAAAAGTCAATCGACATAACATAGACAAAACAAATAAGATTAGACACATCAGAACCAGATTGATCTAATTGACTTATCAACCTAGTCGACCTCCAACCAATCACAAAGAATCATGTTCCAGTTTTTACTCACACCAAAACGTCCATTCGAACAAATGTCAAAATTAGTCTCTTAGCTATAAATGCAACAACTTTTATTTATCAATATGGGCCATATCATGTAATAAATTTCTCTACCCACAACCAATTCAAAGATGTAAAAATTGAATCTCTATAGTCTCTAAGAAGGTAAGGAAGGATCAATGGACCTTAACATGCAAGCACACAAATGTCAAACAATACTAAAGCAATAGATAACCATTACAACTGTTTAACTCAAAAACGTCAATATAACCTTTCGTATTCCCTTTAAAACCACCTTTTATTGGCTCTTTGCTATTTTCTTTCAAGCTTAGCAAGACACATTTTTTAGGCTTAGCAAGACGGATTTTCACGCAAGCTGCCTTTTGATTTTCATTTCTTACCATGCTTAGGTATTTTGCGTAAAGCAAGCCTTTTTTTCCCTTAAGCTCATTGGAGCATTTAATGCACTAAGGAACTAAACAAGGAAAATTGGGTTATATTAACATCAATCAATTAAAAAAATGTAATGAAACCTAATACCTCACCATGCAAAAAACACAAACTTGGAAATTCAAACGTCCACGTCATATCCTACTCTATCCTATCCAACAACTACAAAAAGTCAACTCTGCAACTTAAAAATTAGTACGGACATCCAAATAAATCACATGATTCCTCTCTAACAACAATAAGTCAAACATTTATAACCAAGAAAACTTAATTAACATAAGTTCAAACTTCCACCCATTTTAAACAATTGTGAAACATGAAAATGTATGAACTTATAATATATGAAAATATATGAACTTATAATACTAGTCGGACACTTTTATATCGTTGACAATTTGGATCAATCCTACTATTAATATGCCATTCAATTAACATGCGACTCAACAAATATACATCACAAGTAAAACCACTAAACACGAAATTAACTAAACATAGACAACTTAATCAACTCACTACTTGCCAATCACAACACTAACATAAACACTAAACTAGGCAAGTGAGGAACAGCAAAAACTAACTAACAACATAAATAAGCAAACAAGAAAAATGAAAATAACATTCCCCTGACAAGCAATGCAATTATTAAGTATTCACAGTCCAACAACTCTGGATAGTCTGGCATCATCTCTTGTTTTTCTCATTCTCAGTTCCTTTCTTTCCACATCATCTGGGGGTTCATAATCCCACTCTAGTGGCGAAGTAGTCCTTGGCCAGTGAAACATGTCAAAATTCCTGAGATGACTAAGCTGCCACGCGAGGAAGTCTATCTTTTGTCTCATCTCCTTGAAGCATTGGCTATAATAGACGAGGAGCTCTCTACTTGTGTCTCAATGTTGAGTGGATGATGAAAAACAGGAGGACTATGTGGAGGTAAAAGCAACGGTCCATGAGGTCTTCCCTATTGATCTCCTTCTTCTACTTAACTGCTTGTTCCCCTCTTGCCTTGGCTTGTACAATAACAAAGGCAAATTTGTATTGATGGACGATTGACTCAAGAGCCCTATTGTCAACTGGTGTCGGTACAACCCATTTCTTGGTAGTTGTGATCTGCAAACCTGTAAGTTGGTACAATTGAGTAATTAAATTTGGAAAAAATAGGTGCCTTATGCTTCCTATTCCCATTCCTCAAATTTTCCAATGAAATTTCCCAACTTATGTTAATGGTCATTCCCTCCATCATAGCAAAAATAAGGCAAGTTCGGTCAGCATTAACATTAGTGGAGTGGGAAGTAGGTAAAATGCGGGTACACACCAATTGTATCCAAACTTTAGCCTCCTTATTCAAATACTTTAACCTAATCCATTTCCGCTAGTCCTTCTCTATAGACTTTAAGTTTTTCTTAATTGCAGAAGTAGTACATGACATGTACAAAAATCATTTATTTATTTATAATTTGTGTAATAATAATTACATATCTATATTACCTTCTGGAACACTCCAATCACAATTCATAAATACAAAAAGTTTATTTTAAGTTGTGGTCATAGCTAAAATAAGTGTGTAAGAAGTTAATTGCACTAATGAATAGTGTAAACAGTGTGTAAATATTACCACCCTATAATTTTTATCCTTATTTCACATGTAGTACAGTTTTCTATCATGTTTTTAGGTTTCATTAACTTAAAATAATTTATTTACTTATTTTAGACGTGTTTTAGTAGGATCTTATGATCCTATAATCTGATCCTGACAACCTCAAAACGATCCTGCCTAGGATCCCGACCTTGAAAACTATGCTTCCATCATATTAAACACAAAGGTCTCTTTACCGACTCTCGAAGTTACTTGCTCCTTATCAACATCAATCAATGCCTTCACAGTTTCAAGAGAAAGGTCTCCTAAATATAATGGAAATACCATCATTATTCTTCTCATCCATATCTATCACCAAAATATCGACTGGATATCTAAGTTTCTCCACTTTGACTAATTACATTACGTATTTCTACTAATGGTTCTACTTTACTTCCATCTGCCCATTGGATGAAATGATTACTTTATTCAAGACCTCTCAACCCTATAACGGGTAGAGGCATTATATTTATTCCTGCATCTAGATCACACAAGGCTCTATCAAAATAAACATCACCAATGAGGCAAGATATCGTGAAGCTTCTAGAATCTTTGTTTTTCTTAGGCAATATACTTAAAAGTGATTTGTTTCAAATTCATACATCAAGCATAATTTCATCAATACCCGATTACCTAAGTCTCTCCTCCATTTGAGCACATTTCTTAGCTCCTTGCTAAATTTCTACTTTTGATATCCCCTTGGTTCCATCTTCTAACAAATTAGTATATTTTTCCTGTCCAAACGCCTTCAATAGATCAGTGAACCCACGAGGATGGGATTTGACCACCATATTTGTTAAGATGGAGCATATGAACTTTAATGAAAAAGAACCATCCTTTGATTTCTCTCCACAGTACTTCCTCATATATGATTTACATTTCCAAAGGTATTGGGCCTTTCACTTGATTAAAACCTATCAATTCCACCTAATTTCCAATGGGAATTGCATCAATCGTGCTCTTGCCGCCATCTTGAGTACCGTCTTCTTTATTCATTTTTTCCACTCATAAGTCAGGATCTTTTTCTCTTATCCCAGTTCATCAAATGGAGTTTCTTCAGTGATTTTGGTTATTGCAAACTGTTTAGACAAATCATTGTCCATTGTATTATAAAGATCTTCTTGCTTGCAAAAACCACTAGTATCATTATTATCAGTGTTAATTACGAGAACTTTATCATAAATACAAGAAAGTTTAAGAGAGTTAAAAATAGAAAAATTGACAGTCCGATCATCTACTGTCAGTTGTTACTTCCCTTCTTGAACATTAATCTATTAATGCCTGTGTTGTATCTAGGAACGGCCTGCCAAGAATTAAAGGCATCTCTTTATCTTCTTCCATGTTCAGGATAATGAAGTCCGTAGGTAAATAACATTTCTCCACCTTAACCATTACACCCTTTACATTTGGGTATTTTACACTTCGATTAGCTAATAGGAGATATATATTGGTAGGCTTCATCTTTCCAATATTAAGCTTCTTATCAATAGATAAAGGTATCAAATTGATAAATGCCCCAAGGTCACACAAAGCTATCTCAAACTCAACGCTTCTAACAGTGCATGAGATTGAGAATAAACTAGGATGCTTAAGTTTTGGTGGAAGCTTCTTTTGGATAATTGCACTACATCCCTCATTAAAGCATAAAATCTCATCTCCTAATATTTTTCTTTTGTTAATAAACATTTGTTCCATGAATTTGGCATATTTAGGCATGTTCTCTAATACTTCCATGAAAGTTATGTTCATTTCTACTTTCTTGAAGATTAATTTGAGGATTCTCTTGAACTTCTTCTGATCACCCTCACCTTTGAGTTTGCTTGGAAATGGAATTCGAACTGATGGATGAATAATTTGGACTTCAGATCCCTCTTAGAAGGAATTTTGTACTTTCATGCTCCACTATCCTTTACCTCAATAACTCCATTTCTATCCTTCTTGTTCTCTTTCTGCTCACTTTATGACTCAATCTAGTTCTCATTCTCTTTTTCTGCTCCAATAGCTTTACCATTCCTCAATGTGATTACCTTCGCATGCTCTTTAGGGTTAGGCACCGTGTGACTTGGTAGTGCATTAAGTGGTCTCTCAACCATGTTCCTTGCTAATTATCCCACTTGATTCTCTAGATTTTTAAATAAAACTGCTAAATTTCTAACCACATGTTCCCTTTCACTTTCATATCATTAGGCTTTATATATTAAGCAAGTGTGTCTTGCACATTATTAGGCATTTGAAATGGAGTTGCATGCATTTGTTGTTGTGGTTCCTAATAATACTTTGCTGAAATAAAGTTCAAACATTTGAATTTTGATTTTGTTGATCACCCTAAGACAAGTTCGAGTTATTTCTCCATCTTGCATTATATGTATTACTAAAGACATTGTTTTGACTTTTGTATAGATTTTGGTTTTGGCTACCTTGATTTCCCATGTAGTTCACATGTTCCTAACTGGTAAAAGTGGAATTGGATAATATCTATGTACTACATTGGCCATTAGAGTAATCACCTAAACAAAAGTTACAGATGAGTAGCTGTGCCGCGGTCACTGCTCTGCCTCTCATGTCCTCCTACTGCTTAGTCAGTATCTCCATTTGCCTATTCGTAGCATCTTGCTTAGCCATCATTGCATCCCATTCATTCAACTAATGCACTCATCTTCTTTGCTCTAGGGCCTGTGTTGCTGTAAACTTAAAATAATTATTGGACATTTTATCCAATGGCTCTTGAACTTCCTCTAGAGTCTTGTTCAACATTAAGGACCCACTTGCCAAAGCGGCATGATTTGTTGATTCATGGGTTTCTTGAAGCATCCCTTTATATAATATCTCTATCTACATCCATAGGGGTAACTCACGAGGTGGACACTTATTAAACAAGTCATTATATCTCTCCCATGTCTCGCTAAGGTTTTCTCCATAATGTTGACTGCAAGATGTTATATCATTCTTTAGCTTAGATGTTAAAAGCTTGTGCTAATCTGTCCCATATTGTATTAGTCCCTCATTTATAACCCTGCAACCACAATTTCACTTTATTCCGCAAAGAGAAAAGAAATAAAGGCAACTTAAAGGCATCCCATGACACACAATTCTGCTTAAAAATATCACAGATTTCTTCAAAAGTTGATTAAATAGAGGTTTGGATTCTCACTATGCAAACCTAAAAACATTTTATGTTGCTAAAGAATGGCTATCAAACATGGCTTAATCGAAGTTATTTACCAAAATAGGAGGTGGTAGATGCTAAATTGTGGCCCTCCAAAAGTAGGTTGGGTGTAATCTCTTTTAACGAACTGTTTGTTATTGTTTGGAGATAAGTATTTGACCATTATCTTCAAACTCTCTATCATTCTCTACTCACTCACAGTTAACTAGTGGTGGCTCTTGCTTTCCTACAGGTTGCTATTTATGCTAATTATTTGCCTATTAATATAATTTTAATGATCAATCCTATATTAGATTTTTCCATGATTAATTGTGTCACCCGCACCCAAACCCTAATTTAATTAGCAATTCATAACGTTCAGATCAAAAATAAATGGATGTAATTAATTGTAAGCATATTAAATCAATAAACGGAATTAAAAAGAACAATTGGAATTAAAATAAAGAAAAGAGAAAACACTAGAATTGAAATAACTGCTAAAATACTTGAATTAAATGTCTTGAATGATCCACAAGTCGAAGAATTAATGCAAGGAATTGAGAACTAATTAACACTAATTGTTGTTCAAAACCCTAAACAAAAACTAAGAAAATAAGTCTGAGAATCGCTCTCCTTTGAGCATACATTTAACAAAACTGTCTCATTTATAAATAACGTAACTCAGCCCAGGCCCATTCAACTCAACTGCTATTAGTGATTGATTCATCACTGACCTTGCATTGTTAGCAGCTCAACCACTAATAGTGGACGATTGCCTTCTATCAACTGCTATCAGCGGCTATGGTTTTGTTTCAGCCACTAACAGTGGCCGGTTAGGCTTGGTCTAGGGCATTTTCCAATATCTTTCCTTTTCTTCAACTCTTCCATTTTTAGCTCTTTGTTCTACTACCAAATGACCTTTTTGCCCCTAGTTCACCTGCACATGACACGAGACAACATAAATAGATAATAATAACAAACAAACACACATTTATCCATAAAAACAGTTAAAAGCGACATGATAACTATAACACCCTAAACATAATTTTACTATCCTAAAACACAACAAATGGGACTAAATATACTAAAACTTAGCAACAAAAGATACATAAAAATAACTATAAATTTAGAGTTATCTCCACGACAAATTTGCCTTCAAGATCTTGGTTTTTTTAAACTTTTCTAAGTATTCTTCCATTTCTTGTATTAGCCTTGCTTGATTTTTAGTCTACAAAACAAGTAAATATAATAAGCACTAAAAACACATAAACATACTTAAATTAAAACTAAAAGTCAATAAAAAAGTAGAAACATAAATAAAACACCAAAAGTGACCAAAAATTTCGTAGATAATTTGATCTTGACGGACCTAAAATTTCATAGATAGATAATCAAATTTGGTTAGTTCTAATGATAGGATGAATTTGTATTTGGTCTAATTAGATTGACTTGTAGAATTGACACGATGAAACATGATTAGGTTGACTTTAGAAATCGACCTCTAATTTGACTAACTAAACCAGTTGACTAAATGAACTAACCAAAGTTTGTGAATTAGCTAACCTAAACTCTAATCCACCATTTGTATTCACTCTTAGTCTGTTAGTTTAGATTAACTCAAATCACTCCATTTTCAATCCTTCAAATAGTTATTGAACCAAATATACTTATTCGATACTTGCGAACCAATATTTGTAGTATCGGCCCCTAATTCTACTATCTACTAGTTAATCATAGACACTTGCAGTGCATCATCTAGTTAGTAGTAGATTTAGGTTATCATAAATGTAATACTAGAATGCATCAACAAGCTAGCTGCGACCAAGAAAATGTAGCCTTCCAAAAATGGTTGCAACAAGGGTATCAACAAAAGTTCATTTTTTACAGTTAGTTGCAGCCAACTTTTCTTTATCAAATGCACTAGTCGTAGCAATTATATACACACACACACACACACACACTTGAGCATATTCACCCTCAATGAATTACAATTGCTCCCTAGATGGCCATTTGCCCAACTTCATATTCTTCCATGGCACACACTTGAGCATATTCACCCTCAATGAATTACAATTGCTCTCCTAGATGGCCATTTGCTCAACTTCAAATTCTTCCATTGCATTTTCATCTAACGTTGATAAATCTTGATTGGGTAGTTCCATGCATATTTTTTCATCATCATGCCTCTCCTTTGGATTTAGAGGGTCATGGGGGCTTCTTCAGTTTCATCTATGAACTTTCATTAATTTGAGCTTGTAAGTTGTGTAAGGATGCCTCTAAATCTTTTACCCTCTTTCTATCTCTTGCATACAAAATACCAAATTCATTCTGAAATATCCTCATTGCATCCTCCAATTCTGCAGCTTCTACTTCTTGAGTTGTTGGTGGTTGATGTCTAAGGTAGGCCTCCCTATTAAAAAGGCAAAACTGTTAGCGGTCGCGATGAAAAAGTGGCAGTTACACTTCCTTTTAAAATAGAAGAGGTCTTTGCCATAGCGAGACTACTCTAGCTATAGTAAAAGTGAGGTTGGGTTTCTAAAATTCAACAGTTCCCTATTTGTTCCTTACTCTTTCCTCTAGAAAAACCCTAATACTTTTCTCCAAAACAACCTATCTTCTCAAACCACCAAATTTTGACCATAAATCCTACTTTGATTTATCAAGAAATATCAAGGACCTTGATTTGTAAATAAATTTGAAGTCAAAATTCAAGATTTAGGGTAATTTGAAGGAAATTTTGACAAGAAGACCAAGCCCTTCACTACAAGCAAATCGGTTTGTCTGGGCAAGTCTCACTTCTAATCGTCGGTGCCATGTGATATTTTCACAAATTTATAGGATTATTTAGATGAGTTTGGATTAATTGTATGGAAAGTTGAAATGTTCTATAGGTTATTGAGATATAATTTGGTGATAGTGCTCAAGTTCTTACTTGATATTATAAGGGTTTATGATTGTTTTTTTTATGAATTGTTGTTCAATTTTGTTTGTTGATTGTGTCTTTTCTTTGATTTAAAATAATATAGGTAGACAAAGACAAAAAAAAAAAAATTGATGAGAAATCTTCCTCCCAACCCCTAAAAGAGAAAAATTAAATGTGATAAGAAAAAATTATCCCACTTGAAGGACTAGAGCTGTTAATGAATAAATGTCCTTCCCCATAATTCCTGGATAGGAATTCAATTGAATGTGAATAAGGGTAAGAACACTGATAAGGAAAAGCATTGTGGTGATATTGTAGATGACCATTATTGTGGAGAATTTCACAAAATGATGAATTGTGCCAGAAAATGGTGATCAGGAAAATCTACGCCAAGTACCCAATCGTGACATATTGTAATAAAAGTTAAGGGTACAAAAATGGATTTCAAGCTTGAGAATATATCGTATTTCTTTCACACTAGTATGTTTGAGAATGATGATAGTAATGAATACCATAATCAAGATGGTATGTTTGAGAATGATGATAGTAATGAATACCATAATCAAGATGGACTTCTCAGACACAGATAAGGCACTGGGGTAATAGGTAGGGGTTTAACAAGTATAGAGTTTCGGGCAATCCAATTTGTTTGTTTAGATGTTCCCTAACTTTGAAGCTAAAACTTGGATGTATTTAGTTTTTGTGAATCTTCTCCCTGTAAAATTAGACTATGTTTACTTGGTATATGCTATTATATTATGACTGAGTGGATCTAGTCAATTGATGAGAGAATGGTAACTTCCAAGGAGATCGTTGCTATATTAGAAAGGACAAAAGGTGGTCTTGGATTTTCTTATCTAATCACCATTTTTTTCATTGAATATTTGAGTAAATCAGTCCAAACTTTTTCATCTCATTTGGAAAATTTTTCTTCAAATTTCCAACGCTTTGATTTTTATTGATATCTTCAATCAAAAAAAATTAGACAATTGAATTTAGGGTTTCTTTAGGTCTATCATCAAACAAAAAAATGATCTTTTCTTTGCTAAACTTTTCTTCTGATTCTTGGTTATGTCAAAATCGTTCACAATGATAATGTGTTCTTTTCCAATGATGATGATGATGATGATGAAGGTCAATTTTTATTCTTGTTTTTGCTGTGTGATTGTGTTTGTTTGTGTCAAGTAAGAGCGATTCGAGAAGAACTGAGGGGTGAGCGATTTTGGTTTGTGGTGTTCTATTGTCTCTTGTTTGGACTATGTCAGACTCGAAGGGAGAGACTGTTGAGCTGAGAATGAGGGTTTGATGACCGATGAGGGTGATGGGGTTACTTTTGTACAATCGAACAAATTTGATTTAGCAGGATATAATATGCTATGGAAATAACATCACCCTAGTGTAAATCATCAAGTCTAGATAATCAATCACCGACAGCGATTGAGCCGCAAGCCTGCACTTATGTGATTCCCTATCATGGAAGATCCTTGTTGTGCTTCGTATATATACCATATAAACCACATTTGGTGTATACGAGTATGTTTGGTTACAACATTTTAAAATTTTTAATTACTTTTATTGTTAGTTTGATGTTTAAAGACATTCAAATGGGGCTCTATTAGAGAATTCATTGAGTCAAACATATTCGAAACTCGACAAAATTTATTGAGTAAACAAATAAGTAAAAATTTGGAAACATTAAGATATGCATTTATCATCTCATCTATTAAGAATAAAAATATTCAAATAATTGGGTTCAGTATTTAAAATTTATAAATTTCTTACACAATCTTCTTTTACATCCCATTCATTGACAATTTAGAAAATTTTAGCTCCATAACTTTTCTAAACAGTTAATCATATTTTTGAGTTGTAACAAAAAGGATACTCGAATAAAATGTTGTGAGTGCAAAGAATCTAATAGTCTCTCATATTTCATATTTGTATTTTTTTAGTCGTTCACAATCAAAATGATACATTTTTGTCCCTCACAGATTGAAAATGTATAATTTTGGTCTCTCGACGCAATTCAAGGCATATTTTCACTCGAAATAGTCACAAGCATATAACATGTTACGTTTTTCATGGGCAAAATTTGCAACAAAAAAAATTCTAAACACTAAATGACACAACCTATAATCTCTTCTACCCACAACCTATAAAATTCTTCACCACCTTATTTCCCTCCTCGCCGCTCCCTTCCGTCATGATGATTTTAATCTATAACCCAAGAATATAAAACTCATAAGAATTTGGTGTAATTTTAAGGGAATATGTAAGTTTGAAATACGGACCCAGATGTAAACCTTGGAACCCTTTAAAGGGTCACATCAGCCATGTGTTATATATATATATATATAGGGGACACATTAGGAAATTTTTACATGGACCAAATCTATGATATAGTGCCATTGATCCCTTGGTCCATGTTGTTCCACATCACTCCACATCATTTAATTGAGTGATGTGGAGCAACATAGACCAAGGGGTCCATGGCACTATGTGGTGGACCGGTATATGAAAATTTTTTCTGAATATGCTTATGTTATCTGCACATGACTGTGAGATTTTTCAAATAGCTACTAATGAGGAAGTAAACCAGGTTTTTTTTTTTTTGAACACCCAAGAAGGGTGGAAATTTTTATTGATTCAATGCCAAGCACAAAGTACTAGGATTTTACAATCCTGATAGAGGGGAATTAGAGCTCATCAAGACATAAATGTCCTGACAATGAATGAGGAATGTTCTCAGGATCGTAAAAAATATCTAAATTATGCGCATCACTTCCTAACTTTGCTAAAGAAGAGTATCCACTGCTGTGTTGGTCTCATGAAAGACATGCCGTATGGAATGATGGTATTACTGAAGAAGAAACCCCATGTGTCTTGCTGTTGCATCAATTGTCCACGGAATTACTACTTGCCCAAGCACGATTTTACTGAGTGTCTCTGAGTCAGTTTCTATTTCAATGAAATGAAGCCCATGCAATTGACAAAGCATTAACCCATGAAGCCAAGCATACGTCTCCGCATCCAAATTTGAATTGGCATCTAAGGATTTTGAGAATCGAAAAATTACTTGGCCAGAAAAATCACATATAACTCCTCCTATTCCCTCTAGAACAGAATTTCCCGCATTGATCCATCAACATTCAGCTTCAATCCAGAAAGAGGTTTAAGCCATGAGACTGTCAAATACCACCTTGTTGATACCTGAAAGCGAACTACAAATTCTGGAAAAGAAGACAATAATGCATCCGAATCAAACGAAAAAGGTTTCCCAAAGCCGATGGAGGATAACATGTTCTGAACTTTGTGTATTTTTTTGCCCAATTTGGTTTTGCAACTTGCCCATCATACACGTACTAATTGCGTGCAGACCAAATCTGCCAACAAATGAATGAAGGAAGGAGAAGACATAGCTTCCCTTGCAAAGATGTTGAGGAATGTAACCACCACAGTTGCAACTGATGTAAAGTCATTGAAACCTGCCATAGAGGAATACCGAGTAGGCCTGCAAAATGTAACCAAAGCTTCTTTGCAAAAATGCATGAAACAAAGCAATGATCAATGCTTTCGATAGAATTGAAATGGAAACATTTTGAAGGGAGATTAAAGCCTAAATCTTGCAATGTATATTCGTAATTTCAATGAATATTTGTTACTAAGTAATCTCCACATGAATATTGATAATTTCCATGGAATGCGGGCAACCCAAATGAATCTCCTTCAGAGTAGCTTTGATTCTCGTTTGCGAACCACCAAATATTCTGAGGAAAGTGTAAATTTACCAGAAGGTGAATGCCTCCAAATGTAAGAATCCCGCCCATGGACGTTCGTGAGAAAAATATACTGTGAAAGAATGCGATGAATTACATGAGGAGGCAGATAAAAAGCAGCCAAGTTCCATCCTTCCACATTATCAAAAATTTGAGCAATCGTAATATCTGGGTGCTCTATTTCACCATCTACAAAATCTGCCACTAAAGTATAAGCTAACCAATTGTCAAACCAAAAACTAGAATCCCCTCGACGAACAAGCTTGTGGAAATTCTCCTCTGTCAAATGCCTACCTCTCATCATTCGACACGGAACCCATGAAGGAGCTGCCACGTCAATATTTGCATACCTTGACCTTATATATGTTGCCCAAAGAGAATCTGACGAGTAGAAAAACCACCATAACGTGAGGATGAAAGCCTTTATTATCTCCAAAAAGCTACGGATGCCTAGTCCATCTTCATCAGTTGGGAGGCATCATTTATTCCAACGAACCCAATGTCGTCTATCACCATGAGACGTTTCTCCCCCCGAAGAAATTTGCCAACACTCGCTCCATAGCTTTCGCAAGAATAAATTTTAGAGGATCCATTACTTCAAGGCGATGAATTGGTATGGTAGATAAAACGTGTTTGATCGATACCAACCGTCCTCCCGGTGAAAGAAAATTATTCTTCCATCCTTCAACCCTAGCTTGAATTTTGTCCACCAAATGCTAGAAAAATGCTTGCTTAGGTTTACCTATGAAAAGACTACAGCCAAGGAACAATATTTGAAAAGTTTTATGAGGAAAACTGTCACAAAACTTCTACTTGACACGAACCCGACGTGCCAAGACAGAAGAAGAAGCCTGTGATGGCACCAAAATTTCACCCAGTAAACTTTGATCAGCCAACGCGTCCCATGCTCCTGTTTCGTTTTCACTAGTTTATGGCAACCGTTGCACACACAAGCACTGAATAACACACAAGCACGAAGTTTAGGCAACACACAAGAGCAAAACACAACCAAACGAAAGTAAACAGCACACAAGCAGATTACAGCCCAAGGCCAACCCTTGTAACACTTTTATATCTAGTTCGTCAAAAGCTTACAACATGACTTTTTACAAACAGGTGGTGTGCAGAACACTCTTGGCCTAAATCCTCCACAGATTCCCATTTTGCCTAGTCTCTGACTACCAGGTTTTTATAGGAAAATGCAGTTGACAAGCAAAACCGCCTAGCTTTGCTAGACAAGCAAAATGCTTACAACTAGGCTGCCTGGTCCACTGAAAGCACACATGGCCTGCCCATGCCTCAGAAGGTCGTAACTGCCCATAACCGCCCACTAAGCAGTACTCCACGTGCTGCCAGCATTTCCAGCCATTTCCTCGTACATGCAGCCAACCAGCTCGGCCAACTAGTCCCACCCAGCAATTAGAAGTCAACTTCCACTGATTGCCAGCTCTTGTGCGTGTGCACTTGCCCGACGTGCACGCTTCCTAGCCGTTTCCCGCAACTGTCCTGAACGCAGGCAACCCGTTGCCTACGTTCCTCGGCCAACACTCTTTCCGACCAGCCTTGCCACCCACAAGGCATCACTTGCATGAGCTCCCAACAATGCCCAAGAATATGCCACAAGCTATGCCCAACTCGTGTGCATGTGTGCACGGGTCCGTTCGTGCCACTGACCGTTTGCCAACGTTTACCTAGCTCGTTCGTGCCTGTGAGCTGTACCAAGCCAACGTTTGCCAACATTCATCCCGAAGCCAAACGACCATGCCTAGCACTCATAGGACATGGGAGAAGGTACCCAGCAATGCCCACGGGTTGCCAACCCGCCTAGTGGCCTAGCCCACCGGCCCCCAGGAAGTAGAGTAAGCATACTTTCCCTATATAAGGCTTGGAAAAAAAATTCCAAGTGACAGCAGTTGACACCGATTTATTGAAAACTAGTAGAGCCATTCGGGCCACTCAAGACCCCATCAAAGCTGGTCAAATTGATGCCAAATCTTCCCTAAGGACTTCCAAAATACCAAGGCTTGGTTTTGGAACACTTAGCACGCAAATGGCTCAAGTCGGCTCACCACCGTTTGCCAATCTCGTACACTGCCATGCATGCGATATGCAATCTGCCTAGCTGACATGCAGGCTGCCCAGCCGACTTTCAGGCTTTCCAGTTCGACGTGGCAATTGCTATTTGGGGCCAGGCCTGTACGCAGCCTTGCCGATGGGTGAAACCATGCCAAAGGGGCTAACAAACCTCCCCCACTTGAAGAGATTGATGCCCTCATCAATGCCAACTGCCAGTCCTCTAGCAATTGCAATTGCCACCCGAACGAAACACACATGTTGTTGAAGTTTGCACCAGTCTCACCACTGTGCTGCTCCATTGCCCGTTTTTCCACATGGCTTCAGCAATTTTCCCGTTCATTCGGCTAACTTTGTGACTCCAAGCCTCTTTTTGTCTTAGGCTTCGTTTAAGTTGTATTTGTTGCCTAAACCTTGAATCTCACATCAAGTTTGTCACATTGTCCAGCCACCCTGCCTCAGTTAAGACAATGCACATGGACAACAAATGAATTATCCAACATACTCTACCAACAGCTTAGCAACAACATCAGCCACTTGGCACCCCCGTGCCAATAAAATTAAACAAGTAAAATAGAAACTTGAATAATTTAAACAAGGACAGAAGCATTTTACCACTTACGTTCCACCATAGGAACTGCTTGTTGCACATTTTTTAGACCCCATGGGTTAGTCTCCTGGCTTCGGTAAGAAACCAACACACCTTGCCTCCATTTTCCCAACCTTGTCGTTTTGGCCAACACACAGCCAAGGCACCATGCACGATGCCCTCTTTGTCCGCACAAAAGACTTGCCTTGGTTTCCCCCGAAACCAAGACCAACACAGCAACATAGCACACTCCCCCACTTGTGTTTCGGCTCCCACAATCAGCAAGACCCCATGTCCGATCGATTTTGCCCAAGTCCCGTAGTGTTTGTTTGCTACGTTCCCAGCTGTGCCAACAAGCATCCTCAGGACCGTTTCTACCTAGCAGCCACCCATTGCTAGCACTCTCTTAACTAAGCAACCCGTCTCTACTTAGCACCCGGTAGCCTACCCACTGCCATATCTCTGCATCCGAAGACCCCTGTGCTTATCAGTACCTAAAAGAGTTTGTTTTTGTTGGTGTCACACACCAACTACAAGGAACCCATCCTAGCACAAGACGGACCATCCTCATTGGCTACAATGGCACTAAGCTGCTCTCTCTTGGGACATTCCCTTGCCATGTGACCCTTTGCAAATAAAACAACCACTAAACTTGTTAGTTATATCCTTAATGAAAGGAACCTTACCGGCCTCGGTCTCAGTCAGCACAGCTTTCTTTTTCGTCTTGTACTTGCCATTGCCATGCTTAGGGTCATTTTCTTTGCGGGAGTTGTTCCCACCATTGCCAGCCTCGTTGGTGACTCCCTGAAAATCAACCAACCTGTCAGCCGAAGTGATGGCTTGCTGCAAGTTCTGGACACCTTGCCTTTGCAACTTTGCCTGAGCCCACTTCTGCAAGCCAGCCATGAAATTGAACAACTTATCGTCCTCCGACATCCCACGAACGTCCAGCATCAAGGAACTAAATTCCTTCACATAGTCCTGAGTGTGAACACTACCCGTGTATTTCAACCTTCGTAGTGCCACCCTTGAAAGCCACAAAGTGTTAGTAGGAAGGAATTGTCTCTTTAGTTCCGTTTTCAATGCCTCCCACGTTGAAATTTGAGGAACGGTCTCGTCACCAGCCCGTATCCTCCACCAAAGCTTTGCATCACCAGCAAGGTACATGCTTGCGATGGACACTTTTTCCTCTTCAGGCACACCCGCTGCCTAAAAGTATTGCTCCATGTCTCAGATGAAGTTTTCCAACTCCTTGGCACTCCTTGCACGGGTCAAGAACTTTTACCTTGGCTCTTGAAGTTATGGAGCTAACCGTGTCCACAACAGCAAACGCCTTCTTCAACATAGCCATCACGTCTTGCAGCCGTGCAAGACTCTCAAATTTGGCATTCCATGCCTGTTCAAGTTGTTGGAAATGAGCACGAATGGCCTCACATGCATCCCTGGTCTCGTCAAGAGAAGAACGCAGCACATAGCCTTCTGGAATTTCACCCAACTCTGCACCATCAGTTGGTCTACCAGCACTTCCAACCACTGAACCCGTTCCACTGTGCCACCAACCATCGGAGGAATGACTAGAACACCACAACGCAGTGCTCTGATACCAAAATTGTCACAAAACTTCTACTTGACACGAACCCGGCGTGCCAAGGCGAAAGAAGAAGCCTGTGATGGCACCAATATTTTACCCAGCAAACTTTGGTCAGCCAACCAATCCCATGCTCGTGTTTCATTTTCACTCTTTTATGGCAACCGTTGCACACACAAGCATGAAGTTTAGGCAACACATAAGAGCAAAACACAACCAAACAAAAGTAAACAGCACACAAGCAGATTACGGCCCAAGGCCAACCCTTGTAACACTTTTATTCCGTCAAAAGCTTACAGCAGAACTTTTTACAAACAGGTGGTGTGCAAAACACTCTTGGCCTAAATCCTCCACGGATTCCCCTTTTGCCAAGTCCTGACTACCAGATTTTTATTGGAAAATGCAGTTGACAAGCCATCAACCGCCTAGCTTCGCTGGACAAGTGAAATGCCTACAACCAGGCTGCCTAACAACTGGAATCACACATGGCCTGCCCATGCCTCAGAAGATGGTAACTACCTATAACCGCCCACTAAGCACTACTCCACGTGCTGCCAGTATTTTTAGCCATTTCCTCGCACATGTAGCCGACCAGCTCGGCCAAGTAGTCCCACCCAGCCTCTAGAAGTCAACTTTCACTGATGCCAGCTCCCGTGCATGTGCACTTGCCCGACGTGCATGCTGCCTAGCCATTTCCCGCAACTGTTCCGCACGTAGGCAACCCATTGCCTACGTTCCTCGGCCAACACTCTTGCCGACCAGCCTTGCCACCCCCAAGGCTTCACTTGGGCTTCCAACAATGCCCAAGAATGTTCCACAAGCTATGCCCAACTCGTGTGCATGTGTGCACCACTGCCTGTTTGCCAATGTTTACCTAACTCGTTCGTGCCCGTGAGCTGCACCAAGCCAACGTTTGCCAACATCCGTCCCGACTGGAGCCACACGACCATGCTTAGCACTCATAGGACATGGGGAAAGGTTCCCAGCAATGCCCACGGGTTGCCCCACCAGCCTGGTGGCCAGCCCACCGGCCACCCAGGAAGTGGAGTGAGCATACCTTTCCCATATAAGGCCTGGAAAAAAAATCCCAAGTGACAGCAGTTGACACTAATTTATTGAAAACCAGTAGAGCCATTCGGGCCACTTAAGACCCCATCAAAGTTGTTCAAATTGATGCCAAATCTTCCCTAAGGACTTCCAAAACACCAAGGCATAGTTTTGGAACACTTAGCACGCAAACGGCTCAAGTCAACCCACCTCCGTTTGCCAATCTCGCACACTGCCTTGCCGATAGGCAGTCTACCTAGCCGACGTGCAGGCTGTTTGGGGCCAGGCCTGCATGCAACCTTGCCGATGGGTGAAACCATGCCAAAGGGGCTAACAAAAACCCATTAGATGCTCAAAGAAGATTCTCGATGAACTTGAGCACTTCAAAGGTAAAATTCATTAGCGAGTGAATGATTAATCTTTTGACCAGAACCAAGTTGATAAAAGTGAAGATACTTCATCAAATTTTGAATTCTCAACGGTCTCCTCTCTTAAAAAGTATAATATCATTTGCATAAGACAAGTGAGTGATCATCAGACATTCCCTCAAAGTTGCATAAGGAGATAGTTTGCCTTGACGTGCAAAAGTATTTAGTTCTCTAGAGAGCACATTCGAGCACATAATAAATAATAAAGGTGACAATGGGTCCCCTTGCTTGACTCCTCTAGATGGCTTGAAAAGCCTTGACACTTTTCCATTTACTAATAAACAAAACCAACTACCTGGAAATAATTTCATAAATAAATTTAAAATTGTTATGAAAACCAAACTTTGAGAGAAAATTTTGCTAACAAACGTACAAAGAGAGATTGGCCTAAAATCTACAAAGGGGCTGGGGTTGTCTTTTTTAGGGATGAGTACAAGAAGTGTGCTCCCTATTTCCTTCGTCAATGATACACCTGCATCTAAGTCCCTAAAAAATTCTTGAGCAGCCCTGTATACATCTAAAGTGACAATGTCCCACCAATGGGTGAAAAAATACCAAAAAATCCATTCGTATCCGAAGAGCTTTATTTATCTAGTTAGACAACCGTCCTTTTAACCTCTTCTATGGTTATCAGCTTTGTGAGCTCAAGATTATCTACATCCGTGGCACTATAAGGAATAAACCCTAGGAGGTACTCCAAATCCGATTCTTTAATGTCTTCCTCAGTTAACAACTCCTGATAAAACGAATACCTTCCACCTTAATTGATTCTATATCTTCAAGCCAAGTCCCATTGCCATCCTTTGTATTTTTTAGATGCATTTTTGCTTTCTTACATGTGACCTAATCATAAAAAAAAAAATTTGTTACGATGTCCCTTAGCTGACCACCTTTCCACATATTTTTAATGCCAGATGGTTTCTTCATGCTTAAGTAACTGGAACAATTTTGCTTGTGCCAAATAAAGACCCTGATCAGAATCCAGCGTTGGATCAATTTAACAAAAATTTGTTGACATTGCTCGACTACCTTCTCGGCCTCCTTGATACAATCAAAAATGTTCCAAAAATTCAGATGATTCCATGCCCTCAGGTGGATTTTTGGTCTCTTCATCTTTTCAAATAAGGTACGCATGCCCATACAGGTGACCGAAAGACTCCAATTTTGCTAGACTTTCACAAGAAAACTTGGATGCTCATTTGCTAAAAATGGAATAGTTTAGGTACTTGCCTTTCCTCCATCCCAAATCCCAGAAGCAGTGAAAAATTATCCGAAGCAGTTCTATTGAGATAAGAAACATGTGACGTACCGAATAATTCCAGCCATTTGAAATTTGCCAATAATCTGTCTAACCTCATAAAAACCACTATACCATTTCGCACACCTTCTCAAGCATAAGAACTACTAGAAAAACAGGCATGTGCGGTTGGTTTTACAGGTTCGTTTTCATTAGGATTGATGGATAACAGAGTTCTTATTCAGTTCAACCTTGAAGAAGATTAAATTAGGGTTAATGTCTGAACTAGTGTCATGGATTCTGGACCTTTCAAGGATTTGGTATGAGAATTTTGAAGTGGACTCCTTCGTTTAGGGTTGATGTTGAAACGCTTCTAGTTCCGGTTTGGGTTTCACTAGATCAACTTCCATGCCACTTGTTCAATAAATCTACATTATATTCTATCGCTCGGTTGGTTGGCAATCCTTTGAAGTTTGATCTTTCCATGGCCACCCTCAATCGACCCGGTCTTGCACGAGCATGTGTTGAAATTGACTTGACAAAACCTCTTCCCCGCCGTGTTCGAGTTGGGAATGGAGAGGAAGGAAATTTTTGGCAGCTCATTATTTATCATGATGTCTGTGCATAATGCAAAAAAGTTGGTCACTCAAGGAAGAATGCAAGGTTCTTCATCCGCTACAAATAGATAAAGGAAAATCGGTGAACAACAAGCAAGAGTCTTCTCTTCTGTTGATAGATAAACAATCAGATGATTCATGTCAATTGGAGGAAAACCATAGCGAACGAAAATTTTCTCAAATTCCATCTTGCATTACAAAAAACCTAGCTGTTTGGTAGCCCAAGGATTTTACTGTGAGCAAACCGGATTCAACCCACTGGTGGAGGTGAAATGCTCATAAATTCCCGTTATTGATCAATAGCCAATTCCTCAACTAGAGCTCGAGCCTTCTGTTGAGGAGACCAATGTAAATAAAAACACCAACTCTTTCTCTTCTAGATTGTTCAAGAAAAATGATTCATCTAGAATTATCTACTAGATTAGTAGCAATTCTAGATTATAGCTCATCTAGTAGAATAGTAAAGTAGCAATTGTGAATAATAGGAGAAAAATGTGGAAGATTCTTGAACCACAACCACTACTATAAATAGGAGTTAGAGGCCTGGAAAATGTGTAAGAAAAAAAAAGCCTTCCATCCTAAAGCTCTCTAAAGGCTTTGAGTAGGATTGTCTCTTGAGTTGTATTTTCTTTAGTGTCTCACATTAATAAAATTAAGTTTTTAATTGTTAAAAGTTTTGCTCTCAAGTAATCTTTGGTTAATTTTATTTAGTCCACCACTTGAAAAGCTCAACAAGTGGTATCAGAGCGGGACGATCCGGGATTGTCATTTTTTGTTTGAGGTGATCTTAGTGCATGTGGTTCGGTCAGGGACTGAATATATCGTTACTCTACCAGAGGAAACGGTTGGGGACCGTTGAGGGAGATACATCAAAAATCTCATTGAGACATAGTCTAGGACTATAAAATTTATTATTCTGGGACCATTGTATCTTGGTCAATGTCGGGCACACCAAAAGGATATGGCAGATTTTGCCACATCAGTTAGTGCTATTGATAAGCTCAACAATAGCAACTATGGAAATTGGACTACTCTTATGAGATATTTTCTCATCGGTCAAGGCTTGTGGGATCTTGTTGGTGGTGATAAAATTACGCCACCAAGTGATCCTAAAGGGCTTGAGGATTGGAATCAAAAGTTTGGAAAGGCCATGTATGCATTGACAGTTGTAGTAGAGGATGAGCAACTGATACAACGAATCAAATCGGCAAAAACGCCAAAGAAAGCATGGGACACCTTGGCATCTATATTTGCCAAAAAGAATGAAGCAAAACTCCATCGACTCGAGAATGAACTCCTTTCCATCTCGCAGTGTTATCTAACAGTAAGTCAATACTTTTCCAAAGTAAAATCTCTATGTGAGGACATTTCCAAGCTAGATTCAGATAATGAGGCTAGTAAGGCAAGAATGAGAAGAATTCTCATTCATGGTCTGAGACCAGAGTTTAAGGGTCTCGTTGCTGCAACCTGTGGATGGGCTGTACAACCAACTCTAGAGGAGTTGGAGAATTTATTGGTGAATGAAGAAACTTTGGATGATAAAATGTCCAAAGTCACAATCAAAGAGGAAGATGAAGCTCTCTTTGTTAAAAAGAGAGGTCAAAATCTAAGAGTTACGAGGTTAAAAGGAGAATGAGAGAAAAATAGTCAACTAGGATGGAAAAGAGGTAATGGAAGAGTTCCCGACAAGGGGGAGGCAAACAAAAATTGAGATAAAGAGAAGTAAATAAAAATGAACGAAAGCAAAATAATCAATGCTATAACTGTAATAAGCCAGGACACTTTGCTCGAGATTGTCGGTTCAAACAAATTGAAGGTAATATGGTAGAATCCACCCAAGATGACCAACAAAGTAAAGAAGAATGGGATTTCCAAGCATCTTTCACATTGAAAGAAGAGTTGGCGGCTTCTTGCATAGATGTTCCAGAGGAGGAGTCATCGCTACTCTCGGTAAGTGATAGAATCAACTTCGAAGAGGATTGGATAATTGGTTCGGGTTGCTCTAATCACATGGCTGGAAATAAAGAAAAGTTAAAAGATGTGACCGAGTATAAGAGGAGGCGAGTTGTGGTAACGGCAAATAATACAAAGTTGCCAATCACCCACGTTGGCAAAACAACGTTGTCACCTCGCTTCAACAACGAGAAGGTACAACTTCTAAATGTCTATCACGTCCCTGGTCTGAAGAAAAATCTCCTAGTCTGTTCTCCAAATGGCAAGATCTGGCAATTTTGTGGTGTTTGGACTAGATGACGTCAAAGTTTATCGAAAGATTAAAGTAATTGGTGATCCCATCATGGAAGGAAGACAAGTTGAATTAGTCTATGTGATGTCAGCAGAAGAAGCCTATATCGACAAAACTAGGAAAAATGAGATGGCAGATTTATGGCATGCTCGTCTTGGTCATGTGAGCTATTATAAGCTCAAGATCATGATGAAAAAGTCTTTGCTCAAAGGTCTTCGTCAACTAGAGTGTCGTGAAAATACTGTGTGTGCTGGATGTGAATATGGTAAAGTGCACCAGCTTCCATTCGAGGAGTCAAAATATCGAGCCAAGGTACCATTGGAGCTAATTCACTCAGATGTGTTTGGACCAGTCAAGCAACCTCAATGACTAATTTGAGATACATGATCACATTCATCGATGATTTCTCAAGATATGTTTGGGTGGACTTTATGAAAGAGAAATCAGAAGCATTGGAGAAAGATTCAAAATGTTCAAACAAAAGGTTGAAAAGGACATTAACAAAAAGATCCAGTGGCTTCGTATAGATAATGGAGGTGAATAAACCTCGGATGAATTCTCTCAATATCTTCAAGATAAAGTCATACGAAGGCAATTCACTTGTCCAAGGATGCCACAATAGAATGGGGTAGTTGAAAAGAAGAATTGACATTTGGTAGAGATATGTCGAAGTATGCTACACGTAAAGAATGTGCCACCACGTTACTGGGTAGAATGTATGAAGACGGTCGTCTATGTGACTAATAGAATATCTCAACCAAGGTTGGGATTTACATCACCATTCCACAAGCTTTGGAATGTCATCCCAAACGTAAGTCACTTTCGGGTATTTGGATGTGTTTGTTACGTATTCGTACCAGACCAGCTACAGAGTAAGTTTGATAAAAAGGCAATTCGATGCATATTCGTTGGATATGATAATGAAAGAAAAGGTTGGAGATGTTGTGATCCCACAATTGGCAAATGCAGTTCCTATGTCTCAAGGAATGTGGTGTTTGATGAAGCATCATCTTGGTGGCCATCAGAGGCAATCTTAACATCAGACTTCAAAAAGGAAGGAGAATAGCTCCATCACGAGGAAAAGGATCAAAAGCATCTAGATAATATAGAAGAACTGTCTGAGGTCCGGGATACATCAAAGAGCCCCTGGAAGACAGATGTGTATGATGAAGTTCCAGAAAAGATGCAAGCACAACAAGAAGAGGAAGATGATCCAAATAAGCCACAACTTAGAAGATCCACTCGACAAAGGTATCCAAATCCAAGATATGTTAATGTTGCACTTGCAGAGGTAAAGGAACCAATGACCTTTGCAGACACTTCAAATAACATCGAATGGAGAACAGCAATGGAAGAAGAAATTTCAGCCCTGGAACAGAACCAGACTTGGGAGTTGATACCAGAACCAGAGGGGTAAAACCCATATCATGTAGATGGGTTTACAAAATCAAAACTCGACCTGATGGGTGCATAGAGCGATATATATAAAGCTCGATTGGTTGCTCATGGATTTTCTCAACAATATGGATTGGATTATGATGAGACATTCAGCCCAGTGGCTAAGATAGCCACTGTTCGTGTCTTATTAGCCCTAGCAGCTAGTAAGTCATGGACTTTGTGGCAAATGGACGTAAAAAATGTTGTCCTACATGGGGCAGTTGATCGAGAGATTTTTATGGAACAACCACCTGGGTTTCAGAGTCACGACAAACCTAAATATGTCTGCAAGCTTAGAAAAGCTCTCCATGGACTGAAGCAAGCTCCACGAGCGTGGTACGGGAAAATTGCAAAATTCTTGATCAAAAGTGGATATACTATGGCACCAGCACATTCAAGCCTATTTGTAAAGAATAAGGGTGGTAAACTAGTAGTATTACAAGTTTATGTGGATAACTTGATTATCACAGGAGATGATAAAGATGAGATTCAACTTATAAGAGAGAATTTGGCAACTCGTTTCCAAATGAAAGAGCTTGGAGAATCACTTTCTAGGCGCTCGAGATAGAGACAACAGAAGAAGGGCTATTTTTGGGACAACGAAAGTATGCAAGAGATCTCTTAACGAGAATTGGGATGAATAAATGCAAGCCAATATCTATACCAATGGAAGCTAATGCAAAACTATGGACAAAAGAAGGAAAAGATTTGGAGAACGTGGCTATGTATTGACAATTAGTTAGAAATCTCATATATCTTAGCATAACACGGCCTGATATCTCATTCGCAGTCGAAGTAGTTAGTCGATTCATGCAAAAGCCTAAAAAGCCTCATTTGGAAGCTGTTCGAAGTATAATGAGATATGTTAAAGGCACAATCGACTATGGAATTTTGTATAAGAAATGAGGAACATGTAAAATGGAAAGGTATTGCGACACCAATTGTGCAAGAGATCATGATACTCGACGCTCAACTACTGGTCATGTGTTTAGTCTAGGATCGAGTGTTGTTTCTTGGTGTAGTAAAAGACAACCTACTATATCACTCTCAACTACCGAAGCAATGAGTATCGAGCAGCGGCAACAATAGCTCAAGAAAGTATGTGGCTTGTGCAGCTATTAAAGGATCTGCATCAAGTTACTGATTATCCAAAACCCTTACACTGCGATAGTCAATTACCTATACAGTTGGCTGAAAATCCAGTATTTCATGCAAGGACAAAGCATGTGGAAGTTCACCATCATTTCATACGAGAAAAAGTTCTACAAGGAGATATCAAAATGAAATCAATCAAGACAGAAGATCAAGTGACTGATATATTCACAAAAAGTCTAAGTGCAAACAAGTTTATCGAGTTTCGTCAATAGTTTGGAATGATTATGAAGACCTAATACGAGAGAGTAGTTGTTGAGGGGGAGTGTAAATAAAAACACCAACTCTCTCTTCTAGATTGTTCAAGAAAAATGATTCATCTAGAATTATCTACTAGATTAGTAGCAATTCTAGATTATAGTTCATCTAGAAGTTTCTAGTAGAATAGTTAAGTAGCAATTGTGAATAAGAGGAGAACACATGTGGAAGATTCTTGAACCGCAACCACTACTATAAATAGGAGTTAGAGGCTAGGGAAATGTGTAAGAAAAAAAAAAAAGCTTCCATCCTAAAGCTCTCTAAAGGTTTTGAATAGAATTGTCTCTTGAGTTCTATTTTCTTTAGTGCCCACATTAATAAAATTAAGTTTTCAATTGTTAAAAAATTTGCTCAAGTAATCTTTGGTTAATTTTGTTTAGTCCACGACTTGCAAGCTCAACAACCAAAACTGATCAGGTGACGGAAACAACCTCAAAATCCAATCAAAACCTTGGAGGAGGGTCTAGAATTCCCATGCAAGAAAAAGCAGCTATTCCTACATATGGAGCCTTGTGACTCTCGGCCTCCCAATGCTCCAGCACAAATAATTGTTCCACAAGGCTCAACGCTCCACCAGTCTCGACCTTCCAAAGCTCCTGCAACCCCAAAGATGACGAATGTCAATCACGATGATCATCATCGCATCTTTCGGACTAAGGATACGTAAGATGTTGACGATGATGGTTTTCAGCCAGTGCAGTGGAGAAGACGACGTAAAGAATATTCTCTTATCCGAACAATATTAACAAGGCAATTAGCCCACGGCACTCAAGAGTCCCAATCCCATATTCATCGTGATTAATGCGCCAATTTTTGAATATTCGTGGAATGGGTAATGCTTCTTCCTTAAGGCGTTTGAAAAAGTTTGTTCGATTACATAATGTACAGTTTTTGGCAGTCGTGGAACCTTAAATTGATGTCTCTTGGTTGGATGATTACAAAATTAAGCTCGGGTTTACGTTTTCTACTTGTAATGCAAATGACAAAATTTGGATTTTTTGGAAAGCTGCTTTTCAAATGCATGTTTTAGAAAACAATGATCAGTTTGTTCATTAGGCCTTATTGTATGATGGATGGCAATGCTCGGCCAGAGCTACTTTGGTTTATGCTGTGTACTCGGCAAGAGCGATTGGAGCTTTGGGACAATCATCTTCGTTTGTCTGCTGTGTCCGTGACCAACCCTGGATTTGTGGCAGTGTTTTTAATGAGTTGAATTTTTCTGGTAGTAAACCAGTATACCTAAATATTTTCTATAAAAATTAGTAACTATTCTCATTCATTATGGTGGTTAAAAAATAGTAACATTTTGGTAATATTATTTTTAATTACTTTTATTACTTTATTAAAAAGGCAAAAGCGTTTGGCATAATTTGCATAATTCTTTTTTAGAAAAACAAATAACTACCTCCTGTCATTTTTTTTCCTCCTTGCAAATCACTATCTATCTTACATAAACAAATATTAACTCCTATAACTTCTTATTTTCATATATTTGCGCTTCTCAAGATTCTTTTTTAATATAACTTTAAATGTAATTTTATAGTAGTTCAAGTGATTTAAAAGAACTTTGAAAATTAAAGTAAAAATTATTCATTTAATCCCTTGTTTTTGGAGCCGCATCTATGTATAACCCCTTACAATCTATTCTCTCATCCTCAAAAAAGTTGGCCAATTAGAATTTAGGACTCTTAATGGAAAATTTAGAAAAAGTAACGGGGAATTAGGTGACTATTAAATTGAAAAAAAAGTAATTACCATTTTAGGCCATTATACTTAGAGTCTTGTCTAATTTGATTCTACCTAGCATAATTTTTATGAAATCTAGAACTTACTCAATAACTTTATGTGGTAAAAACAAAAAATTCAAATGAGGACATAAAAGTTATTAGAGGAAAGGAAAAGAGTGATATATGTTATTTGCTGGTCTGTGCTATCGTAGGCATCCAAAATTAAATAATTCTCAATATTAATGTAGCAGTAGTGAGTCCAAATCGTCCCACAGAGAACGGAATTTATTCTTCTGCTAAACGAAAAAAGGAAGTTTTTGAATGCTTTTAATCTAAAAACTAAAATAATAAAATAAATTGGAAGGAATTCAATTCAAGAAGAATTTTGGTTTTGGTCATATCCATCACGACAATTTTACTAGTCGATCCTTAACACCAAAGATAATTCAATTTCTATTTACCAAGCACTAATTGAATAATTAACCAAAATTCCAATTCAAAGTTGATTCATATTTCTTTCTAAAGTTGGCTAATTTTCAGTACGCAATCCAATTAACCCTAACTATTAATTTAACCCAGACACGCGCCAAAGATAATTAATAAAAGTATTAAAATTAGTAAGAACAATTTGGCTAATTAAACATCAATGCACGCAGTTATGCCAATTAGTTGATTATTTTTTCTAAATTTGATAACGCTAATCGAGTAATTATCAAATTTAGTTCCTTCAAAGATTGAATTAAACACACGCGGTTAAAACAATCTAGCTATAGATTAATTCCAATAACTTATTATTCTGCAGCAATAGCAAGTTAAAAAAGAGCAATCATAAAATTAATCGCGGAAAAATAAACAAACTTGATATAAAATTGAATAAATTCAAGAACAAAAAGTTTCACAACATAGCAGAATTGACCATGGCTCAAATCCCTCGACCAAGAAAAAGGGTTTAGGCACTAAGTGCTTAGACATGAAAGAATAACAAAGAATTTTTGTCTGTTGAAAATCCTAGATAAAAGGAGAAAATAAAGTGTCGACTCTCTTCTAATCACCCTACATGGGGTATTTATCATGAATACTAGGGTTACAATCATTGTTCAGGATAAGAACGTGAAATTGTATGAAAAAAGTCCAACCGGACGAAAAAATCGGCTAAGAATTAAAAAATCACGTAACTTTATTGTTTCGGGTGCACATGCTCCACCTGATTGCGCGCATGTGTGCTTCAACACGTTTTGAAATTTTTCCTTCTGGACTCAGCGCACATGCGCTGCACAATCCTAGCGCATGTGCGCTGGGCCTTCACATTGAACTTCATCTTCGTCTTCGATTTTGACCCTGATGCTTGGAATTTGAAAAAGTGTAAAACACGAAAGTTGTAACTCTCTCTCTTAACTTTCCAAAACATCATGAATCACATTGATCGGAGTTTGACTCAAAAATTACACTTAAAATACAAAACAGTGTCCAGAATAGTCGCGTCATACTCGTGCATGTTTCACCCTTAGTATTTTCTTTCATGTTTTCCATCTTTTTCAACTCTTTTTCACTTTAACCCTACAAAAACTAAGAATTACCAATTTAAACTCAATAATAACTCAAATCTTGCTTACAATACATAGAAACATGGTAAATGACACATAAAATATAGCACAATTATTAACTTATCAAAATACCCCACACTTAAACTTTGATCATCCTCGAGCAAACATAAAGTTAAAACATTTAAGCATAACATATTCCACTCAATATATTCCCTTAAATATCCACATAAATAATCAATAATCAATCCACCAATCAAAGTAGTCCAAGAACCCAAGAGCTCAAATGCTAATATATACCAAAACATAAAATTCGTGTGTATGTGTATGTTGCCATTCAAAAATTTAGATTTGAAAATATTTAGATTAAATCATGAAGACCTTCAAAAATTTTTCTAAACACCCCATAACTCACTCTTCTTACACCTCTCCACTAATCTAGACAAATGATTCAATTTAAATTAGGTAGGACTTTTAGCTCGAACTATAAGTTAGGATATTAGTTAGCCACAGAAGGAAAAAGATATAACAAATAAAAACAAGAGTTTTATAGTAATGGTGGCTACACATTAAAATAAAACTTCTCCTCAATTGAAAAATTATTTATCCACAACCTTACACTTGAGTAACAAACACCTATAAGAAATTCTGAACAACCAATAATTATATAAGTTCCCCTTCCTTGAATTAGCCAAACATGCCAACATTCTTTCGAACATATATATATATCACATCATTATTTTATTTTTTTATGTCTGCTCACAATACGGTTACCAGTGGTAGGCACTAATCGCATCATACAAACACGCAGGTACCAAAAATAGGCACTACCTGCAAATATAGGTACCAGTGATAGGTACTACCTGTATATATCAAAAACTTCCATTATTATTTTTCATTAATCAACAATTTTTTCCAATACTTCATTTTACTCCATAAATGTATTACTCACCGCCCACTTTTCACATGCTTCCATCCTTGTATCCCCTTAACATATAATGTGCACCATAAAACTCTTAAAGGAAAATTTTAGGATAAAACAATTAAAAAAAATATTAAATTCAATAAGTGTAGGTAAATTGAGTTTCAATGAAAGAAGGCGAATTATGTTCCTCTTCACAAGAATATGACTCAACATGGTACTTAGAAATAAATTGTTAAAATGATTGGCTAGAAAGGCTTAACAAACAAAGAAGGCACTACCCTTATTTTTATTAGTTTAAATCAGGTCGTTTAAGAATTCGTTTTGAAAATGTCATACAGTGCGTTTTTGGGATGAAACATAATTGAGTCTACATAAATTTCTCTAAATATCCCAAATCAAAAATTAAAGTATGGCTTGGTGCTCAAAAATCTTGAAAATCATGAATGGTAAATATTAACAGCGATAACTCATTCATGCATGGTTCAATTAAAGATTTATTATGCAGAAAAATAGGGCATTACGTTAAGTAAGTATTCAAAATTTTGAAAATTTTTAAAAAATTATCAAATAATCTGCAAAAAAAAATTCAAAAATTTTGACAAGCTCTCAGATCAAAGGAAAAGTCAAAATATTGTAACAAAATCGAGCGAAATATACCAAAAAACTTAAAAATTCAAACAACTCCCCACTCCACACTTAAAAATAAGCATTGTCGTCAATGCAAAAACAAACGCATAAAATAGGAAAAAGGAAAGCTTTTCTGGATTTAATTTGTGTTTGAAGCAGTATCCGCTATAAATATCCCCTTGTCGCTAATGAAAGTCGAAGTTACATTAAACAAAATAAAACAAAACAAATAATTAGACAATAAGAAAAACAAGAATATTGTAGAAAAGAATCCTACAATAATTAAGAAAAAACTTACTCCCTTAGGTGAATACACGTCAAAAAGAAACGAAAACACCATGACAAAATGAAACCTAAAATGTCTAACCAGTAAAAACAACTAAATTGCTCAAGAAATCAACTGCAACATTAAAAGTTCGCTATCAACAAAATGGCCCTAAACATAGGGCATTAAACCCATAAAATCAAGGAGCATTCGGCCCCAAATCCTGCAGGAAAGGAGAAAAAGGCAAAAATATCGACAGGTCCTCTCCTCGCTCCCTTTCAAAGGACCATTTTATCAATTTAACCTATCAATTAAGTAGATTTCCCGCACTAACAACACAATAAAACTATGCTAACCCTAAAAATAAAATAAACAAAAGTAAAACTTCAAGAATAAATTAACGGAATAAAATTTAAATAGACATAGGTTGCCTCCCATGCAACGCTCATTTATTGTCAATAGGTTGACTGTGAACAAGATGGTTGAAATAACCATCTCTATACCAGAGAAAAAAGAGCTCAATAATTGTTCGCAAACGTGCATAGGCTATTCCCTTATAATTTCTCGCCATATACTTATCCTCAATCTCCTTTTTGACTCCATCAGTTAGGAACTCAACTCTAAACTACCTATCTCCCCTAGTGCAGTTTACCTGGACTCCATTGTAAGCATCTATGCAAATTAGCTTAACCCCTCCTTCATGATCCTCAAGAGACTCGAGGATATGGAACACTTTACGAGCCACTTCTTGGTCTTCAACTCTTAAGGTCTATTCATAATAGAATGTGGGGTATAATGGCACCACAATACAATCCTTATCCTTATCAACAGCCAAGTAATGATCCTTCACAGTAGTTAGAATCGCTTGTGCTTCCTCCATAGCTAAGTCTAAAACCTTGATTGGCCCTTGGTCTGGAAGATCTTGAGGCATTGAAATTGGAATCAATGAACTAGAGTCACCCTCAATAGGCTCATCATCTACTAATCCCATCTCTAGTTCTCCTTCCTTTTCTTCATATTCTCCACTGTCAATTACTTGAGATTCTAGTTTACTGATGGAAGAATTTAGTTTACTTAGTTGATGCTCCAAGCTTTGCAGACTAGCTCTTGTTTCCTGTTGAAATTGCAATGTATTAGCAGCTAAAGAATAAATTAATTCTTCTAAAGACTTTCAATCTACCAGTTTGGGTATAAGGTTGTTGTAGTAAAACTGAATGTATACACGGAAGATCTTGTGATGGATAACCTAACTCAGGATAATCTATCCATTCTTGATTGTACTTATACGTGTAGGGGTCATACCAGGGTTGTGGTGGTAATTGCTCGATAATGAAATCGGAATAATAAACCTCATACGAATTGGTAACCATGATGGAGATCAAAAAGAGATAAAGTAATAAGTATACACAGTTAAACACAAAATTTTAAATCACAAAAATAAATCAAACCGTTCCCTAGCAACAACGCCAAAATTTTTGGTCTGTGCTAGCGTAGGCACCCAAAATTAAACAATTCTCAATATTAATGTAGCAGTGGTGAGTCCAGATTGTCCCATAGAGAACAGAATTTATTCTTGTGCTAAATGAAAATTGGGGTTTTTTAATGCTTTTAATCCAAAAACTAAAACAATAAAGTAAATTGGAGGAAATTCAATTCAAGAAGAATCTTGGTTTTGGTCATAATCTACCATGACAATTTTACTAGTCGATCCTTGATATCAAACATAAGTCAATTTCTATACCGAGCACTAATTGAAAAATTAACTTGAATTCCAATTCAAAGTTGACTCTTATTTCTTTCTAAAGTTGGATAACTTTCAACATGCGGTCCAATTAACCCTAATCGTTAATGTAACCCAGACACGCACCAAAGATTAGTTAATAGAAGTTTTAAAATCAACAAGAATAATTAGGCTAATTAAACATAAACACATACGGTTATGCCAATTAGTTGATTAGTTTTCCTAAATTCAATAACTCTAATCTAGTAATTATCAAACTTAGTTGCTTCACAGATTGAATTAAAAACACGCGGTTAAAACAATCTAGCTATAGATTAAGTCTAGTAACTTCTTATTCTGCAACAATAGCAAGTTAAAAAGAACAATCATAAACCTAATCACAGAAAAATAATTAATACTTGATAAAAATTGAATAAATTCAAGAACAACAAGTTTCGCAACATACATGTAAAATTAACCATGGCTTCAAATCCCTTGACCAAGAAAAGGAGTTTAGACACTAAGTGCCATGAAAGAATAACGAAGAATTTTTCTCTACTGAAATCCTAGATAAAACGAGAAAATAAAGTGTCGACTCTCTTCTAATCACCCTACATGGGGTATTTATAATGAATACTAGGATTACAATCATTGCCTCAAGATAAGAATGTAAAATCGTATGAAAAAAAGCCAACCGGACAAAGAAATCGGCCGAGAATTAAAAAATCACGTAACTTCAATGTTTCGGGCACACATGTGCTCTCCAACACGTTCTGAAATTTACCCTTCTGGACTCAGCGTACATGCCCTGCACAACCCCAGTGCATATGTGTTGGGCCTTCACACTCAACTTCACTTTCGTCTTCAATTTTGACCCTGATGCACTTGGAATTTAGAATAGTGTAAAACACAAAAGTTGTAGATTCCTCTCTTAACTTTCCAATGCATCTTGAATCACATTGATCAAAGATTAATTGACCTACTCAAAAGTTACGCTTAAAATACAAAACATTGTCCAGAATAGCTTCATACTCGTGCATGTTTCGCCTCTAGCATTTTCTTTCATCTTTTCATCCTTTTCGGCTCTTTTTCACTTTAACCCTACAAAAACTAAGAATAACCAAATTAAGTTCAATAATAACTCAAATCTTGCTTACAACACAAAAATGTGGTAAATGACACACAAAATATAGTACAATTATGAACTTATCATTTGCTGAGATATTAGTGGAAGAGAATACTTGAATTATAAATGGGTAAACGTTAATGAGAAATTAACCCATAAAAAACATAAATTAACTATACCACCTAGAGGAGTGATATTTTCTTTTTGTTCTTTTGAACTAGTAACTAATTTGAGCAAAATATACGAATGGTTACCAAACTATTTGGTTGTTACATATAAAGTTACGGAATCATTTATTTTGCAAATTTAGTCTCTGAATTATCTTAATTGTTTGTCTGGAGATACTGAACTATTTAAGTTTTACAAATTTGGTCACTAAATTTCCTTAAGTTTGTCTTTCTTTTATTTTCATGGTGACTGCATACATACACTTAAGGTAGTTCAGTGACCAAATTTACAATGGAGTAACTCCAAACACACATTTAATGTAGTTCAGTGACAAAATTTATAAAATAAATAGTTCAATGACTTTCTATCCAACAACTTAATAGTTTAGTGACAATTCATACATTTTGCTCTAGTATATTAGATGGGCTTATTATAAGTGCAACAATAACACTTTTACCCCTAAAATATATGCACATTTAGTATTTATGACATATTAACCCATAAAGTCATGTATTCATTTCTTCCAATGTCGACATATGTTTGTACGATCTCTACTATATTAAACAAAGACAGTTTGAGATTTTGAAGGCCTTGCTTCGATCAATTTATGACTCGTATTTTCAATGCTGTGGAAGTAACTTATGTTTCTCTAAGCTGAGACAGACATAAGCCATAAAATGCATACTCTCCCATTAGATTATAAAGATTGGTCTTAATTAACTCTTAACACCCTTTATTTTGTAATTAACTCTGTAATTATATCAAACTTCATGGCATGTATTGTTTATTCCTTACAATATCAAGGAAATTAGCCTTAGTGATCTAATTGCATCTCTGGCAGTGATATTTTTCTAATCGACTTCTTCATATAACTTAATTTTGAACTTGGATTTCCACTTTAGCAAGCTTAAATACTGAAACATGCCACTCAAATGAATTCGATTGTATTCTTTTTACAAGTAACTTTGGGTTCACGTCTCCCTTCCCTAAACCATCCCAGGAAAGAAATAAAAGGACCAATTTAATTTTTTCGGTAATTTGGCAATCTTCTATTAATTATATCTATAGTTTAACATATTATGTTATTTTTATTGATGCATGTACTTGATTCACTTGTGTATATCTTATAAAGATAAATCAAAAACATTTGACAAGTTTCTTATCGTTGTCCTGTAATACAAATGTTTTTCATAAATAATCTATCCGAGTGTTTCAATCACACAAAAGTTGAGAATTTCATAAGTTGATTAATATTTGAGAATCATGATTGATTAGCATTTGGGAACCATTTTTTTAAAAAAAATAACTTACGGTATACCTTTCTAAATTGGACATGGAAACTCTCATAAACAAACAATTGAGCCACCAGAGAATGCTCCTCCAAATTATCTACTATGTTTTCCTTCAAATTACCTATTATACTTTGCTACGACCGCGGGTAAAGTCACGTCCGCTCTCGATGGGATACATTTTAATATGTGATAAATTTGAATTTTGGTTTCTAAACAAAATTGGAATTGAACTCTATGCTGCCACATTCTTATTGGGAAGTCATATCGATTTTAAAAATAAAAAACCAACAAAATTAGAAGCTTACCGGTGGTTATGGAGGATTAATGTTTCTACATCCGACATTCCCCATGCAGGACAAAGTAATGTGGTTGGGTTGATACTGTGGTTTTTTTTTTTTTTCTTGCTTGTCATGCATCTCAACTTGGTAGGTAAGTGACCGATCGTAAGCTGAGTTGAAAATTGAACATTCCAATCCGCAAAATAAATCCACATTTCTGCTGTTTTAAGGCTGCATGTAGCGAAAATGGGAAATATAAATAATTTCTTGCTTCAATTACGATCCAGGTTACGATCGGTCACTTACCTATTACAAATGAGATGTGAAACCATCCCAACACAAACTCTAAAACAATTATATACATTTGGATTATTTAAATATTATATTTTTATTCTCCTATATACTCTCATTGGAGGTGTTTAAACCCAATCCAACTTGAAAATTTAAATGGATTTAGGGCAAACTGGGTTAGCTTGAAAGGTTTCGGTGTATTTGGTATGGGTTATATGAAACCTACTAGGTTGTATTGGGTTGGCTTTTGTTTTATGAAAACCAAACCAATCAATACCCCAATTACCTAAAAAATATATGGGTTAATAACATATTACCCATGAACTATGGGAGTCAATTTTTACCTCCTATTTCAACTGCAGAACTATACAATTTTTCCCTCAAATTAATGGGGTTTTTGCTTTTAAACATCTTAAAAATCGTAAAATTTTTACTTCCAATTATGCTCTTAGTTGGCATTTCATAGAATAACACTTTGTCTCTCAAAACTGAAGAGTAATTATACTTTGCTTTTCTAAATGATATAGAAAATACCTCATTTAAGCTAGCCTTTCAAAAATGATTACTTTTCTAATTATTGCCAATTATCTTGCTTTATTAAGCATAAATAATTTTAAAATAGACACAAAAAAAAAGTTGGCTAAATGCTTTTTAGATTCCTAAATTCACTCTATAAACTAATAATCTTTACTGTAAAAGTTGAAAATTCCGAAGTGCCAAGCTGTTTTAATTTATTATTTAAAAGGAAAAAATAATAAATTTAACTATAGCTTCTTTCTAAGAGTCATAATTTTTAGATGTATTTTTAATATTTTAAAGGTTCCTTTAAATTTTAGATTTGAATTCCATTAGCATTTATTATTTGAATTTTGACAAATTTCTTAAGATTGGCACGCTTCCCAAAATGGCCTTTCCATAGACATTTTTATTGAAAATTTTTTGTCATTTTCTTCATATTATATATATCACATAGATATAGAAACAACATATTTTTCATATAATTTGTATACATTTTGGACATCTCTTGTTATTCCATGTTTTTCATATTTTGGATTAAACTAGTTTAAATTGCAATTCTAGCTACTAAATTTTTAGAGTTTTCCGATACCAGCAGTAGAATTAGAAATTGAATTAATAAAATAATCACGTACAAAAATATATGGGAGGAAAAAATAATTTTATTAATATCTCGAACAATGAAACTCTCAATTAATTCATTAGAATCTCTCTCAATAAATTCTTAAGACTCTCAGAAAAAATACTCTAACATGTTCCCTATATATAAGCTCACGAACTTGTCTAGTAAGGAATAACCGAACAGTAATTACCAAATAAACTACTTACTCTTAAAATAATTAAATTACTAACTTCAAATTAGATCCAACAAAAATACTAGAATTAAGTAGGAAACTTCTAGACTTGGTTTGGTTTCCTAACATTGCCTCCTTTAAACCAAACTCTTCGTAACATCACCTCCAATTCTATCACGAGCATTAATCTCCAATGAAATTTTTGTAGCCGTGTAGATGATGTCCAATTTAATCTTGTGCTGAGTCTCCATCTTTATTTTTACACGTGGTAGTGGACAAACGTTATACTTCTCAAATAATTTCGCGGCTAACTCCTCTTAATCAAAGAATTTATACACATTTACCCATTCATTCTCAAAGATATCAAGGTTTTCTTCATCAAAATTATCCACATAATTTTCAAGAAATAAGAAGTCATACCTTTTCTTTTGAAAATAATTTTCACCACCAAATTTTCAATGAAACCAAAATCGATAGTGTCAACCCAATCAAAAAATTATTAATTGGAGATTCTTGAATAATTAATCCAACATCTTTAATTATAGAATTATTCGAACCAATTATTTCTTCATCATGGAGAGAGTATGAGAGAGCCAAAATATTATTTATAATTTCTTCTTTGTCTACCAATTTAACAATTTTCTCTTCCTCATTAATAAATTTACCATCCCTAATTTCTTTTTTTCCTAACAAATTAAGAAATTCTTTTTTTTTTTTTTTGACAAATTCATCATCTCCAATTATTCCAAGTAACATATGCAAATCAAAATTTTCAACTCACAAAAATCTTCACAACTTTCCATGTCATCAAGAAATCTATCAATCTCAAGTTCTACCACCCATGTCCAACCAAATCTTGGTTTAAAAGCATAATTCAATTCAATATCTTTCAAAACATAATACATATCCTTCCAAAATATCCAAGAGACACTAGAATGATGAATAAATTTCTCAAAAAGACATTCAGACAATGGTAACGTTTTTACCTATTATCTGAAAAAATAATCTTGTATTTTCCCTTCTAACTTTTTCTGGTAAAGAATCTACAGCAATATAATAGAGAAAATCATCTAAATTACATTGTTTGACATATTTTGTCACCTTAAAATCCAATTCAGATATGTATCCAGACTTTTTCTTATTGGAGTTAATGTACAACACTTTTCACCATCAATCAAATCTGTAAACTCATCCATCATAATTCAACAATTTATGTATACCTGAATAATATTTTTCTCTTGCAATTTTGACCTCTCTGGCTGATAACTGAAACAAATCCACCAATCTCATAATTCTGCAGCAATCAACAATTCTGACAGAATCCTTCTCGAATCTCTGTTCTGACACCCACAATCAATCTGACAACTTCGGACCAATTTTATAGTCTTTTTCTCAACCACTGAAGACTCCGGGACCAATCTTGTGACTTAACTCTGATAACTGAATTCTCCTAAGCAAACCTTATGCCAAAACTCTGACAGCGAAAAATCTCCAGGCACTAACCTTGTAACCTAACTTTGATACCAATTGTAGAACCCTAAATTTTTAGAGTTCTCCGATATCAGTGAGAGAGTTAGAAATTGAAGGAATAAAATAATCACGCACAAAATTATATGGGAGGAAAAAATAATTTTATAAATACCTTAAACAAAGAAACTCTCAATCAATTCGTCAGACTCTCTCTCAATAAATTCTTAAAACTCTCAAAAAAATACTCTAATATGTTACCTATATATAGGCTCACAAACTTGTCTAGCAAGGAATAACTGAACAGTAATTACCAAATAAACTAAGACATAGATCTACAACTTTCATGTTTTGACTTTTTCCAAATTCTGCCTGGATCGTGGAGAAAATTGAAGATGAAGTAAAGCCACCATACTAGACCTAGCGCCCAGGTACTGGCACCAAGTCCAGTAAGGGCACTTATGCTCACTAGGAACAGCGCCTAGGCACTGCAAAAGTGCAACACCCAGGCGCCGGTTGACAAGCATTTCGTGTAAAGTGACTTTATTTTCGAATCAAAGTCCTCCTGTGGGTCCGGTTACGAAGAAAAACGCGTACTTAATCATGAGGAGAGCCCCAAAACCCTAAAAACACCTATAAATATCCCATTATGAGGGGAGTTGAAGAGAGAGATATCATCCATTAGTTAAATTAAACATTAGAATAGAAATTCATTAGATTTAGACTAGGGTTTTCTTTGTTTTTGGAAAGGATCGAAGAGGAGGTTCAAGATTGACAACCTTAGACCAAAAACTTGCGATTTTGTATTAGAGAAGCATTCTTAAACATTTTCTTATGTTATTTAATTCTTGTTCTATGGTTCTTTTGTCGTTTAATGCTTTCTAGGGTTACATATTTTTCTTTGCTTTCAAATTTATTGCTTTCTTTACTTGCTTTCATAGATTAATGGTTAATTACTAGTTTATTTGCTTTCGCAGATTAATTATAATTTTAGTTCTTACATTAATTTAGTCAAATCTCTTCCATAATGATTTCTTCAAATGCATTTACGACCAAAGACTATGAAGTGACTCACAACGGGCATTTTGCAAAATAAAAGTTCATAGGAAATTTTGTTTAAAATAGGTCTCAAAAGAACTTGATTCACAACATAACAAGCCGTATTAATGGCTTCGGCCCAAAAATATTTTGGTAAATCATGGTTCTAGCAGCTTCTTCAAGTGTTCTATTTTTTCTTTTGACAACACCATTTTGTTGAGAAACTCTAACAACCGAAAATTCATATGAAATACCGTTGTGATCACAAAATTCGGAAAAACCTCCAAATTTAAATTCAGTTGCATTATCACTTCTCAAATGAATAATTTTCAAATTCAACAAATTCTGTAATTTGAAAAATAATTTTATGAAATTTTTGAAGGCTTCATTTTGGTGAGCAAGAAATGGTACCCAAGTATACCTAGAATAGTCATCAACAATTACAAAAGCATATTTACTACCACCAAGACTAGCATGCTGAGTTGGACCAAATAAATCCAAATGCAATAATTCTTCTTCTTTAGGATGTGAAAGGTCTAGAAGTAGACACACAATTTTTTGGTTTAAAAGAAACTTGACTTGTTTATCAAATTGGCATGCATCACAAATTTTGCTTTTAACAAACTTTAGTTTTGGCAAATCTCTTACCAACTCCTTTTGAGCAAGATTTTTTTCGAAGAAATCCATGTTGAAATGACAAAGCCTTCTATGCCAAAGCCAAGGATTATCTATGGAAGCGGTTAGACATTTTACATTGCTATTACCAAGGTTGTCAAGATAAATCACATAAACATCATTGTGTCTAAAACCTTTAAATAAAACTGAAAAACTCTTATCAAGAATTAAGCATTCATGCTTTGTAAAGAATACATAGAGATATTTATCCCAAAGTTAGCTCACACTTAAGAGATTGTAATTTAAATCGTCAACTACGAGCACATTTTTAATTAAAGTCTCACCATTTTTACCTAAATCACCAATGCCGATTGATTTTGCTTTTGGATATGAGTTTTGTGAGGAAAGATGCATCACCCATGTCATATGCCTTGAGAACCCACTATCCATCAAAGCATTCTTGTTGATATTCATTACCTACACAAGAAATTAAGTGATAACTTTGGGTACCCATATTTTCTTGGGTCCATAAGAGTTAGTGAAATTACTACAAATCCAAACGGTATTCATTCCAAGTTTTTCATTTCTCTTGACATAGCAATTATTTTTTGCATGTCCACATTGTTGGCAATAGTTGCAAATAATATTCCTATTCTCATTCAGAGAAGATTTTGATTTTACAAAACATAAATCATCCCTTGTTCAAATGATTAAAAAGAACTTTAAAAATTAAAGTAAAAATTATTCATTTTAATCCCTTGTTTTTGGAGCCGCATCTATGTATAACTGCTTACCAATCTATTCTCTCATCCTCAAAAAAGTTGGCCAATTTAGGGTTCTTAATGGAAAATTTAGAAAAAAATAACGGGGAAATTAGGTGACTATTAAATTGCAAAAAGTAATTATAATTCCGGGCCATTATCTTTATTATTCAGAGTCTTGTTTAATTTGATTCTACTTGGCATAATTTCTATGAAATCAAGAACTTACTCTATAACTTTATATGCTAAAAATAAAAAATTCAAATGAGGACATAAAAGTTATTAGAAGAAAGGAAAAGAGTTATACATGTTATTTGCTAAGATATTAATGGAAGAGAATACTTGAATTATAAATGGATGAACGCGAATGAGAAATTAACCCACAAATTCTCTTAAATTAGCTATACCACCTACTGGAGTTATATTTGCTTTTTGTTCTTTTGAACTAGCAACTTTCATATATAGCATTATTTGAGCAAAATGTAAGAATAGTCACCAAAATATTAGACTGTTACATATAAAGTCACTGAATCATTTGTTTTGCAAATTTAGTCACTAAATTATCTTAAGTGATTGTCTGGACACACTAAACTATTTATTTTACAAATTTGGTCACTAAATTAGCTTAAGTTCGTGTTTCTTTTATTTTCATGGTGACGGCATACATACACTTAAGGAGTTTGTAAAAATAGTTTAGTAACCAAATTTACAACGGAGTGACTCCAAACACACATTTAATGTAGTTCAGTGGCAAGATTTGTAAAATGAATAGTTCAGTGATTTTATATACAATAACTTAATAGTTTGGTAACCATTCATGCATTTTACTCTAGTATATTAGATGGCCTGATTATAAGTACAATAATAACACTTTTAACCCTAAAATATATGGACATTTAGTATTTATGACATATTAACACATAAAATCATGTATTCATTTCTTCCAATGTCCACATATGTTTGTACGATCTCCACTATGTTCAACAAAGACAGTTTGAGATTTTGAAGGCCTTGCCTCGATCAATTCATGACTCGTATTTTCAATGCTGTGGAAGTAACTTATGTTTCTCTAAGCTGAGACAGACATAAGCCATAAAATGCATACGCTCCATTAGATTATAAAGAATTGGTCTTAATTAACTCTTAACACCCTTTATTTTGTAATTAACTCTGTAATTATATATACATTCATGGCATGTATTGTTTATTCCTTACAATATCAAGGAAATTAGCCTTAGTGATCTAATTACATCTCTGGCAGTGATATTTTTCTAATCGACTTCTTCATATTACTTAATTTTGAACTTGGATTTCCACTTTAGCAAGCTTAAATACTGAAACATGCCACTCAAATGAATTCGATTGTATTCTTTTTACAAGTAACTTTGGGTTCACGTCTCCCTTCCCTAAACCATCCCAGGAAAGAAATAAAAGGGCCAATTTAATTTTTTAGGTAATTTGGCAATCTTCTATTAATTATATCTATAGTTTAACATATTATGTTATTTTTATTGATGCATGTACTTGATTCACTTGTGTATATCTTATAAAGATAAATCAAAAACATTTGACAAGTTTCTTATCGTTGTCCTGTAATACAAATGTTTTTCATAAATCTATCCGAGTGTTTCAATCACACAAAAGTTGAGAATTTCATAAGTTGATTAATATTTGAGAATCATGATTGATTAGTAGCATTTGGGAACCATTTTTTTAAAAAAAATAACTTACGGTATACCTTTCTAAATTGGACATGGAAACTCTCATAAACAAACAATTGAGCCACCAGAGAATGCTCCTCCAAATTATCTACTATGTTTTCCTTCAAATTACCTATTATACTTTGCTACGACCGCGGGTAAAGTCACGTCCGCTCTCGATGGGATACATTTTAATATGTGATAAATTTGAATTTTGGTTTCTAAACAAAATTGGAATTGAACTCTATGCAGCCACATTCTAATTGGGAAGTCATATCGATTTTAAAAATAAAAAACCAACAAAATTAGGAGCTTACCGGTGGTTATGGAGGATTAATGTTTCTACATCCGACATTCCCCATGCAGGACAAAGTAATGTGGTTGGGTTGATACTGTGGTTTTTTTTTTTTTTCTTGCTTGTCATATCTCAACTTGGTTGGTAAGTAACCGATCATAAGCTGAGTTGAAAATTGAACATTCCAATCCGCAAAATAAATCTATTCACATTTCTGCTGTTTTAAGGCTGCATGTAGCGAAAATGGGAAATATAAATAATTTCTTGCTTCCTTACGATCCTGGTTGTCTCCCTTTGCAAACCATTACAAATGACATGTGAAACCATCCCAACACAAACTCTAAAACAATTATATACATTTGGATTATTTAAATATTATATTTTTATTCTCCTATATACTCTCATTGGAGGTGTTTAAACCCAATCCAACTTGAAAATTTAAATGGATTTAGGGCAAACTGGGTTAGCTTGAAAGGTTTCGGTGTATTTGGTATGGGTTATATGAAACCTACTAGGTTGTATTGGGTTGGCTTTTGTTTTATGAAAACCAAACCAATCAATACCCCAATTACCTAAAAAATATATGGGTTAATAACATATTACCCATGAACTATGGGAGTCAATTTTTACCTCCTCAACTGCAGAACTATACAATTTTTTCCCTCAAATTAATGGGGTTTTTGCTTTTAAACATCTTAAAAATCGTAATGAATTTTTACTTCCAATTATGCTCTTAGTTGGCATTTCATAGAATAACACTTTGTCTCTCAAAACTGAAGAGTAATTATACTTTGCTTTTCTAAATGATATAGAAAATACCTCATTTAAGCTAGCCTTTCAAAAATGATTACTTTTCTAATTATTGCCAATTATCTTGCTTTATTAAGCATAAATAATTTTAAAATAGACACAAAAAAAAAGTTGGCTAAATGCTTTTTAGATTCCTAAATTCACTCTATAAACTAATAATCTTTACTGTAAAAGTTGAAAATTCCGAAGTGCCAAGCTGTTTTAATTTATTATTTAAAAGGAAAAAATAATAAATTTAACTATAGCTTCTTTCTTAAGAGTCATAATTTTTAGATGTATTTTTAATATTTTAAAGGTTCCTTTAAATTTTAGATTTGAATTCCATTAGCATTTATTTGAATTTTGACAAATTTCTTAAGATTGGCACGCTTCCCAAAATGGCCTTTCCATAGACATTTTTATTGAAAATTTTTTGTCATTTTCTTCATATTATATATATCACATAGATATAGAAACAACATATTTTTCATATAATTTGTATACATTTTGGACATCTCTTGTTATTCCATGTTTTTCATATTTTGGATTAAACCAGTTTAAATTGCAATTCTAGCTACTAAATTTTTAGAGTTTTCCGATACCAGCAGTAGAATTAGAAATTGAATTAATAAAATAATCACGTACAAAAATATATGGGAGGAAAAAATAATTTTATTAATATCTCGAACAATGAAACTCTCAATTAATTCATTAGAATCTCTCTCAATAAATTCTTAAGACTCTCAGAAAAAATACTCTAACATGTTCCCTATATATAAGCTCACGAACTTGTCTAGTAAGGAATAACCGAACAGTAATTACCAAATAAACTACTTACTCTTAAAATAATTAAATTACTAAAAATTAGATCCAACAAAAATACTAGAATTAAGTAGGAAACTTCTAGACTTGGTTTGGTTTCCTAACATTGCCGATAATCCTTTAAACCAAACTCTTCGTAACATCACCTCCAATTCTATCACGAGCATTAATCTCCAATGAAATTTTTGTAGCCGTGTAGATGATGTCCAATTTAATCTTGTGCTGAGTCTCCATCTTTATTTTTACACGTGGTAGTGGACAAACGTTATACTTCTCAAATAATTTCGCGGCTAACTCCTCTTAATCAAAGAATTTATACACATTTACCCATTCATTCTCAAAGATATCAAGGTTTTCTTCATCAAAATTATCCACATAATTTTCAAGAAATAAGAAGTCATACCTTTTCTTTTGAAAATAATTTTCACCACCAAATAATTCAAAGAAACCATTACCACATCTGTTAGACAATTTATTTGCCTCAAATACTAAAATTTTATCACCATTCAAATCTTTTTCCTCGAATAATTTTTCGATTCCTATAAAATCGATAGTGTCAACCCAATCAAAAAATTATTAATTGGAGATTCTTGAATAATTAATCCAACATCTTTAATTATCCATATAGAATTATTCGAACCAATTATTTCTTCATCATGGAGAGAGTATGAGAGAGCCAAAATATTATTTATAATTTCTTCTTTGTCTACCAATTTAACAATTTTCTCTTCCTCATTAATAAATTTACCATCCCTAATTTCTTTTTTTCCTAACAAATTAAGAAATTCTTTTTTTTTTTTTTTGACAAATTCATCATCTCCAATTATTCCAAGTAACATATGCAAATCAAAATTTTCAACTCACAAAAATCTTCACAACTTTCCATGTCATCAAGAAATCTATCAATCTCAAGTTCTACCACCCATGTCCAACCAAATCTTGGTTTAAAAGCATAATTCAATTCAATATCTTTCAAAACATAATACATATCCTTCCAAAATATCCAAGAGACACTAGAATGATGAATAAATTTCTCAAAAAGACATTCAGACAATGTTTTACCTATTATCTGAAAAAATAATCTTGTATTTTCCCTTCTAACTTTTTCTGGTAAAGAATCTACAGCAACATATAATAGAGAAAATCATCTAAATTACATTGTTTGACATATTTTGTCACCTTAAAATCCAATTCAGATATGTATCCAGACTTTTTCTTATTGGAGTTAATGTAACAACACTACTTTGTGCAAGATGCTAGATGTGTATAAGAGACAGATATTCAACAATTTATGTATTAAGAATAATGATGGTCTCTTGCAATTTGATCCTCATGTAGATAAAGACTTTAGAGTTTGTGTTGGGACTGTCTCTTATACACATCTAGATGTGTATAAGAGACAGGTCACGAATCTCTGTTCTGACAGTGGTTGAGAAATCTGACATAAAATCGGTCCAATTTTATCCAGATTTTCTCATAACTGAAGACTCCGGGACCAATCTTGTGACTTAACTCGTTGATTGCTGCAGAACTGTCTCTTATACACATCTCGACAATAAAAATCTCCAGGACTAACCTTGTAACCTAACTTTGATACCAATTGTAGAACCCTAAATTTTTAGAGTTCTCCGATATCAGAATGAGAGAGTTAGAAATTGAAGGAATAAAATAATCACGCACAAAATTATATGGGAGGAAAAAATAATTTTATAAATACCTTAAACAAAGAAACTCTCAATCAATTCGTCAGACTCTCTCTCAATAAATTCTTAAAACTCTCAAAAAAATACTCTAATATGTTACCTATATATAGGCTCACAAACTTGTCTAGCAAGGAATAACTGAACATAGAAAGAGCCCCAAAACCCTAAAAACACCTATAAATATCCCATTATGAGGGGAGTTGAAGAGAGAGATATCATCCATTAGTTAAATTAAACATTAGAATAGAAATTCATTAGATTTAGACTAGGGTTTTCTTTGTTTTTGGAAAGGATCGAAGAGGAGGTTCAAGATTGACAACCTTAGACCAAAAACTTGCGATTTTGTATTAGAGAAGCATTCTTAAACATTTTCTTATGTTATTTAATTCTTGTTCTATGGTTCTTTTGTCGTTTAATGCTTTCTAGGGTTACATATTTTTCTTTGCTTTCAAATTTATTGCTTTCTTTACTTGCTTTCATAGATTAATGGTTAGACTAGTTTATTTGCTTTCGCAGATTAATTATAATTTTAGTTCTTACATTAATTTAGTCAAATCTCTTCCATAATGATTTCTTCAAATGCATTTACGACCAAAGACTATGAAGTGACTCACAACGGGCATTTTGCAAAATAAAAGTTCATAGGAAATTTAACTGTTTAAAATAGGTCTCAAAAGAACTTGATTCACAACATAACAAGCCGTATTAATGGCTTCGGCCCAAAAATATTTTGGTAAATCATGGTTCTAGCAGCTTCTTCAAGTGTTCTATTTTTTCTTTTGACAACACCATTTTGTTGAGAAACTCTAACAACCGAAAATTCATATGAAATACCGTTGTGATCACAAAATTCGGAAAAACCTCCAAATTTAAATTCAGTTGCATTATCACTTCTCAAATGAATAATTTTCAAATTCAACAAATTCTGTAATTTGAAAAATAATTTTATGAAATTTTTGAAGGCTTCATTTTGGTGAGCAAGAAATGGTACCCAAGTATACCTAGAATAGTCATCAACAATTACAAAAGCATATTTACTACCACCAAGACTAGCATGCTGAGTTGGACCAAATAAATCCAAATGCAATAATTCTAAAGGTCTAGAAGTAGACACACAATTTTTTGGTTTAAAAGAAACTTGACTTGTTTATCAAATTGCGCATGCATCACAAATTTTGCTTTTAACAAACTTTAGTTTTGGCAAATCTCTTACCAACTCCTTTTGAGCAAGATTTTTTATTAAATCCATGTTGAAATGACAAAGCCTTCTATGCCAAAGCCAAGGATTATCTATGGAAGCGGTTAGACATTTTACATTGCTATTACCAAGGTTGTCAAGATAAATCACATAAACATCATTGTGTCTAAAACCTTTAAATAAAACTGAAAAACTCTTATCAAGAATTAAGCATTCATGCTTTGTAATGAATACATAGAGATATTTATCCCAAAGTTAGCTCACACTTAAGAGATTGTAATTTAAATCGTCAACTACGAGCACATTTTTAATTAAAGTCTCACCATTTTTACCTAAATCACCAATGCCGATTGATTTTGCTTTTGGATATGAGTTTTGTGAGGAAAGATGCATCACCCGTCATATGCCTTGAGAACCCACTATCCATCAAAGCATTCTTGTTGATATTCATTACCTACACAACAGAAATTAAGTGATAACTTTGGGTACCCATATTTTCTTGGGTCCATAAGAGTTAGTGAAATTACTACAAATCCAAACGGTATTCATTCCAAGTTTTTCATTTCTCTTGACATAGCAATTATTTTTTGCATGTCCACATTGTTGGCAATAGTTGCAAATAATATTCCTATTCTCATTCAGAGAAGATTTTGATTTTACAAAACATAAATCATCCCTTTCAAAAGTGACAAAGTTCTTGTTGATCAATACATTTCTATTCCTTTTCATATCAACAATATTTTCCTTTTTTCAATGCAAGATAACATTCAAGTCATCCAATCTTTTCTTCAAGGAAGCTTGTTCTTCCTTGATCCTTGTTTTCACATGCCTTCTTTTCTTCAACTCGGAGTTTTCTTGTGATAGCCTATTGTTTTCACTAACAAGTTTAGATTTAGCATTTAATAAAGCATTTGATTTTTTTACTAACTCCATATTTCTAGCATATGATTCCTTTAAGCTATCATGCCAATTTTAAAATGAAGGCTTAAAGATCATTTTCATCATTAGAATCATAAGTAGAGGTTACCTCATCACCACCAATAGCCATAAAAGCCATTTGTGCCGATTCCATCTCTTCTTCAACTTCTCCTTCGGAGTTGCAATCATCCCAAATGCTTTGAAAGTTGTTAAAGCGAGGTTTCCTTCCTTTCTTCTTCTTCTTGGAGGGGACACTCATTTGTAAAGTGTCCGGGCTGACCACATTCAAACCATTTTTCATTTTGCTTCTTAATTTCTAGCTTCATCTTCCCTTTGAAGTTATTTGAATTGCTCGGTCCTCCTTTTCTCATTCTCCATTTGTTGATATAGTGCTTGAGTAATCCTTTGGTTATGAGTGCAAGATCACCTTCATCAAGATCTTCATTTTCTAAATTGATAGAGCAACTTTCATCTTCTTCTTGAGAGGTCTTCAAGGCTATGATTCTTTTTGGTCTTGCTTCTTCATCATCCACCGCTTTAGCTTTAAACTTGCAATTCATATGAAGTGAGAGAATTTATTAATGACTCAATGGGTATGGAATTCAAGTTCTTTGCTTCCTCCATAGCAATAGTCTTTGCCTCCCATTCTTTTGAGAGAGCATTCTAGATTTTTCTATTCTTTTCACCCAAAGAGTATTCCTTCCACAAGGCATCAAGATCCTTGATGATATCATTGAATCTATAATAAATTTTATCATTGTGTTCCTGTGGCTCCATCTTGAATGATTCATATTTGGCAACAAGTAGAGATTTCTTTAGTTCTCTAACATCATCACTCCCTTCATTTACTTCATTTATAAAGTTTACCACACACCACAAGCCAATATCAATAGATTGCAAAAAGATTTTTATTCTATCTCTCCAACTAATAAACTTTTCCCCATTAAACAAAAAATAACGCATTATTGGTTGCCATAAGGGATCTTTACTCAAATGAAATTTAAGCAAAATAAAGAGACTAATGCTCTGATACCAATTGTTGGCCCCAAAGCAACCTAAGAGGGAGGTGAATTAGGTTTCTTAAAATTAATTTGCAAATAATGCTCAATTCAAATTTCTTGCACTTGACAACAATTAAATATAAAATGAATGGAATAAATGAAGAGTGTGATTAAACAAACAGCATATCCAAGCAAGCTAGCTTAGAGTAGTAATCCACTAAGATGCTTCTTCAAATTTGGTGGGCCAATAATCTTCAATGGTACACAAAGTAGGATCATCCTTGCTCACACTACTTTTCTTTAGTTGAGTCAAGGATTTTACACTAAACCTCACTTTTTTACAAGATTATCACTCCACTCAATATTTTGAATAGCACTCTTAATTTCACACTAATGCAATATCACTAAAAAACTAATTTGCACTCAAATTGCCTTTCTTTTTGCTTGTATTCAATGTGTAAGATGGTTTTTTATAATACAAAAGGGTTGGTATTTACAGGTGCAATGATTCAGCTCTCAACCACCTCCTAATGGCTAGATAATAAATACTAAAACAACGAGTTGTTAGGGGTTTCGGACGTCCGAGATTATTTTTGTGCATTCGATCAATTGTCCAATTTGAATTATCAAGGAGTTGAGGATGCCATTCGGACAGCCGAGCTTGAGTCCGTTCCTTCATCTGACCTAGGCATTTTGAAGAGTTCAGACATCGGACGATGTAGTGTGTCCAAAAGGTTTGGTGCTCAACTGGGGATGCTTTTCTTTCAAATAGTTAGCCTCGTCCGATATAATCTTCTTTGGATAGTTTGATGCGTCCGTTGCAGGTGCCTCAAAATCTTGCCTCTGCCTTGACCTTTCGGACGATGATTTGCATCCAAGATAAATTCATTCGAACGAGCTTGTGCATCCGTTGTAAGTGCTCCAAAATCTTGCTTTCTGCCTGATCGTTCGGATGGTGCATTGCATCCGTGGTAATCTAATTCGGACGCGCTTGTGCGTTCGAGATACATAGTGCTATTCGGACGGTGTATTTCGTCTGAAAACTCTGCTAAGAGTAAATATATTAGCAACCCTGCACAGCTCAAGTTAAGTAATTAAATCACATTTATCATCATCAAATCCACGGTTGTAGATCTCAATCTCCCACTTTTTGATGACGACAAATCACGAGGCAAATTAACTTACAACAACCATTTTCACACAATCAGTTCAAATAGCCATCTTACTCCCCTTTTTGGCATCATCAAAATGAGATAAGCTCTCCCTAAGAGGATGCTTCCCCTTACGTAGGCAATAATAAAAACAAACAAGCAAACAAAAATCATAACCAAGTGAATAATCATAACCAAGTGCATAATCAAGTGAATAATTACAACCAGAATAGTTAAAAATTTTTGAGAATTCCTTACTAGGTTACAACCAGAATAGTTAACTTCAACAAAAGTTTAAGTACATGAATCACAAGGAATTTAAAGAGAAACTAAGGTGTAGAAGTGGAGTCATTCATCTTCTTGGGGCGTTCCTCACGTTTGCGTTTTTTGGCTGGTGCATTATCCTCTATAGCCTCACTGTCTTGTCTACTTAAATCTTGAGGATCACAGCATTGCATGATATAGTTGAATGTGTTATCAACATCTTCGTCGTCATCATCATCAGTGCCAGGAGTATTAGTTTTGTCAGGATTGGTGGTACTAACAGGATCCTCACAGTCTTCGGGCTCAGGATTGGAATGATCACCATCATCATTGTTGTTGTCATCGCTGTCAGAAGAGGACTCGAGAATACATTAGGAATGAATATTGGCAAACTGAACCTCAGCTAAGGCAGACATTCCTAGGCTGAGTGCTTCTTGAAGAATGGTTTGTTTTGTCTCAAGCCTCTTTAGCTTCCAAAGGGTGCGGCATTGGAAAGAGCTCATTTGATTACTTAAAGAGGTAACAAGATGTGCATAGATGAGAGAGTGAGGGTTCTGAAGAAGAAATATGAGGGTCATAGGATAGTAGAGGTATGGAAGATGAGGGTTGAGGAGAAGGGGAGTGAGGGAGTGCAAAGCTGGAGATGGAGGCATGGGATTTGGACTTTTCCAAAGCTCATACGTAACATTTGTGAACCATTGATCATTAAAAAACCACAAACCCTTTCGTTCAATATAGGCTTTGTTAAAATAAGGAGGATATTATTTTTTGCAAGAAAAGATGATGTCAAAATGATCAAAAACTTTGGTTAGGAATTTTCCAAAAGGAGTGTTCCTATGGGTATCGGTCAAAAAGAGCTCCCATAGAGAGCAAAAAAGATAACCAAAGTCAAGTGCGTTACCTTTAAAAACACAGTAAAATAAGTACAAATGTATTTTACCAAGCTCAGTACGATGCCTGTCAGTCGGCAAAAGCAAATTAGTGACTAACGAGTATAAAATGTTGAGCTCAGGACTAAGTAGTTTAGTTTTGGCTTCCGAAACCTGTTTAAAAATCTATTTGACCTCTTCTATATCAAAACGAGTATCTATAGCAGGCCATTTATCCAAGGAGAAAAAATAGGAAATGTCATCAGGAAAAACAACTTCACACTCAAAAATGGAATTAATGACATTTGAGGATAATCTCAAGATTCATGTTATTGACACAAGATACGAAGGTTAGAATAGTTGAACCCTTACTAAGATTAGTGGTAAACTGTAGCACCATATCATGATAGATAGGCAAATCTAAGTGAACTAAATTACCCTAGGTTTGTCTTGTAAAGTATGATTTAATAAGAGAAAAATTCAATTCATCAAAAAGTCTATGTGAAACAGGCCGTTGAACAATAATGGATTTGCTAAGAAGAGAGGTGTACCTATTGAATGCCATGGCATCAATGAATTTTGGTAGAGAGGGATTAGGGGTGGATTGAGGATTTGAAGATGTTTGACCCCACACCGGAGCCTTGCCCTTTGATTTTTTTCCTCTGGTAGCCATTGAAGATCCTCCACGTGATCGTACTATTGTGAATTTGAAGATGAAGTGGAAAAAAGTAAGATTGAGTGAATTTGTGAGAAATTTCAAGGAATGAGATATTACAATGGTGAAATGAGGTTTAACTGAGACGGGTGAGGAGTTTGGATTAAGAGAGATTCCTTAGGCAATTTCAGAGGAAAATGGAGGAATTGAGAGAATTTGGAAGAGTTTCTTGAGTGCTAGAGCTAGGTTTCGGTGGGGGAGAAGTGTCTGATAAGGGGAAAATGAAGGGATTTAAACGAGTAGAATAATTTTTTGGACGTCCGAACGATTCGTATACGTCCGATCGCAGATGAACGGACAGCCAAAAAGCTATGTAGTGCGTCTAAAGGAGTGTCGGACGGTGATAATCTTCCCTAAGAAATTCTAGAGAGTTTGGAGAATGAGAGGGAAAGTTCGGACAATTGTAAGCGTCTGAGACAAAAGAGAGGAGTTTGGACGTTCATGTTCGTCTGATAGAGCATGTAGTTTGGACGTTCATGTGCGTCCGAAGGATCTGATACCATAGGACACATATTTTTTTCCGAAAGCACAATTCATACATTTTTGAAATCAATATACCCAAACGAGTTCTGAGAAATTCAAAACGATCTAAAGCCAAGGATTTAGTAAAAATAAGAGAGTCAGCTAGTTGATCTTTTGTACATACGAATTCAACACAAATTTCCTTTTTGCATACAAGATCTCTAATAAAATGGTGCTTGACGTCAATGTGTTTGGTTCCAGAATGCAAGACAGGATTTTTTGTGAGATTAATTGCACTGGTATTATCACATCTTATGGGCACACAATAAAAGATAGCACCAAAATCTTTTAAGATATGCTTCATCCAAAGAAGTTGAGCACAATAATTTCCAGCAGCAATATATTTGGCTTCTGCAATAGATAGGGAAATAGAATTTTATTTTTTACCAAACCAGGACACCAAGCAATTATCCCAAAAGTGACGCATACTACCAATACTTTTTCTATCAATTTTACATCCAACAAAGTCATCATCAGAGTAACTAATCAAATCAAAATTAGTGAATTTAGGATACCAAAGGCCAAAATCTAGCATACAGACAAACAGCAAACCTAATATCTGGTCTACTAGCTATCAAGCAAAGCAAACTTCCGATCATACCTCTATATGAGTGTTTTTCATCTACACAATTACCTTCTTCATCTTTGTCAAGTTTGGTTGAAGTGCACATCAGTGTTCCGACTTGTTTGCAATCTTCCATCCCAAGGCGCTTGAGTAGCTTCTTTGTGTACTTGATTTGTGTAATGAACATTCCTTCTTTTGTTTGGTGAACTTGAAGTCCAAGGAAGAATTGTAATTCTCCCATCATACTCATTTCAAATTCTTTTCGCATTAAGCACGAGAATTCCTTGCACAAACTTTCATTCGTTGCTCCAAAAAAAAATATCATCAACATATATTTGAACAATTAACAAACCAATAAGATTAATTTTGGTAAAGAGATATCAACAACACCTCTTTTGAAACTATTTTCAATAAAAAAAAAACCACTTAACTTTTCATACCAAGCTCTGGGAGCTTGTTTCAAGCCATATAAATCCTTTGAGAGTTTGAAAACATGATTTGGAAAATTTTTACTTTTAAAACCAGGAGGTTGTTCAACAAAAATTTCTTGAGAAGTATCAATAAATCCATTTAAAAATGCAATTTTGACGTCAATTTGAAATAATTTAAAATTGTTAAAGCATGAATATGCAAGAAACATGCGAATAGATTCTAAACGAGCAACGGGTGCAAAGGTTTCATCAAAGTCAACACCTTCTTCTTAAGCATATCCCTTTGCAACAAGTCTAGCTTTATTTCTAATAATCTCACCTTTATCATTTAATTTATTTCTAAAGACCCATTTTGTTCCTATCACGGGATGAGTTGATGGTTTTTTGACTAAGGTCCACACATTGTTGTCTCGAATTGGCTAAGTTCCTCTTGCATAGCAAAACCCAAGATTCGTCATTCAGTGCATCATCCACACATTTAAGTTCAATGTGAGAAAGTAAGGCACAAAAACTATTCAAAGATTTATGAGAACGAGTTTTTACCCCATCGGACAGATCACCTATGATCAACTCTTGAGGATGACTTGAAACAAATCTCCATGCTTTTGGAGAATCTTCGTTCTTCTTCTCCTTCTTCATCCAAGTGATGAGTGTCGTCCTCATTGCTTGTCTTGGTCTCTTGATGTTCTTCATGTATGGCGAGTTTCTCATGTTCCTTTTGTATATCTACATCTTCATCTTCACAAACATTCTTTGAAAGAATATCATTAGCCTCATCAAACGTAACATGTACAACTTCTTTAATTAAAACAATTCTTCTATTGTATACTCGGTATTCTTCCTTGTCACTAGAATATCCTAAGAAAATTCCTTCATCCGATTTCTTGTCAAATTTTCCAAGATTTTCTTTGATTTTTGAAATGAAGCATTTACAACAAAAGACTAAAGTAACTCACAATGGGATTTTTGCAAAATAAGAGTTCATAAGAATTTTTGTTTAAAACAGGTCTCAAAACAACTCGATTCATAACATAACAAGCTGTATTAACAGCTTTAGCCCAAAAATATTTTAGTAAATCACATTCACTAATCAAGGTTCTAGCGGCTTCTTCAAGTGTTCAATTTTTTCTAGTTCGACAACACCATTTTGTTGAGAAATTCTAACAACCAAAAATTCATGTGAAATATCGTTGTGATCACAAAATTTGAGAAAACCTCCAAATTTAAATTCGGCTCCATTATCACTTCTCAAATGAATAATTTCAAATTCAAAACATTTTGTATTTTGTAAAATAATTTTACAAAATTTTCGAAGGCTTCATTTTAGTGAGTAAGAAATGGTACCCCAAGTATACCTAAAATAGTCATCAACAATTACAAAAGCATATTTACTACCACCAAGACTAGCATGCTGAGTTGGACCAAATAAATCCAAATGCAATAATTCTAAAGGTCTAGAAGTAGACACACAATTTTTTGGTTTAAAAGAAACTTTGACTTGTTTATCAAATTGGCATGCATCACAAATTTTGTCTTACCAACTCCTTTTGAGCAAGATTTTTTATTAAATCCATGTAGAAATGACAAAGCCTTTTATGCCAAAGCCAAGGATTATCTATGGAAGCAGTTAGACATTTTATTTACATTTCTATTACCAAGGTTGTCAAGATAAATCACATAAACATCATTGTGTCTAAAACCTTTAAATAAAACTGAAAAACTCTTATCAAGAATTAACCATTCATGCTTTGTAAAGAATACATATAGATGTTTATCCCAAAGTTAGCTCACACTTAAGAGATTGTAATTTAAATTGTCAATTATGAGCACATTTTTAATTAAAGTCTCACCATTTTTACCTACATCACCAATGCCGATTGATTTTGCCTTCACGTTATCCCCAAAAGTTACTTTTGTACTGTTTTTGGATATGAGTTTTGTGAGGAAAGATGCATCATGGGCCTTGAGAACCCACTATCTATGAACCATTTGGCATTCTTGGTGATATTCATTACCTACACAAGAAATTAAGTGATAACTTTGGTACCATACTTTCTTGGGTCCATAAGAGTTGGTGAAATTACTACAAATTCAAACGGTATTCATTCCAAGTTTTTCATTTCTCTTGAGATAGCAATTATAAGAGAACTTTTCACATTTTCACATTGTTGGCAATAGTTACAAATAATATTCTTATTCCCGTATAGAGAACAATTTGATTTTACAAAACATAAATCATCCCTTCCAAAAGTGGCGTTCTTGTTGATCAATACATTATTCCTTTTCATATCAACAATATTTTCCTTTTTTCTATGCAAGAGAACATTCAAGTCGTCCAATCTTTTCTTCAAGTAGGTTTGTTCTTCCTTGATTCTTGTTTTCACATGCATTCTTTTCTTTAACTCAACATTTTCTTGTGATAGCCTATTGTTTTCATTCACAAGTTTAGAGTTTGCATTTAATAAACCATTTGATTTTTTTACTAACTCCTTATTTCTATCATATGATTCTTGTAAGGTATTTTCAATTTTAAAACGAAGGGTTCAAAATCACTATCATCATTTTCATCATTAGAATCACGAGTAGAGGTTACCTCATCATCACCACTAGCCACAAAGGCCATTTGTGCCGATTCCATCTCTTCTTCAAGGTCAGCTTCTCCTTCAGAGTTGTAATCATCCCAATTGATTTGAAAGTTGTTAAAGAGAGATTTCCTTCCTTCCTTCTTCTTCTTGGAGGGACACTCATTTGTAAAGTGTCCAAGTTGACCACATTCAAACCATTTTTCATTTTGCTTCTTAATTTCTGGCTTGGTCTTCCCTTTGAAGTTGCTTGAGTTGCTTGCTCCTCCTTTTCTCATTCACCGTTTGTTGATGTAGTGCTTGAGGAATCCATTGGTGATGAGTGCAAGATCACCTTCATCAAGAACTTCATTTTTTAAATTGATAGAGCAACTTTCATCTTCTTCTTGAGAGGTCTTCAAGGCTATGCTTCTTTTTGGTCTTGCTTCTTCATCATCCACCACTTTGGCTTTGAGCTTCAATTCTTATAAAGTGACATAATTTATTAATGACTCAATGGGTATGGAATTCAAGTTCTTTGCTTCCTCTATATCAATAGTCTTTGCCACCAATTCTTTTTAGAGAGCATTCAAGAAGGTTTTCTATTCTTTTCACCCAAAGAGTATTCCTTCCCCAAGGCTTCAAGATCCTTGATGATATCATTGAATCTACTCCATCTTGAATGATTCATATTTGGCAACAAATAGAGATTTCTTTTGTTCTCCAACATCATCACTTACTTCATGAATTTCCTTCAATTTGTCCCATATTTCTCTGGCAGAAATGCATCCTTTGACACGAGTTGATTTGTTAGCATCCAAGGCATTGTATAGTACATTCATAGGGCATTTAAGGTCAAATTTGCCTTGTCTTGTGAAGTGAGCTCATCCCTTATTTTTTTCTCTTCTTCTATTTGTATGATCATCAATAACGGTGGCTTCTAAAGGAAGTTCATTTACCACAGTCCACAAGTCAATATCAATAGATTGCAAAAAGATTTTCATTCTATCTCTCCAACTAATAAAGTTTTCCCCATTAAACAAAAAATAACACATTATTGGTTGCCATAAGGGATCTTTACTCAAATGCAATTTAAGCAAAATAAAGAGACCAATGCTCTGATACCAATTGTTGGTCCCAAAGCAACCTAAGAGGGAGGTGAATTAGGTTTCTTAAAATTAATTTGCAAATAATGCTGAATTCAAATTTCTTGCACTTGACAACAATTAAATATAAAATGAATGGAATAAATGAAGAGAGTGATTAAACAAATAGCACATCCAAGCAAACTAGCTTAGAATAGTAATCCACTAAGATGTTCCTTCAAATTTGGTGAGCCAATAATCTTCAATGGTACACAAAGTAGGATCATTCTTGCTCACACTACTTTTCTTTAGTTGATTCAAGGATTTTACACTAAACCTCACTTTTTTACAAGATTATCACTCCACTCAATATTTTGAATAGCACTCTTAAGTTCACACTAATGCAATATCACCAAAAAGCTAATTTTCACTCAAATTGCCTTTCTTTTTGCTTGTATTCAATGTGTAAGATGGTTTTTCATAATACAGAAGGGTTGGTATTTACAGATGCAATAAATTAGCGTGGTCCCAACCACCTCCTAACGGCTAGATAATAAATGCTAAAAAAACTTGTCGTTATGGGTTTCGGACGTCCGAGGTTACTTTTACGCGTCCGATCTGAATTATCAAGAAGTTGAGGATGCTATCGGACGACTGAGCTTGTGTCTGTTCCTTCGTCCAAACCAGGTATGTTGAAGAGTTCAGACATCGGACGGTGTAGTGTGTCCGAAAGGCTTGGTGCTTAGTTGGGGATGCTTTTCTTTCAGACAGTTAATCTCGTCTGATATAATCTTCTTCGGACAATTAGATGCGTCCGTTGAGGGTGCCTCAAAATCTTGCCTCTGCCTTGACCTTTCGGAGGATGAATTGCGTCCAAGATAAATTTGTTTGGATGAGCTTGTGCATCCGTTGTGGTGCTCCAAAATCTTGCCCTCTGCCCGATCGTTCGGATGGTGCATTTCATCTGTGATAATCTAGTCCATATTAGTTTGTGCGTCCAAGATATATAGTGCTGATCGGACGATGTACTTCGGCATCTCCAAAAACTCTGCTAAGAACATATATACTAGTAACCCTGCACAGTTCAAGTTAAGTAGTTAAATCACATTTGTCATCGTCAAAACCAAGATTGTAGATCATCACATTAGAGGCAGTCGCATGTCAGGATGGGTGCTTCACGAATATGAGAAAAGTTAATGTTGTGACCAATTTTTCAACATGTATATGCTTTGTGCTTCATTGCATTATCTTGACATCTTATATGTGTCTAGACATATCCTTGTGGTCGTGTGCTCGTGCCATTACATTCTCTCACTATGTGTGCCCGGGCATGCCATCAGCACCCACCGGGGTATTTTCTCAGTACCCCGTGTGCACCCAAGTGTTCCCTATGTGACCCGTGTCTGCCCTGGGGATATGCAAGGGAACACGAACACACTCGTAGTACCAATAGAATTCCCTAGCTTATGTTGGGTGACAACTGATTCCTAGTAGCATATAGTATGACTAGGACATGCGTAGGTACACAGGGTAATGCAACAGAACACAAAGCAGCATGCATAGAGTGCCAAAAACATGCACGGGTGTGCACAGGAATAGGGAACACTAATTTCTTCAAAGTAATAATGTCGGTGGTATGCCCGGCCAGTAAAGGTCAAGAGCACACACATTTTCCAAAAGAAGGGACAAGTGAACTAGTGCTTACTGAAAGATAGACCGATCGACCCATCATAAAGGTCAACTACGAGCTTTTTAACTGTAGCAACTTAAATATACACTATTAAAGCAAGAATTACTGCGACTATTGGCACCAAAAATTCTTTCCAATAAATCCACATAAGGGATTTGAATTGTACTCATTCCAATTATCAAACTAGAAGGTTGCAAAATTGTTATTTATCGTCATTACTTCCCTATGTCAGAATTAGTAATTTGTGCTTTGTTATTTATCGTCATTACTTCCCTATGTCAAAATTAGTAATTTGCGCTCCTACTACCTTCCTTGGATATGGTAGTCATTTCTCAGGCTCCTTCTCTATAGTCAAACCCTAATTTCAGAAATCACCCATCACCACCATGTTAGGTTATGATCCTACCATTAAAAGTTGATAAAGCGAAATTTGAATGATGCATCATCGACATGAGGGAATAAAATGGGAGTTAAATATATGTGACAATTAAAAGTCCTAAATTTACTCTAGAATAGGGTTTTTATAATAAATTAAATAAATAAATATTAACCAATAGATTAATGAATCACCACCCAGTGTGCAAAATCATCATGATACTAATCTTATCCTAAAGGTAAGAGGAAAATCCAAAAGGTTAAAAAACATTAAAATGTTAACACCTAAAATAAATAAATAAATAAAGTCAATGATTTTAGCAATCCACTAGAAGGTTTAGCACTCCACAGTAACTCTTTAGCAACCAAATTAATAAATTACCATTGAGCTAGATGATATAACAATTTCAGTAGCATATTGATTCCAATTGTGTATTAAATTAATTAGGAACTAATTTACAACTTTTCTATAATGAAACTATCTATATTATGCTGTACAATCACTTAGATACTCATATCAACTTTAATATCAAATCAACAAAAACTCAATTACACTTAATTAAACTAAAACATTTTGCCAAACTATCTTATCAGAGAAAAAAGACCTCTGAACAACCTAGTACAAAATGCAATTGGGATTTTTTTTTGGTCGAAAATAGACAAACTTTTATTGATAAGTTGATGAATCAAATTCTTGTACATATGCACAAGTACGGAAATGCAATTGCATTTAAAGCTACTAATCCTATAACATATGTGGGGAGAGAAATAAAAGTAGTGGAAACTTTGCTAGTACTAGCCATTTTAGCTAATGTATCAACTATTGAGTTTGCCTGCCAAAATTTATGATGGATAGAAATGGAGTGCCGGCCAGTCATTGTTTAGTATTCCCTAGAAAGAGAATCAAGTAGTCAAGGAGGATGTGAACGATTCTGAATGATATCCACCAAAATCTTTGAGTCCGACTCAATAAGCAGTGAGAGATAATTCTTGGGCAAGCACCATATTTCTTAACACCAACAATGACTGAGTGAATTCTGCTTCTAAATAGATTAAGTGACCTAAGAAAACCAAATAGCCAAACATGCAAGCTCCATGGCTGTCTCTGAAGATCACTCCCCCACCGGATGGGCCAGGGTTCCAAGAGACGAGGCATCTACATTGAGATTGTAATACCGTGTTAGAGGCAAAGTTCATGCAAGAGAGGTCACAATACAACGCTTAGGAACAAAGAATTCACCAAAGCCGTGGGGTTTAGAAGTCAATGATGAAATAAATGGTTTTAGCCTAGATATGTCAAGGAGCCATGAGTTAATCTGAAAAATAATCTGATCAACCGAGAGGATAACACCTTCAAATAGAGCTTTGTTACAAGCTTTCCAAATTTCTCCCAAATAAAGAACGTCATAGGTGTAATAATTTTCTATGAAGCCGAACCCAATGCTGAACCAATCCATCAATTCTGGAAAAATAATAGAGGGAAGCAGCCTCGAGCTCTTGGAATCCCAAATGTGCACCAGCAAATTATCCCATATACCTAGTCCAAAAGGACAAGCTATAAATATATGCTCAAGTGTCTCTATCGACCGACAAAAATGACATTTAGAAACCAATGTAAACTCAAGGGATATTAAGATATCCAAAAAGGGAAAAATATTATTTAGTATCTGCCAGATAAATATGGAAATTTTCAATAGGATGCGCTTACTTCAAATATACTTTCAAGACAACAAAACTGCTTGGGATGGTCGAATGCAATGATAAGTAGAAGACAAAAAGAACTCACCACTTGCCATGGATTGCCGTGCATATTTATCTGCTTTAGATGATAGAAAAATATTTGAGCTACGGACCACTTGAATATTAATGGAAAAGAGAGATGGAAACACCGCATCAAGATCCCATCCGGCATCATTAGAAAATAACTGATTGATAGTAATATCAGGGTAATACATGACATCCTTCCCATCAGAGAGCTGACCATGGCCCATCCAGTTAGAATTCCAAAAGGATATCACGGGTATCTACCGTCCTGGATTAGGCTAATAATGTTAGATAAAGCAATATCCTTTGCTCGAAGCATTCTTCTCCATACCAGGCTAGGGTTAGCCCTGTGATACCCAAAATATTCTTGTCATACTTTAGTCATATTAATATTGAGGATTAAAAATTTTTGGGGTCAATTTATAATTAAAGCAAAGGTTGGGGGTCAAATCTAATTAAACTAGTTTATATACTACTAAACAATTTTCTTCTTCTATTTTCCTAATTATTCCACTTAGAGCAAGGGTTTCACTTCCAAGAGCTTGAGGGAAGAGGAGAAACAACAAATTCAACCACAAATTTCCATAATTGAGGTAAGAAATTCATTCTTTCTTGAGTTTAATTAACTAATTTTATGGATTAAGAGATGGGGTTTAGGAATTTTTCAAGAATATTGTGGGTTTCAAAATCTTAGCTTGTGGTGATGATTTAATGGATAGAATTGGTGTACTTGGATTTCTTTTCTTGCTCTTTGTTGTTAAAGTTAAACCTATGGATGTATGTGTTGAATTTAAAGGATTTGGATGGTTTGATAACCAAGAAAAAGGCAAGAAATATGCTAAATTCGTAGCTGAAAATTCGCAGACAGCACTGCGTAACTTTAGAAAATTGATCATATCTCAGCGTAGGAATATCGAAATTGCACACCGTTTGTTGCGTTGGAAACTAGACTCATAGCCCTTCCAAACGGTATAAAGATGTTGTTCTGTTTCTCAGTATACTAACAGCAGTTCGTCCATAAAGTGGACTGAAAATCTGGTTCTGCAGCAGAGTATTTTCTGAATTGCGAGCCGTTTTTGAGCAAGTTGTGTTTTGAACTGGGAAATGTTGTCTTCTTGAAACATCTAGTAAATTGAGTCCAGTTTCTATCGGAATCAGTTTTGTGGCTTTTGGACAAATATAACTTGAGTTATGGTAATTTTTGTTCAGCACTGTCAATGCTGAAAATATCATAGCTAGCCTTGTTATGCTATAGATATCAACATGACTTATTAGAATTTAATGAGGCTAATATTATTGTAGATTACCTTTTAGGTTATGAGGAGATGATTTATGTTCTGATTTTATTATTTAGGAAGGATTAACGGGAGTTCAAGTAGCTTGGATTCTAATTGGAAACATTTTGATTAGTTGGTAAGTGGCTTGTTCATATTTCTATTATTTTTAAAACCGATTTCTTAATTAATTTTGTACTAAATGATTGTTAATGCTTTGAAAATCTATTTGTGTATGAAATTGGATTAAGCATATGGATAATTTGTTTGGTGATTATATGTCTGTGAATGATTGTTTATTATGCTATCTTTGGTACCATTGGATTCATTAAGCTAGTAAAGGAATGGGAAAGGCTATTAAATTCCTATGTTAAAATGTCGGTATGGCCCTTCCACGGGATACAATAGTGGACAAACGGCCCTGTCACCGGTTATAATAGTAACCATAGCATATTTTTTAGCTGAAGTCAAATGAAAAAGAAATAGATTGCACTTATAAGAATTAAATAGAACAAAATATGTGAAAATGTGTCTATTATAGTTGTGTATGCCATGCATATATGATGCTTGATTGTGGTTAAATGATTGTTCTGAAATGATTTTCATGAAAAGTAATATACACTTTTAACGTGCTCAATTTAGTGGTGATATGAGTGAGTTACTTACTGAGCAAATGAAAGCTCATCCCACTTACCTTATGCCCTTGCAGGTGATCACGTTTAGATCGCTTTCTGACGGAGTTTTGATATACTAGAGAGTAGAATTAGGTTTGTTATATTTCACCTTGTTTAGAAAGTCTTGTGTAGTTGTATATATATAAGGCTATGGGGATTCTAGTGGGATGTTATGATTATGCTTTTCTTCTAGGTTGAAGATTTGTGGTGTTCATGGTTTGAATTTATGTAAATATTTGGGTTTGTATTTATACAGGTTATGTATGTATGTTTTGGCAATTGTTACTTATAAGCGGGATAGACGGCTTTGTATCCTCTTGGGAGGGTAAATATGCCGATGCCACGCTCTAAATTACAGGTTGTTTTAATTATGCCGAATTTGGAGTGTGACAAGCCCCTTCAATATTTGAATGTCTCCAACACATGAAGTTAGCCCACAAGGAGTCGGACGTGAAGTAATTCCATCAAACTTTAATAGAGAAAGTAGTAACCATATCCTCAATTCATCATATTCCCAGGCCATTCTCCTCTGTCAGTCTATAAAAAGAGTGTCGTCGTTTCCAATGCCTCTTAGGTAAGCCACCCTACAGACCCCAGAAAAAATCAGCCATGGCACATTTGAGAGCGAACAGTACTTGTTTGGGAGGATCCAAAACTGCTAGGAGATGAATCAGAATAGAAGACAGCACACGCTTAATCAATACTAAACGGCCCCCACGAGATAACATTTTGGATTTCCATCCCTCAATTTTTGACATGAAGGAGTCTTGCACCCCTTGGAAATATGTAGATTTTTTCCTTCCTTTAAAAAGTGGACAGCCAAGATAAGTGAAAGCAGAGGTTGCATGCCTTTATCCCTACTAATCACTTCAAAAGACGCGTAAAGGTGCGATGCTTCTCCACTTTAAAAAAAAAAAACTCTTCTCCTTGCTGATTTTCTATCCCAAAACTGATTGATAAACCTCCAAAAACTTGAAAAGATGTTTTACGCTCCTCCTATCCTCATGCGTGAATATTAGGAGATCATCAACAAAGGATAAATGTGAGACACGTAAAGATCCTCTCGATAATGCATAAGGAAGAATTTCTCCATCTGACAATAGCTCTTCAATCCCCTGCTAAAAGCCTCCTAGCATAAAATAAAAAGGTAAGGAGAATGTGGGTCTCCATGCTTTATGCCTCACAATGCCTGGAAAAAACCCTCAGACTTGCCATTGATAAGAACTGACAACCATGCCTATAAATTTGCAAGAATTAATTAGACAAAAGGAGTGCAAAACCAAATTTAAGAAGTACGGACTCCAAAATAGCCATGACACCCGATCAAAAGCCATGACCATTATCCATTTTAAAAATCATGTTGTGACCCCAAGTTTTCCTATCGAGGGAATGAAGGAGTTCCTGAGCAAGAAGAACATTATCTGAAATACCTTAACCACCTACAAATGTCGATTGCTCTGAAACAATTAAACCTTGCAATATAGAGACCAATCTGTTTAGTTAAAACCTTTGTAAGAATTTTGTTAACAAAATTACATAAAGAGATAGGTCTGAAATCTGCAAAAGTTTATGGATTGGGTTTCTTTGGTAGCAGGACTATCAAGGTGCTGACAAAACTTTCGGGGATAGGAACCCGAGCAAAGAACTCCCAAACAGCACAAAAGACATCATCTACCACAATCACACAATAGTGCACAAAGAAATAGCCCGAGAAACCATCAGGCCCTGTTGCACTCTCCTTATCCAATTGGTGAACCACATCCTTTACTTCTTCCAGAGATCCTGGATGGGTGAATGAGGAATTTTATTGTTCCATAATAAGGCTAGGAATGTTGGATAAGAGCTGTTTGACTACCTCTAGTTAAAATCCTCAACAGTCAAAAGGTGTTGAAAGAAACAAACTGCCTCAATCGGTACATCTTGCTCATCCTCTAGCCACAGTCTATCTGGCCCCTTTATGCGATGGATCACAAATTTTGTATGCTTCTAACGCAGTGATGCATGGAAAAATTTTGAGTTCTGGTCACTATTATGAAACCACTTAATTCTTGCTTTCTAGTGGACGAACTCCTCCTCCATTTTCAATTGCCATGCTAGATCAGCTTGAGCCCGAGAGAGAGCCTACCTACACTCTTGGGACAGATTTTTTTAGAATTCAAGCTCCTTGATTTTGGCTACCTGTTTCGCCGAGGTTATATTCACATAGACATCTCCAAAGGTGCTTTTGTTCTATTGTTTCAGTGCCTATTTCAGCCTTTTCATCTTCCCAGTTAGACCTCACATGCCATAGCCTCAAATCGAATCTCTCCAGCATTATTCAACATGGCTCATGAAATATAGTGTCTCTTACACATGTGCTGAAATCTAAATTGCGACAGATCCCAGTCAAATGTAGCATTCTATTTTAGCAACAGCGGGGAGTGATCCGAGGGTGTTCTGTTTAGATATTCACCATAACCGAGAGAAATATAGAAAGCCAATCATGATTAACTAGAATACGATCTAGATGCATCTATACAGGTCCTCTGACACACATTCTTATCCTTGTAAAGCTATTGCCTTAAAAAGGCAACTCTAACATGTTACAATCATGAATACATGAAAGAAAATCCTCTGTGGCATGCACATCATAGTTAGCTCTGCCAATATACTCATCCAGTTTATCAATGACATTAAAATCACCACCCCAAAACCAAGGACCCTACAAACCATCATTGATACCATGCAAATCATCCCAAAGTATCCTTCTTTCCTATCTAGTACATTTGACATACACAAAAGCAGCTTGGAGATTATAGCTTCAAGAAGTATGATTCAACAATACATGCATGAATTGTTCTTTATATAGTTTTTAACACAAAAACATAAAATTCATCTACAAAAATCAACCAGATTTTATTTGAGACATTAACCAGGCAATGAGAAAACCCTAGTCGACAGCACATCTCATCAGCCCAGGAAAAATCTACCAAGGGTTCAATAATTGACAAAAAAATAACATTGTGAAAGCACATGAATTTTTTTAAAGGTCTTTGTGAGGTTTTGCCCCCTATCCCCCTAATGTTCCAAAGGATTAAATTATTCATGGGTTTCAATAGAGGAAACATTTGAGTCAGACTTTGCATTGAGCCTAGTCTGAATGATACGAGTTACTGTATAATCCTTCTGCTTCCTGAGAGCTGGTTCCCATTGCTCCCTCTCTTGCTCAACTGGTTTAGTTACTCCCACTTGAGGGCCAATGGAGTCCGAAAACACTTGAAACTCCTGAATCAAAGATACCTATGCAAGCTACATGGTTCCATCCCCATCTATGTATGAGTCAAACTCATGCAAGTTGTCTACTTGAGACTGTAATTTTCAACAAAGTAGAGTTCTGGTCATCATTATTCGAGTCAATGAGCTTGTTCACAAATGGCAAACAACCATGGCCATCCCCATGAAAATTTGGCACACTTCCTGCAAAGGCGGAAATGACGTGATAAAGGGGTATTTTCATCATTTGAGTGGTTAGGGTTTTGGCTAAGGTTGGGTTGCTCATCGGCTAGGGTTTGAGTCTCAACCATGGGGGGAGGATCTAGAGCTTCAACTATGAGAGGAGGGTCTAGGGTTTAGGCCACTCTAAGTGTAGCAATTAAGATGGCATTCATTGAGGTGATGGCTAGAGTTTGAGGCAGTTCAACAATTTGAAGTACATGGACTAGGTTTGGGGTTAAGGTTTCAAGATCCCCGACTAGGGTTTTAGAGATAGTGGTTCCTTTGGTGATTCCTTTGGTGGTTCCATTTATGGCTATGGCAGTTGGTGGTTAATAGCTTGTATGCTTTACCACCCAAATATTCTTGTCTTTAGAGGTAGAGTGTGAGGTCCTTTCCACCAATAGCAACTCTAGGGCTCACCGGCTCCGGATTTTCCTTTGTGGAACGATCAACTAACGACTTCTTTCTCTTATCTTTGTTTGGCTAAGTCCGAAAACACTCCTTTTGATCATGCCCCAATTTACTGTAAGTCGTGCAGTTCTGAAGGATATTTTCATATTGAATATACAGCCATTGACCTTTACCTTATTTGCCAATCGAAAACTGCTTCAACATAGGTTTCAGAACATCAACTTCTACACAAAATGTTGCCATGTTAAGGCGAGACAAAAAGGTTATTGCTACATCAAGTTTAAGGGGTTCACTGATCATCTTTGCTATTAAGTAAAAGGTCCTCTTATCATAATAATGTGCAGGTAATTTTTCTAGAGACAACCAAAGTGTCACCACAAAGAGTTCAACATCAACATGGAAATCCAGGGTCTATTTCAAAACCTTCATTTCGAAACCCAGAAAGCTCCAAAACTTTTGCCTCTAACATCTACAGAATAGTAATTCTCGTCGAGATCAAAAATGGATAAAAACATGGCACTGATCAAGAAACCCTAGGTAAAAGAACCTTTGTACCCTACGGTCATGAAATCCTTGTGAAACGATGCCATGCTTGGCATCTCTTTAGAAAATTTACTGATGAGAGCATGTTTAAAGGGTTTCGATAAGAGAACAATTTCTTCATCAATGAAAATTAGGGCAGGCTCAACCTTGCAGATTGTGACTTCTTTGATTGAGGATTTAATCTTTTTTCTAGAAACAATGTCAATAAAGGATTTAGGTACGTGCATACTGGGTTGCCCTCAAATCGATGGTTGGAGGGCCACCATGGCAGCCAAGAAACCCTATGTCAGAGTATGGCGATGAGGAAGAGAGAGCATTTTTTAATAATAATCTACTGTGTTACAAAAAGATAACATAGTACTACTTAAAACAAAATTTGGTTCGTACTACTTAAAATTTGCAAAACAGTATATTGAAGTTAGTAATGGAGAAACCTAGGTTCATTTTATGATCTTTAAAATTTTTTCTAAAGACTAGAATATATAATAAAGGATAATATTTTTCCATTTCTATGAGATTTGGAAGATCTTTGATATAAAAAAATATTTCATTACTTGAATAAATTTAAGCCAAAAAAAAAAGGTAAAGGGTTTTATACTAATTTAAAATTGTGAAGATAAATAAAAAGAAAATCAACTAGTAGAGATAAGGTCAACTTTCTAATTTTGATGGATTACAGTTTGTGGAATCATCATTTCTGTACGAAGAATTGAAGGATTAAATTTGGAAAAACTAGGATTAAATGCATATTAACTTTAGATGTATCTATATGAAAAAATAAAAGTAACATGTGCGGGGGAGATGAACCTTCTATATGCTATCATTTGACTAGAACTAGAGGATCGATTCCTACTCTAGTATTGTGCTAACACTGGCAGTAGGTACTCCATGAAAAAATGATCACATACTGTATTTGAGTACAGGACTCCTTATAAAAAGATAGGCATACCTCTTATTCAAGCTTGCCTTTCTTGTGGCCCACTTGAGTCTTATCTCCCTGGGATCCCACTTCAAGCTTTCCTTACTGGAAGCCCTCTCTATGTAAACTTATTGTCTAGGTAATGTCAAGCAAGGTAGTCCACATACACTTCAATTCATGCAATCTATCAGCTACAAAAAGCACACTGACACTCAACTTTCTTTTTTAGCTCTCAAGGCTAACAAGAACAATTGTTTAACGATCTACACTTTCCAATGTGTCCCCTCTTGGCCTTGTACCGAGGAGTTGACATCAGCTACAACAAGTTTCACCCTGGGCATCATTCCAATACAACATGCATATCACGTTTGGTGCCCGTGTACATCAGGACGTGATAGCTGTCGTGCTCTCAAAAATTCTCTCTCAAAGGCGTAAGGCTCGATTCAAACATAATCCTCAATTAAATAATAACGACATTTGTAACATAAATAATAATTATTGTTGTCTCACTGATGCAGAAAAACTAATATAAAGACTAAGTCAATCTATAAATTTTAATGCAATACAATTTCAAATTAAACAAACTAAACTAAGTAATAATTCATTTAGTCGCTCCTAATTAGTACGCTTCAAGACCTTGGCGTAGCTAAACTTATGGATCCTTGAAACACTCTATCTCTGCAAAATGTTAAGAAATGGGGTAAGTGACTAGTAGCTCAGCAAGTAGCTAGTAATACCTTTGGTAGACTAGACAAGTTATACATATATATTTCATCAAAATTTCAATCACACAACTTCACATCATAGCCATAAGTTTCTTTTGGAAAATCATTCTTGAAAGAAAACATACTTATATACATGTTCAAAGAAAGTGGCATTAAATCAAAGCATTACAAAAATATTTCACATCGATCAAAAGTTCATAACCAGTATCGAAAATCATAAGCAGATTTCATAATCAGAGTTTGGGAGTTCGAAATCAGAAGTCAAAGTCAAGCTCATTATCGAAATTTCAAAGTTTACATCATGGTTCATTATCAAGCTCATAAAACAAACACGCTATCATCCGCTTACTAAGTTTAGCCAAGTGCTAAGAGACCCCACAAGAAAAGGTTGTCAAGGAATTCGGCCAAAACTTAGCTTGACTTAGAAACGGAATATTGGGTCTTAAATCACCCAAACATATTACCAGGTCTTAGGTCACCTGAACAGAAAATCAAAACAATAGTTCCTACCGACTATTCATGATTATTTTAGGAGGTTTAGTCCATTATTAATTACCAAAAAAATAATTCAAACATACACATGCAAAACAATCATACAAAGATCAAAGTCCACTTATATAAATTTCATAATTTAAAACAATTCAAGTATTCATGTAAGGTCCAAATTTAATAACTAAAATAATATGTCGTCAAAAATAATATTTAGACAAAATATTTTCGAATTTACAAAGGATAGTAACCACTTACCTCGAAGTAATACAAAAATCGTAGCAAAGAAGCAGCTAATTTCCTAAACAAAATTATCAAATATCACTAGAGTTCAATTTCAAAATAAACCTATTCGTATATAAACTATCATGCAGTTGGTAATGTTATCTAGGTTCTAAAAATACTTAATCATGTTCATACTAAAAAAAATATTCTTCTTAATTATATAAAAATATAACAGTTAAAATATATTACTAATATTACAAAAGTATTCAATAAGTAATTATAAAAATAGTTCTTTAGTACCTTCTAATTACTTATATAATAAGGATTCAAGTTTTTAGTCCAAAAACTAAATCTCAAAAATTTAAGGGACTTACCAAGAAATTTATCCTAAACCCGTACATGTCAGGAGCCTAAGGGACCTATAATGTTATTAACCCAACCTTTTTAAAACTTTCTACACCTAACTTCCCGTCAACCCTCTTCTCTCTCTCCCTTTTTATTTATTTTTTCTCTCCTAGTCAACTCATCTTCTCTCTCCTACTCCTTTGTCTTTTCAATTTTTCCTTTCTTCTTCCTCATCTCTTCTTCCTTATTTTTTCAGCAACAACACGCCACCACTCCTTCCCCATTGCTAATACCAGCAGTGCCAAGGAGCAGCAGCCAGCGACAGCAGCTACCGTTCTCTACTTTTTTTTTGAAAATTCTAATTTTAACTTTTCAAAATAAATACAATATTTTTAAATATAAATAAACTCTTATACTTTGAATTAACTGAACTAAAAATAAATAAATAAATAAATAAATTTATTTAAATTAGTCCGTTGAATAATAATATCTAACGAAAAACACAAACCCAAGTATGATCTATATACGAAAAACATAAAAAAAGAAAATGAAATTTTCAAAATACTTATGTTGTAAGATTATACCATTTACGATAAATCATTAGCTCCAAATGCGCACAAAAACCCTCTCTCTATAGCTTCAAAATCTCAGCTAGCCAAAATAACCATATAACCCTATGAAGTCCCCTATTATTTATACATATCTTAACTCTCAAAAGTTCCCAACTTCCAACTCCTATAAGTTAGCTAAAATTCTTACAATTCCTAGAATGATAAGGATCTGGTAACCAATGGCTGGCTGAAAATTAGCATAATTTTAATTATGAAATTACCCATTAATTGGCAAAAGACTTGTTTTCCAAAAGAAAAACGTATTTAGGCAACAAGTTAATCTAAGGCAATTGTCATAAAACAAATAGGATTCTTAACTAGGCAAGATTTTAGTTTCTACAAGGAATTACCAACATAAAAAACTCAATTTCACATACAATTATTTAATTAAATTATCATTATCTTATATTAATAATATATTATTTTTTTTTAAAAAAAAAAAAAAAGATTGACAATGCATCCACTAGGGAAAACATCTATTTTCTAACGGGAAGCCCTAAACTTTTGACCAAATTCTTGACCTCATTGAAGTCGTTAGCTATTATGTTGTCCGAGTATTGAGTTGCACATCAACTATTGAATTGAAGCATTTCTTGGAAAATGTTGCTCTCAGCTTTAATATTTAGAATTCTCGAGCTATCTGATAACTGAGAGTGATTTTAACAGCCTATACCCATAATTTCTCATTCATAACCTTCAGAACAATCCAAAAAAGATCACGGAGACATTTTTCATTCCCGATATGTTTAAATGGTTGTTGATTATATGACAACAACTGGCTCGTACTGATACCGTACTCGAATATATAACCATAAATACTACTTAGCCAACCCCACAGAGTAAAACATTCTGCTTGGCAGCTTGAACACCATCCTAGTAGGGATTCAACTTATCATAATTAACAAATGATTGTATTAGCAGAATTTGCACATTACCTTGTTCGTACTACTGGAATTACTTACAGTGACAAGTCCAATGATAATATTCTACAACAAATTCGGAATGTATAGCGGATCCCTTACTTTATCACATCTTAAAATTTACAATTCCTATACATGGCACATGGGTACTTAATTCTATTATCATCCATGTACTATAAATGTGCACATGCAAATGTCAAAAAATTCTTCTACACCCATCTTCAACACATCTATAATCCTTTATGACGCAGTAAGACAATTCTTATTATACACTCATTGCCTAGTTTTTCCCATTTTTTTCCAACATATCAACATACAAAAATTAAATAATTATTTTTGTCGTAGCAAAATTCGTTTCATACAAATTTAGAACTTAATGATTTTGGCCTACAACATAAATATAATATCGATATTATGCATACCATATTTATAAAAACATGAACACTTAAACTTTAAGCACAACTAGTTACTAAATAAATTTTAGAAAAAAGATAGCAAAATAGAAGCTTAGTAGAAATCTTTGCATCCTCTGTAGTTTCTATTAATGGTCAAAAACATGTATAACAACTGATAATGGCTTGAACCAACAAAAGTAATTTGATATTTTCAAAATTATCTAATTAAAGGAAGCAAATCAAACCATCAAACACTACCATATGTTGTGTATACTATGACTATGGCAAAATCATATGGAAAAACATAGTGAAATTTTGAATAAGATAATTGGTTCTACATTATTCAGTAGAAGAAGATGAAAATTTATATTCTAAAAAATTAGTGATAGATTTTGCGATGAAAGGATAAATCAACACCATAATTCACATTGAAATCAACAACAAATACAAGATTCGTTGTAAATGGATTTTCCACCACGAGGGACATGAAAGCAGTTGATGTTATTTGCGACGAAGCGTCAACTTTCAATGCCAAATTATCAACAAACTCTTCAATGGTTTTGAAGTGTCGACACTCCATCAATTATACTCAAGGGATATAACAACAATACTCTTATCCAACTCTTTGGCGATGAGCTGCTTAATGTTGGAAATTTAACAATGATCTTTTGTCGTTCTATCACATTATTAGCATCGAAGAAATCATCACAAACTTACGACTTACCAATAGGGACAAAGTTAGCAATAAACCAAAAACATATAGATCTACATCCCAAACATCTTGATCTAAACCCGAAACTCTCCGAGAATTGAGGGATTTGATGGCGTACGTGGCACTAGGAAGGGGTAGCGCTACTAGTTTATATGCGTAGATTATACTAATATCTAGTTATATTATTTATAAGACACATAAATCTTACTACTAACTAGATGGGGCACCACAAGTATACAGGTTCAAATAGTAGCAAGTGGAAGTAGAGTTGTCAGTAATTACTAATTATTTGGTTGAACTGCTATTTGAAGAGTTTGATTTAAGAAAGGACTTCAGTAAAACTAAAACTAAAAAAATTAAGAAAGCAATATAACACGGGTTAGGATTCGATTAGTCAATTCCCAGAGTTTAATCAATTGATTGGGTCAAGTAGCTCAATGGGTAGGAATTTCCTCGCAGCTATGAATCGATCCCTTGGACCGACTCATAATTCTAGGCTAATTATCAACATGGAGTTCAAGGAATCAACTAGAAAAGATAGTGTCTCGGCCCGACTACGTACATTCCTAATCAATAAACTAATCTAAGAATTAACACTCAACGCTCACATACTGTGCTAAAACCCACCATATTGGCTTAAGAAAGGGCCTATTCTCTTAGGCCGCCCAGCTATTAAAGCATTTACTAGTACTCAATTATCCACCACTTTTACTATCCAACAATCCAATCAATAATACCCGTTAGAAATTTGCATCATCAATCCTTAACCCAAACTAACTAGTTCATAAAAACAAATATTAATACTAAAGAAAGTGGTTTAACAAAAGCATTAAGGAAAGCATATTAAAAATATATATATATATATATATATATATATATATATAAACTAATATCACCATTACACTAAGAAAGCAATTAAAGAAAAGTATTTAAAAGAAAACAAGTGAAGTAAACTACACTAAATTAGCACAAAGCAAAGTAAATTAAATATAAACTAAAACAACTTAAACTGAAGGTTTTTAAGGAATTAGAACTAGACTACGGCAAATCTAAGAAAACTCTCCCCAAATAGGAGAGAAAGAAGAAGAACTAACCCTAGCCTGCACTACTACTAACTTCCTACTTCTATTTCCTAACACCACAAATGAGGTTTAAGGGCTGAATTTGTAAAGATATGGCTAGGGTTGAAGGAAATGGTTGCAACAATTCTGCCATGATTGGACGCTTCTACCCTTGGAGCATTCTGACCATAGTCCCAAAATTAAGCTTGTAAACTATTGCATATAAAAAGACACAAATATCTAGTTATAAATAAAACACCTAAGTCAACTAACCTTAACTAGATGACAAACTGCAAGTATACGGCGTCAAATGAAAGAAGGAATCATTCCCAAGCGGAATATGTTCAACTATTGATTATTTGGTTGGAATACTAACTGAAAGGTTTGATTAAAGAAATAAGTTTAACTAAACTAAGTTTAAAACTAAGAAATGTTAAATGGGGGGCATAGAATTTATGCTAGCCAATTCTCTGGGTTTCGGTTAATTTGGTCAATCAAGTGATCCTTTGTGCCAAATTAGAGGTTGATTCTCAATTGTAACCGAATCCCCATCCCTCAGCAATTAAGTCTATTAATTTATTAAACTTAAGTGTGGATTCCTCCTACTCCTTAAGTTAAACCAAACTTGATTATTTACCTATGAAATTTTAGCAACTAACTCGGTGAATTAGTCTTCCAAGATCTAATTCTAACCCTAATCTAACATTAATTGAGTCTATAATGAAGGTTCAATTCCCATATCCCCACAATTAACCCAAATTAACTAAGAAAGCTAGTAACTTCCCTAATTAACCCTTAAGTCCATTAATATTACCTAATTAGTTTATTTTACCACCTAATCAACTCATTAACCTCTACCCATTAGAAATTGGCACCACACAATCCAAACTAATGCAAACTAAAGCATATTTAAAGGCAAGAAAGAAATTAAAGGAACTAAGCAAGAAATGTAGAAAGGCAGTAAAGAGAAATAGGTGCATTTAAAGCTAGTAGATGGAAACAATAAATGAGGATGAATCAAGTTAAATAACCATGGAATTTTAAAAAAAAAAAAAAGAAAAAAAAAGCACAATAAACATAAATGAAAGACTTACAAAGTTTGAGAACAAGGTTACACTAGTAATAGAAAACTAATTTAGAATTAAAATGGAAGAAAAACTAAAATTTATTCCCCAAGTGTGGAGGAGAAAAGAAGAAGAAAAACAAGGTGGTGGCTCTCAAATCAGCCCCTAAAGTGTGCTTTGTCAGTGCTCAAGGGTTGGGATGTTTAGAACACAAATGCCCTTGAAAACGACCCAAAATGGCCAAAATCGCGTACCCAAGACCCACTTGGCCATCGCAAGCTTGGAGCTTGCCGTTGATGAGCTGCCCACTTTGAAAGCTCACTACTGGTGAGCTCCTAAGCCTTGGAAGCTCGCCGCGGCGAGCTACCCAGACAGCATCAGCAATCTCGGCCGTTCCAAGCCTAAAATTCCCGTCCAACGTCTAATTGATACGTTGTTTTTTCCCACAATCCTAGAACAAAAATACACATCAATATACATAAAATAACACATGAACAATTAAACAAGACACATCGAAATTAAAAACCAAAGATGAACAAAGACGACAAAAAGCACTAATTCCTACGTTATAAAGGTTGAAAGCAAGACCCAAACTCTAAACATAATAACATAGTAAAATAAGACAATGAACACCTAAATAAACATATACTAACACATAAGAGTATAAATAGACAAAAAAACACACTTAGCACTAGAAAAGTTTGAAACTTGTACCAAAACCGATAAATTTAGGATACATATAACTCTAGTCTTCTAGAGTTATCATAAACTCCACACTGCAGTCTAAAAATGGAATTGTTCGGCTTGATGATCGTTTTGGACCACGATCTTAGAATTTTGTACTTGGTTATGGCATTGCCATGTCAAAACAGTAGCAACCTCAACGTCTAACACCATGGTCCCAAATTCCTCTTTAGTTTTTCAAACCACAGTCCCAAATATTGGGTTCCTCCTATAAGTTTGACCTGGTTTTGTCATCCAAATATAGTACTCCCTCTGTCCCACTTATTTTGTCACAATTTGCCATTTCTGGTCAACCAGATCAATTTTGTAATCAATAATTTATATAGATTAATCTTGATTTTTTATGAAATTTTTTCAACAAAAGCGAAATTTATATGAAGTAATATGACATAAAACTTAAAATTTATAAAAAAAAATTTAAAAATCTATGAAAGATTGAGCCTTGAGAATTTGACTCTTTGACCCAAAAAAAAATCAAATGTGACAAATATATTGGGACAAAGGTAGTATGATTTTTTCTGTTCATCGTCCGATTGTCTCACCGTTTTATCTAGCCAAACCCTGTATATAAACGCACTCTATTAATTACAATAAAAACACTGAAATAAAATTAAAAACACTAAATTAACACAAGTTAACACATTTTAACACATAAAAGAAGAGTAAAACATCATTTAAACACTAAAAAACTCGAAACTAAAGCTAAAACACTTAAATTTAGGATACATATAACTCTAGATTCCTAGAGCTATCACACGCCAAACTAAAGTTTTTGCTTGTCAGCAAAATAAAGATAAGAAAGGAAAAAGAATAATAAAAATGACTAATACAAAAAATATAACTATACCACTAAGTTCACAAATGATAAGTAATAGAATCAGGATATACTTTGGATCTTTTGGCAACTTCTCAAAAACCAAAAATAACATATATGTTTGAAATATTCAAATAGTCACCCTAGTGATTAATTTTCTCAAAAACTAGTTCAATTGCTAATAAAAGATTCAAACTACGAACTATTTTCCTCAATTAAAATGGTTTTCACAAAAGTACAAGTTTATGCAAAATCTGTTTTACTCCACTCAAAAAGACCAAAAGTCAATTAAGCATTCCCGAATAAACAACTTGAAATTGGAAGGATCGTTAGCACTGTACCTGAAATGGAAATATCATACATGGAAGTAGTAATCCAGTTAGGGATGTTTGATTCAACATTATTGATGCATAGTACACAACATCTCACCCTCAACTTGTTGATATTCTAACAACTAAAAGGCTAATTTCGAAGACATTTCTTCTACTTGCCTCATTTTAAAAACAATCATAATGGCATATTTCGAAAGCACAACATTTGTGATGTCGATTCCTCTACTCGCCTTATTCTCTACTCTAATAACATATTTCAAGGGCACAATATTTGTGATACTGATTCCTCTACTCACCTTATTCCTTGGAGCAAAACATTTTTGAAATTTTCAAGTGACCACAATCTAAACAAAAGAATAGGAATGAAACGCACCCAATATCATATCTAAAATTAAACACCAATAAACTAGATATCGCACTTCCAAAATATAGTCATACAAATGGTCTAACTCATTTTCCAACCATTTAAATATTTTTCCAAAAGAATAACTTAGCAACAATTAGCATTTTTTAGAATGACCAAAAGATATTCCAAATAAACCATTTCAAAACCAATTAGTACACTACTTTCTTTTTGAAATCGGGAATAGTTGGTCTTTTAAACAAATATTTGCAACAAGAACTGCACATTGTACTCAAAATCGAATAACCAAATAAATACCACAATTTATTTCCTACTATTAGGTCCATAGTATCATTTTGCACCAATTAATTACCCTTTTCTATTCATTTAACCAAACTTTTATTCACATAATTAAAACCATTCCCAAATAGATAATAAGACTCAAAATCACACTACCACACTTTTCAACTAATTCAATTTACCACTCACCCATATCACAAGAAATAAAAATACTCTAAAAAATAATATAAGAACATAACTAACAAAGAATAAGGCTAGAAAATGACTTTCAAATACCTTGGACACAAAAATCTCATATAAATAATGGACAATATAGTAACCAAGTGAATGTGAAAATAATCAATCAAGCACAATTTAAACTTGGAAACAATAATTCCATCTTTAATCATGGGATTCATCAACAATAAGCATAACATTAAACAAGGCAAAGCAATGAGCAATCTCAAGTTCAATATGTAAATGGATATTCTATTTAAACACACAAATTTAATAAGTTTGTCTATCCTTCTTCCACCAACATTGTTACACTAAGTAAGAGTCATTAGGACTTCATAGGCGCCAATCAATATTAAAGAAAAAGAAAAACATGCTTAGCAAATAAAGTGAAACAACAACTAGAAATTCCACAAGAAAAAGGAAAGAACCAAGTCTAAGTTCATCCCATAAATCATACATCAATCACAAATCACACAAAGTTCTAAATTGTCATCAACACTATCATCATTAAGTAAATTTGTCCAAATATGTCAATTCATTTACCAGCAACAAAACATAACTAAGCTAATCATAAGATTACAAGCCTTTATTATCCTCCAAGTTCTTAAAATAAAGCAAGTAAAGTAAAATGAAACATGCATAAAGAAAAGGGAATGTGATAGTCCTTGGTGAACTTACTCCATGCCTTAGCTCTTTTGAACTCCCCAAGATTTTGAACATCGGTATTGGTAGTTGGTCCCTTCTTGATCCTCTCTAGAATGTACCCCTCTTCTTCCACTCCTTAAGCTAGCTCTTTCTCCACAAACACTCCAAACAGAACCTCATTTGTTGTTACCGGAATTAATTCACACTCAGCTTCAAAAGTTGGGTCAATGTTGCTTCAGCACAAGTGTTGAATGCCCCAATTGTTGAGAATTTATGGTCCAGAGGTTCTCTACAATCGGTTTCTTCCAGGGTATATTCTTCTATTTTGTTCTCTTGGACTAGTTCTTTATCTATTAGTGGGAGTGTAGGAGTCCATCAATCTTCACCATCCACTATACTCTGGAGTTCGACAACTTGGTTTTGTAACCTCTTGGTAGAGTTGTCTACATTCTCCAAATTTTGAGCTTGGTCCTTAAATAATTCTACTAGCTCTTCTCAGAATTTGGTTTGTTCTTCAAAGAGTTTGGCTAATTCTTCTCGAGATTTCACTTTCTTATCTTGGATCATCATCAACATCTACATCAATCTTACCTCTTCAATTTCTTGAGTTGGTTAGTGAAAGGAAATGGGTATCCATTTGTCGGTGTGAAAGCTCTTGAGGTGGATAGAAAGAATAGGGATTTTCTTAATAGCTCTCATCAGGATTTGGATGGTACTTAGAACCATCTCATTTGATAGTCTCAGGGGAAGGGAGAATAATCATAACAAGTAGCATAAGTCAATTCATTTGGGACGTTGTAGATCCACTATATTTCCTATACAAAGATTTCCATCACAATGAAAATCTTTTTTGTATTTTTCAAAATAAGAACAAAACTACAAAAATGGAAAATCTTTTTGGTTTTTCAAATAGATAAGACAACTATACAAGAAAAACAAAGAACTTAAAGTAGTACTCCAACCAAATTATATTGATATCACCAAAAACCAATCTCCGACAACAGCACTAAAAACTTGATGTGTGTATATTATACTCACATCAAGTTATATCATTTATAAAATACCTAAATCCTACTACTAACTAGATGGTGCACCATAAGTATATAGGGGTCAAATAGTAACAAGTAGAAGTAGGGATCGAAAGAAAGGATTGGTCAGTAATTATCGATTATTTGTTGAATTACTATTTGAAGAGTTTGATATGAGAAAGGATTTAACTAAAACTTAAAACTAAAGAAACTATGAAAATGATTTAAAATTGGTCAGGGTTTGATTACCCAATTCTCAGGATTTGATCAATTGATTGGGTCAAGTAGCAAAACGTGTCTATCTAGGAATTTCCTCCAAACTATGAATTAATCCTTAACATGGACTTCAAGGAATCAACTAGAAAAGGTAGCATCTTGGCCCGACTACTAACATTCCTAATCAAGAAATAAATTAGTCTAGGAATTAACTCTCAACACTCGTATGTTTTGCTAAAACCCACCAAGTTGGATAAATAAAGACCCTATTCTCTTAACAAGCTACCAAAACATTTACTACTGTCCAATTATCTACCAATTTTACTATCCAACCCTCCAATCAATTAATACCTATTGAAAATTGGTATCATCAAACTTAACCTAAACTAACTAGTTCATAAAAATAAACATTAATACTAAACAAAACATTAGCATTAAAGACAGAATATAAACTAGCATATAAAAAGAAAGCATATAAACTAATAGTATCTAGCCATTACATGAAGAAAGCAATTAAAGGAACGCAATGAAACTAAGCTATACTCAATTAACACGAAGAAAATGAAATTAAATATAAACTAAAGCATATTATACTAAAGCTTTTCAAGGAATTAGAATTAAACTACATCTAATCTAAGAAAAACCTACCCAAATAGAGAGCAAGAAGAAGAATTAACCCTAGCCTACACCACTACTAACTTCCTACTTCCATTTCTTAACATTCCAAAATGAGGCTTAAAGGGTGTATTTATATGGCTACGGTTGAGGGAAATGGTTGCAGCAATAATTCTACCATAATTGGACATTTCTGCCCCTAGAGAATTTCATACAGTGGTCCCAAAATTAAGCTTGTAAACTCCACACCATAGTCCGAAAATAGATTTACTCGGCCTCATGTAGGTTTTGGACCGTGGTCCCAAAATTTGACATTGGATTTTGGCACCACGGTGTTAAAAATAGTAGCAACCTCATGGTTTGAAACTGTGGACCACCCGAATTCCTTCTTTAGTTTTTCCAACCGTGGTCCCAAATACTAAGTTCCTCCCTGAAGTTTGGCTTGGCTACATCATCCAATTTTGACTTGATTTCGTTCGTTCATCATCCGATTGTCATGCCATTTTATCTGACCAAACCCTACGTATAAACACATTCTATTAATTACAATAAAAATAATAAAATAACATTAAAAATAATAAATTAACACAAACTAACTCATTTTAACACATAAAATTAAAAGTAAGTAAAAACACCATTTAAATACTAAAAATGCTCAAAACTAAAGTCAAAACATGTAAATTATGGGTAAATATAACTCTAGCTTCCTTGAGTTAATACTAGTAGGAGTAGGGAAGAATGGCAGGACTAGAAGAGTAGGGGATGGAAGTGGCAGCGGAGCTGGGGTAGTTTGGGGAAGGGAAGGGCAAAAAAGTAGCGAGGATTACTGGTTTAGTGAAGCAGGAAGAAAAGGATGGCAGGGCTAGCTACGTTAAGGTGTGGGTTATGGACCAAGTACCCGGTCTATTTACTAAGAAATTACTCGACTCGGTCTAACTAGGTCAAGAAAAATCAGACACGGTACTCGGTCCATACCTTTAGGGCACCCGGTTCCTACAAGAAGTTAATACTATTTAATTTATCATGCTATAGAAAATAAGCTTTATTGAATCCTTACATTCCCAAAATTCAAGAATTCATGCTAAAATGAAAATAACTAACAATTCTAACATCAAAATATATATAAAAAAAATACATAATATGCTTAATAATATCACAAATCTTAAAAAAAAAAAAAAATTACACACAGATCTAATCTGAGAAAGGGGATTGGTGGTGATTTGAGAAGGAAGGTGAGTTGACCGGTAGTGATAGATGAATCATGGTAATCGGTGGTAAGTGGTGATCGGTGGTGGAGATTATGGTTATCATTGTCTTCAATGAGATTTGAGGTGGAGATAAAGGAGAGGAAAGATGAGTCATGACGGATGAGAGATGGGAGACGGATGATTCTGGTTACGACTTGGACTTTGAAGACATTCTCTATTTTGATAATATCTGTAGTCATGAGTTGATGAGAGATGGAAGAGTGATGAGAGATGGAAGAGCGACAGCTAAGAATTAAGTATATGCTTAGTGCTCAGTAGTAACACTAATATACTAATTTACAATTTTATCCTTGTAATAAACTAGGTCGAGTACCTGGTGGATAATAAAATATAACCCAGTACTAGACCTTACATTAGAAGTACTCAACCGGGTTATAAGCGATTTGAATAAACCATTTCACCAATTTAGAATGGACAGTTTCGTCGAGTTTTTAAAGTCAACGGGTCAGGATGAATACCCCTATGGTTGGGATGGGAGAGGGATAACAGAGGAGAGCCAAGAGAGAGAAGAATAAGAAAAGAGGGGCATGGTTGAGGAGGAGGACGAAGTGGGACTGTTGGATAGGGAGGGGAAGAGAGGAGTGGCATGGCTGAGAAGGAGAAAGGAGATAGAGGAAGGGCTAGCAGAGAGAGATCCATGTGTATGGACGGGAGGAGTGGTATGGCTAAGGAGAAGGAGAAAAGGCTACTAGAGAGAAAGGATAGGAGTGGAGGATTTTGCTTTTCTTTATTTAAAAAAAAAAAAAAAAGTTGCCTAACTTTGTTATTATTTTTTATTTTCTTTTTTAGTTTTTCCTTTTTCTTTTATCTAAATTTTGAGTTTCATTATTTCTTTTCCTCTTTAAATTTCAAAAATATTGGATAGGGGTAAATTAGAAAGAAAAAGTTAAGTAATTGTAAAGATAGAGTAAATGACACTATTGGTACCTAAACTTTTGATTGAATTATACTTTGGTATTCTATATTTTAATTGTATCATTTTGGTACCTCATCTTTACAAATAGTATTTTATTTGTGCAATTATCCGATTTCGATGACCAGAAGGCACCAAAAATTATCACATGTATTACATAAGAGATTAATAGGGGTAACTTTTTAATACAAATTAAAGAAAATGACATACTTTAATTAAAAATTTTATAAAAAAAATGCAACAAAAGTCTACATTTTAATCACTTAAAAGTTTGGAAGTTTTCGGTGTTTAAATGCAACATTTTACTTTTTCATATTTAAGTATTAATAATGAATCTACGTTATTCTATTCAATTTGTGCTAAAAAAAAATAACCCTTATTAATCTCTTGTGCAATGGACATGATTATCTTCAACGCCTTCCAGCTCCCGGAATTGGATAATTGAACCGATTAGACACTATTTATAAAGATGGATTACCAAAATGACACAATTAAAGATAGGATACCAAATTGAACTCAAGCAAATTTTAGGTTCCAATGGAACCATTTACTCTTAAATATAGATATTAAAAAATTAAAAAACAACACATATTGTAGAGGTTGAGCCAATCAAGTTCCATAACAGTTTGAATTTTTGCTTGAAAGACACTTCTATCAAAAGTATAAGGAGGTGTCTGGAGGTAATTAAATTAGGTGGGGTCATGTGGAAAACGTGCAAACTACAAGGGGTTTAAGTGGATCTTGTACTACTAGTAGTTTAATCTACACCACAAGTTCTATAAGTAACGTCAAGTGTAAAAAGTTTTTTTCCCCACGTAATTTAGTATTATTGTTACAGTTACTACTCCCTTCATCCTATTTATATTGTCACACTTCTTATATTAGGATGTCTCAATAAAAATGTTACATTACCTATTTAATTTTCAAATTTACCTTTCTAAGTATTCAAAATGTTCCCAACTCTAATAACCACAAGTTCCAATATATCAATTCATCATCCTTTCCTCCTATCTTCTCTCTCCTCTCTCCTCTCTCCTTCCGATTACAATTGTTTATCTTTGGTGGTATAAAATCAATTCAACTCAAAAAAGGCATTTGTGCACATTTAGTAAAAATACATACTTGACTAAAAATTGTAGTAACGTGTAAGGTGAAAATCATATTGAGATAGATGGAGTAGTAATTTAACTATTTCAAACACAGGTAAAAGCAATATACATCCAACTAACTTGGACAAAATGGTAATTGAAATAAAATCATACACATCCAGGTCAATATAAATAAATAAAGGAAAATTCTATAGTTTTATAATAGAATTCATTATTGTGTTTTGAAAACTTATATAGTATAACATTATGTATTTTAAAGGGTTATACGTACAATTTTTCAAAGCATAATGCTCTGGTAACGATTAAAATTTTCTATAAAGGGAAACAGATTTGGATCTACCCCATTTCTTTCCCTCCATTTCTTTGTCTATTCTCCTATACTAAAATAATAAAATTTGAAAAAAAAAATCTGAACATATCATTAGTTTTGTCTCATTGATTAGATCATCATATTTAAAATTTCATTTATTCAGACAAAATTTTACAGTTGAATTATATAATATTTGGAAGTGTATGAATTTACAAATTTTAATTGAAAATATAATTGATCATTCAAATGGTAAATTTTTATTATTTTCTTTTGTAACCCATTTATATCGAGAATGACTTGATTATAAATGGATTTGGTTTTTAAGAATATTGTTTAATTCCTTATAAAAGTAAAGAATATTATTTAATTTTTATTTTTTAAAGGTAAATGACACTCTTCCATTATTAACCCTTGGAGCATCTTTCTCAACATCCATGCGATGGCTAACAGAGGCGGTGCAGGAGGGAAGGTGTCTTTCAAGGTTATACTAACTTCCCTTCAAGGTTTAAGTACAAAAATGTTGGAAATTTGCCTCCAAAATACACTTTCAATAAATTTGAAATTCCCTCCAATTGTGTTCCCTCCTTTGTGAAATCTTTAGTCTTACATTGGAAATTTGTGTTGGATGTTTTCATATTATATGAGTTTGGGGTTTTTCCATTGTACAACTCTAGTTGGGAGCCTAGACTATGCATGGTTGATAGTTTGGGATTTTCCTCAAACACACCTGGTGCGTTGTGGTGCGTGTGCGCGCTCTAACCATTAGAGTTTTACTCCCGTTATTCCATTTGTTGATTGCCTATTTTGTGTGAACTTGACTTGTGTGTAGTACCTGCCTTTTCTCTCATGGCAGACGAAGGATTTCCTTTCTGTTCTCTCAAGTCACCTACCTTTTCTCTCAAGCCAGTGCTGTAACTTTGAAATTCTAGCAGAATCTATCACTATAAATAAAGGCCTTGAAGTATTCTTATAGACATCCCCAAATCTCTTTTCTTCTATTCTCCTTTGGTATTCAGTAATCCAGTATTAAGCTCGAAGCCTTGCTTGCGAGTGCAAGCGACTGAGGCTGCCATTGAATCCTGGAGAGTGATGGCCCGGTGTTCCCATCTGCATCAGTGGATTACGATCCCGTGGGGGTGAAATTACTATCAAGGATAATGATCACACACCTCGGCAAATTTTGTTCTGTTTTAATTATCGTTCTGTCCAACTTTTCTAACAATCTTGAAAGTGATTTTTCTGTGTCGCTGTGATGGCCAATCCTGGTATTCCTGACATGTCAAAACTGCAATTGTTTGACGGTAAGAACTACAAATACTAGTCTGAGAAGGTTCTATTTTACCTACAAACCCTCAAAGTGGCATTACGTCCTATTCAGAGATGCTGCCCCTTCCGAATCCACTAGGATTTATGCTGATGACAACTAAACTGCTTGGGGTCACATACTCAATTTCCTGACCAATGCCCTATTTGATTTATACCACCCATAAAAGTCTGCCAAGAAAATATGGATGGCCTTAATCAAGAAATACAACTCTCTTAGATGGTGGAAAGAAAAAGTACGTGGTCGCCAAGTTCCTGGATTTCAAGATGGTTGACGACAAAGCTATCACCGACCAAATTCATGCATACCAGAATATTGTTCTGGACATTACTCAGTAAGGCATGAAAATTGATGATGTTTTCTAGGCTGCTACTCTGATTGAGAAATTGCCACCTTCTTGGAAAGAGTACAGAAATACACTGAAACATGACAAAATTGCCATGACGCTTGATGAGGTGATATCTCACATCTAGATCGAGGAAAGCAATCGTCTAAAGGAAAAGACTGATCTGGCCCATAGGTTTGCAAACCAGGTGAATCTGGCGGATAGCAACAGCCTGAAGGAGCTTTTCAAAGGTTCAAAGGAAAAAGTTGTGGACCTAAAAAGGGCTGGAACAACAACGGTCAAAATCAAGACAACAAGCAATCAGGTATGTATAAAAAGTTTGGTATGATTAATAAAAAGTTTAAAGGATCTTGCTATGTCTGTGGAGTTACAGATCACAAAGCAAATAAATGCAAGTTTTGCAAGGGACAAGAGCAGCAACCAGTCAATCAGGTGAACCTTGCTGAAGGCGATGATGAGGCAATTGTTGTTTTTGTCTCCGAAGCAAACTTGGCCCATAATGTGACCGAATGCAATGTGGACACTGGAGCCACAAACCATATTACTATTGACAAATGTCACTTCCTTGACTATGAAGGAGTGAGCGATGGGGAGCAAGTCTTCCTTGGAGATGCTCTTGCTGCTTCAGTCCTAGGCAAGAAAAAAGTCCTTCCGACTCTTACCTCTGGAAAGACTATTACTTTGACCAATGTGCTGCATGTTCCATCCATGAGAAGTAAATTTAATTTCTGGTTCTTTGCTTAATAAAGATTCTATTAAACTTGTTTTTGAAGGTGATAAGTTAGTTCTGACTAGGAATGGGGACTTTGTGGAAAGGGTTTTTGCTGTGGGGGCTTATTTGTACTTAATGCTACTTGCAATGGAATAAATAAGAATGCTACTCTTGCTTATATCGTTGATTCTATTGATATGTGGCATGCTAGATTAGGACATGTGAATGTTGACTCCATAAGGAGAATGAAAATTTCAAATTTGATTTCTAATCTGACTAATCATAAGTTCACAAAATGTGAAATTTTTGTTGAAGCTAAACATCATAAGAAACCCTTTAAGTCTATTGAAAGGACTTGTAGTCTTTTGGAATTAATTCACAGTGATCTTGGGAATTTTAAGAATAATATGAGTAAAGGTGGGAAGAAATATTATGTCACCTTTATTGATGATTATTCAAGATACACTAAATTATATCTCCTAAGTCAGAAAGATGAAGCTGAGGAAATTTTAGTTCATTAAATTCAAAATTGAGGTTCAGAATCAATTAGGGAAAAAAATTAAAAGACTTAGGTCTGATAGAGGAGGTGAATATGATTCTAATCTGTTCAAGAAGTTTTGTGAACAAAATAGAATAATTCATGTAACTACTTCACCATACTCGACTCAATCTAATGGGTTTGCAGAAAGAAAAAATAGGACTCTTAAAGACATGATGAATGCCATGTTAATAAGTTCTAGGTTACCTAATAACATGTAAGGGGCTATTTTATTTGCTTGTCATATTCTTAATAGAATATCTCACAAGAAAACTTTAAAACACCTTATGAACTTTGGAAAGGTTATTCTCCTAACCTTGGGTATCTCAAAGTGTGGGACTGTCTAGCTAAGGTTGGGATACCGGACTTTAAAAGGAATAAATTGGGCCTAAAACTGTTGATAGTGTCTTTATTGGGTATGCACTTCATAGTACTGCCTATAGGATCTTGGTTTTGGAGTCTAATCATATTGTGGAAGAACTAAAGATGCTGAATTTTTTGAGAATATTTTTCCAATGAATAAAAATTCTGTAAAAACATTGTCTCAAAAAATTCAAAATTCAAAAGAACATGATAATGAAGGAGTTCAAGAATTGCGAAGAAGTAAAAGGGCAAGAGTGGAAACTAATTTTGGGGTTGATTTTATAACTGGTTTCATAACCGGAGAAGATCTAAAAACTTATAAAAAGGCAATGAATTCGATTGATGCTAGTTTTTGGAAAGATGCAATTAAGAATGAGATTGAGTCCATAATGTATAATCACACCTGGGAATTGGAAGATTTTCCTAGAGGATGTAAGCCTATTGGTGTATTAGGAAGAAATTATTGCCTGATGGTTCTATTGATAAATTCAAGGCACGTTTAGTGGCCAAAGGTTTTACACAAAAAGAAGGCATTAATTTCTTTGACACTTATTCACCTGTTGCTAGAATCACTACCATTAGAGTGCTTGTTGATATTGCTTCCTTAATTAATTTGATTGTGCAGCCAAATGAATGTGAAAACTGCTTTTTTGAATGGTGAGTTAGATGAGGAAATATACATACATCAACCTGAGGGCTTTATTGTTGAAGGACAACAACATAAAGTGTGTAAATTTGTTAAATTCTTGTATGGTCTTAAACAAGCTCCTAAACAACGGCATGAAAAATTTGATAAGACTCTTGTTTCTAATAGTTTCAAAGTAAATGAATCTGATAGATGTGTCTATAGAAAATTTCATGGAAATATTGGAGTCTTGATATGATTGTATGTTGATGACATACTTATCTTTGGAACTGATGAAACTGTTGTTAAAAAAAACCAAGTCTTTCCTTGTTTCTAATTTTGATATGAAAGACATGAGTGAAGCTAATGTTATTTTGGGTCTTAAGTTGAATAGATTTAACAATGGTTTCGTACTTTCTCAATCGCAGTATGTGGAAAAAAACCATAAGAAGTTTAACCACTTTTATTTGGACTCTTTGAATACACCTTATGATCCTAGTATACATTCTTGAGAAAGAATAAAGGTGATATTGTCTCACAAACTAAATATACTAAGATTATTGGGAGTGTGATGTATTTGATGAATTGTACTCGTCCCGATATTGCATATACTGTTGGTAGATTGAGTAGATACATGCATAATACTAATATATGTCATTGGAATGCATTATCTAGATTGCTTAGATATTTAAAATGCACCATGCATTTAGGACTTTATTTTTCTAGTAGTCCTTCTGTGCTAGAAGCTTACTGTGATGCTAATTGGGTGTCTGATAATGATGAGATTAACTCCACAAGTGGTTATGTTTTTACTCTCGCTGGAGGTGCTGTTTCTTGGAAGTCATCTAAGCAAACTTGTAATGCTAAATCTAACTTGGAATCTGAATTTGTTGCTTTAGAGTTGGCATGCTCAAAAGCAGAATGGCTTCGGAATTTATTGACTGACATTCCTTTGTGGCCAAAGCCTGTGTCTTTTGCTTCTTTGCATTGTGATTCACAGGCAGCAATTGCCCGTAGAGCCAAAAGCAAAATTTACAACGGGAAGAGCCAGCATATCCGTTTGAGACACAATATTGTGAGACAGCTCATGAGTAATGTGGTCATTGCCATGGACTTTGTGAGGTCTGAAAAGAATTTGGCTGATCTTTTGACTAAGGGACTAAATCGAAAGTTAGTCCAAGATACATCGAGGGGAATGGGACTTAGACCCGTTGATGGGAATTGAATGTGACAGCAACCCAACATACATTAGTAGAGGTCCCATGAAGTAGGTTCAATGGGTAGTAACAAGTCACAAAGATATTCCAATTGCACTATCAAATGTGGTCCCTTCCTATGGTGTAGATAGTGCTTACTGTCTATAATTCGTGAGGGTTGAGTCGGTAACTCGTAATGAGCTTATATCCTTTATAGGTAGTGTGTGGCAGTATACACTTGATAAGATTACTTATATGAGTGTGGAAGTGGGGGCCGTTTTCTATTGTTGGTCCAAAAAGCAACCTAAGAGGGGGGTGAATTCTGATTACTTAGGTTGTTTCAAAAAATAAACCTTTTAATGTGGTTAATGAGAAATGCAAACTATATGCAATAAATAAACACTTAAGCACAAATGAATACAAAAGATATTCAATAATTGAAGCTCAAAGAACAAATTTAAAAATGATTGAGATAGAGAGTATCAAACCAAACTCCCAAGATTCTGAAGTTTGGAGAATATCCATTAGTAATGCCTCTTCAAAGAAGGGGAGGCAATAACTTTTTTGTACACAAAGTAGGCTCACCCTTGCACCAACTAAGTCCCTCTAGTTGAGCCAAAGGGTTTTACAATACAACCTCACTTTTATACACTTGTTATCCCTCCACTCTTACACTTGAAGACCACTCACTTGTCTACTCTTGCTCACACTAATTCTCTCTAGTTGAGCCAAGAGAACTACACTACCCAAACCAATACAACACACAATATTTTAGCCTATTTCTTCCCATACAGCTCTTACAAGTGTTTGTATTGAATGCAGTAGTTCGACTCTCTTATATTTTACAATTACAGACAAGGGGGTATTTATAGAAGCCCATAAATTGCTTCCAACAGTTCTCTAACGGCTATTTTTTGTTTCCTGAGAAACTAGCCGTTTGGTCTTTCAAATGGCTGGTGCTGTGAATGTGCGTCCGAACGAACTACCCGTTGGACCTTTCGAAAGTCCGATGTAAAGCCTCTGGTTCGATGATGCGTCCGATAACAATATGAACAGTTCTTCGAATGGTTGTATGCATCCTACAACTTTGACAGAAACTTCTTCATTTTGAGATCTTATCTTCAGACGGTCATGTGCATTCTACAGATTTTGGTTGTGTTTCGGACATTCTCCTGTGTCCGAGGCTACTTCAGATTCTTCTCTGTCAGACTCTCCCTTGCGTCCGAATTATCCTGCTTTTTTGCACACTTAATTGCAAATCATTAGTATGATTTGGTCATCATCAAAACATGAGTATCGCAACTGGGGTTCAACACCTATGAGACTAACGGGTTCGTCTCTAGAGCACTTATACACGTCATGAATATCTAGATAGGGTGCGTGGCCCGGAAAGGCACCAAACCGAGAGCTTACAATGTATCAAAGTCTAACATGTTCTCAGCTATAGGAGTGTGCTTCAAGGAGGAAGGTTCAAGACTTTTGTCACCTATCTTCCATATACTTCTCTGTTGAATCCACTAAGTATGATTCAAGTCCAAAAGACATCGTCATTTATGTGTTAGATTTCTTTACTCAGTACCACTTTGTATTTTCGAGTCATGTGGGGGGATTTTTGGAAATTTGCCTCCAAAATACACTTTCAATAAATTTGAAATTCCCTCCAATTGTGTTCCCTCCTTTGTGAAATGTTTAGTCCCACATTGGAACTTTGTGTTGGATGTTTTCATGTTATATGAGTTTGGGGTTTTACCATTGTGCAACTCTAGTTGGGAGCCTAGACTATGCATGGTTGATGGTTTGGGGATTTTCCTCAAACACACACGCACGCGCGCCCGCTCGGCGCGGTGTGGTGCGTGCGTGCGAACTTACATTAGAAAGAACCAAGTAAAACGTGACAGAAGTAAAACTCTAATGGATTTAATAGAAAGATGCCATTCAAGTTTTTTTTGCCCAGCGCATTTATGGATTTCATGCTTCAGAAAATTTCCTTCTTTCTGTCTTTTAAGTAATCTTGTTGTAGATGTGTTTGGTAAGGAATCTCGAGTGTCTTTTCATCTAAGTTCTCCCATTCACCCCTTCTCTTTTTGCATTTGTCGGTGAGTGCTACTACTAGTTTTCATGCTTGTTTGGGCATCATGTACCACTATGCTCCCCTTTGCTCTCACATACTCAAAACGTGACACCTATAGTCAGTTGATGCCAACATTTTTTCTATCAGTTGTTTTTGCTTCCTCGTATATCCTCTTTAGCTGGCTAGCTAGATGCCTTGGTTTTTATCATGTAATGGAGGTCAAGCTCCGTATCCTGAAACCCCTATTCTCCCCATTCTTTCTACAGCTGGTTCTCATCAAATTTGCTTATATTATAAACCCCTACATCTACCATTGGTCAGATACCTTGTCATTACTAGTTACTATTGTAACTTTTAACTTCAACCTTTCAGTAGTAGTAATTGGACATCAATAAATTGAAATTGAAATCTAGTGGTTATCTACTCTAGTATATCTGTATCAAAAAGAAAGAGATGAGACAGCAACAAAGTATTTTAGACGCATGGTCAGTCCAGTTCAACTTTTCATCACGAACACCAAAAGCGATTAACGTGTCACCCTTTTACAGTCAATCTTTAGGATATCACCCATTGAATGGTTAGCCAAAAGCTATTAACATGTCACCCTTTTACACTCACTCTTGAAGATATTAGCCATTGAATGGTTGCTGAAAAATTTTAACCTAGCATATCTATTGCTATCCATTATTTCCATTCAGGTTGTGTATATATACGAAAGAAAAGATTTTGAAAAAAAAACATGAAAATCCTTGTATCACAATGAAATACACTTTATTTTATGTCAAAGCCATGTATTTGAGCTCATAAGAAAATTGCGTACCTGGTGCCAATTGGGCAAACAATTTTTCAAAGGTACTGATTTTGAATGTTGTTACAACAACGATAGAGTTCACATTTTCTAAATGTGAGCTCAAAGAGCTCCATTCATCAAATGCAATGTCTATAGAAAATGAGTTTATTATTTTTAATTTCCATGACCACGCATTCATCAAATGCGATGTCTAAATAAAATTTTTATGTTAAACGAAAAAATGAGTTTTTAAATACGACACTCAGGAGAAATAAAATGTATTTTCTAAATGAGGATAGAGAATGCATTTAGTACAAGCGAGGATGAGATTGTATTCATTAAGTGGGTGTATTTTTTTTTTCCTTTTTTTAGTGGATATATATCAACCATTTGGGCTACACTTTGATGTCAGTGAATGCGAGTACAAACCCTAAATAGTATAACTATAAACCCCTAAACAATAATCGTTCTAACCTTAAACTCTCTATGACCCTAAACCCTAAAAGCTAAACCCAAAACCTAAATAGTATAACTCTAAACCTAAACCCTAAATACTTTCATAGATTATTTATTTTAATAAATGAACAGTAGAACCTAAACCCTAACCCTAAACCAAGTACCCTAAACCCTAAAATATGATCGTTCTTACCCTAAAATGCTAAACCATAATCGTTTGACCCTAAACCCTAAAAACTAACACCCTAAAACATTAAATACTAAACCATAATCATTCTAACCCTAAACCTTAAACCATAAACATAAGACGTAGTTCAAAACCCTAAATCTAGTATACTAAACCCTTAACCATAAATTCAATTCCTAAACTGTAATCCTTAAGCCATAAAACGTAGACCCCAAATATTCAAAAATGCTAAACTAAAATATTAACCCAAATAGCATGCAACCTAAACCCTAAACATACATACGTTAAATTTGTTGGCCTCGAAGCAACTTAAGAGGGGGGTGAATTAGGTTTCTTAAAAAATTACTTTGCAAAATATGCTCTTATAAAATCTTTTGCAATAACAAGTAGATTGATTCATAGATAAAAATAATTAAACATATAAAGTATAGAAAAGGTAAAGAAAGAGATTAAACAAACAACACTTCCAAACTACCAAGCTTGAAATATTAATCCACTTGAATGCTTCACAACTTTGGCGAGCCAATAATCTTCTAATGTACACAAAGTAGAACAATCCTTGCTCACACTAATTCTTTTTAGTTGAGCCAAGGATTTTACTCTCAACCTCACTTTTGTACAAGATTATCACTCCACTCAATATTTTTGAAAAGCACTCTAAAGTACACACTAATACAATATTGCTTAATAGCCAATTTGCACTCAAATTGCATTGTTTCTTACTTGTATTCAATTTGTAAGATACCCTATACATTATAATCTGAGTTGGTATTTATAGGTGCAATAAATTGGGTTGTAACTACCTCCCAACGACTCAATAATAAATGCTCCAAAAACTAGCCATTATAGGTTTCGAACGTCCGATGTAATTGTTGTGCGTCCAATCCATCGTCCGATCTTTTCTTGAAATGTAAGTGAGTAGTGGATGCCGTTCGGACGGCCGAGCTTGCGTCCGATGAAGCTTCTTTCAGATGGTTGGATGCGTCCGTTGCAAATTCCTAAAATTCTTTGATTCTGTCTTGATTTTTCGGACGGAGAATTGTGTCCGAGGAACAGTCCTTCGGACGCGCTTGTGCGTCCGCTGTAGATGCTCAGAAAACTTGCTCTCTGTCTGACTGATCGGACAATGAATTGCGTCCGTGGTATCCTTGATCGGAGGAGATTGTGCGTCCGAAATATAGTGTTGTTCGAACAGTGTACTACGTCCGAAAGCTCTTATTTTCAGCAGATATATTGGCAGTCCTGCACAGCTTAGGTTAAGAGGTGAAATGCATTTGTCATCATCAAAAAAAGGTTTGTGGATCATCAATCTCCCCCTTTTTGATGTTGACAAACTGTGAATCAAAAAATATACAATCAATTCTAACACAATAAAATAGATGCTCCTACTCCCCCTTTTGATATCATCAAAATGGAATAAGCTCAAAGTTCCCATTAGAGGGTGCTCCCCCTTGCGTGAGCAAACATTCAATATAGTCAATAAGCCCAAACAATCTAGATTAAATTAAGGTTTAGATTACATTTAAGATAGCCCAAGCAAATTAAAACTAGAACAAACAATATCAATAAGTACATTAACAGCCAAATATAATCTAATCTAAGAATGATACTGAGAATAGTCAACATCAACAAGACACAAAAGATGAAGGAAAATCTAAGTAGTGTCGTTTTTCTTCTTGGAACGTTCTTCAAGTTTGCACGTCTTGGTGGGTGCATCATCATCGGTAGCTTCACTGTCATTCGTATTGCGTCATTGCATGATATAGTTGAACGTGTCGTCAACGTCCTCGTCATCATCATCATCATCATCATCATCATCATCAGCACCTTGAGCAGTGGTTTTGGTGATGCCAGTAGGGTCCTCACGATCGTCCTCCTCAAGAATAGAAAGATCATTATCGTCTTCGCTTTCAGAAGAGGATTCGAGAGTGTATTGGGTACTGAATATTTGTGAACTGGACTTGAGTGGAAGAGGTGAAATGTATTTGTCATCATCAAAATAAGGTTTGTGGATCATCAAAATTATCAAACCTTACCTTGTTAACGAAGAAAGAAATATCAATAAGTCTTATACCTAAACCCTAACACTAAATTATAAACCCCAAAACACTAATCCTTGTAAGTAACCATAGTATTTACAATATTTATATAAAAGAATGTTAACTTGTTCAAAATTAAAACCATTAATACTAAAGATCGAGGAAGGAAATATCACTAAATTAAATACGTCAATCCTACACATCGAGTGTAAGCACTAAATTCTCTAAACTAATTCTAAGTTAACAGTGATATATTCATCTGGTGTCAATAGGCATGAAAGGATAATTTAAAATGGTTAATTGAAAAAACAAAACTTGGTACTCAAGCAAATGAAGTCATTGATTTACCACAATTGTTTCAAAAAAATTTTGATATAGCCTTCCTTATTTTATGAACATTCTCCTTGCCAACAACCATGCCCGACAAAGGCTAATAACATAAGTGAGACCCCGACAAGGGCTAATAGCACAACTAAAAGCCCGACAAACATATCAAAAATGATCTGCAAGCTGTCATCATCCTTCACTAGATTACCCACATGAATACCACGACCACATAGAGATCTAAACACAATTTTCAATTTCCACTGCCACTAATTAACATCCATCAGCTCGTAGATCTTTCCAACTAACTACACAAACCTAATCCTATGCTGGATTCGCAATACATTATTGCATATCGACGTGCGCTAATATATACTCCTGCCTTCACTAACAAGTTTTTCTCCCCAAAAAACAGTGATGTGATGGGACCAATCAAACCTCATGTCCTGATATGGACGGAACATGTTTAGACACCCAACATTTAATATTAAATAAATTTTTAGAAAAAAATTGGGCAAAATTTCCTCTATTTGTAGATGATATTCTCTACACCAACCATACATGACAAGGGCTACAAAGTGTACAAGGAATTAATACCCATCAAGGGCTACAAACATGGAATTAATGCCCAGCAAGGGTTATAAAGAAGGAATTAATGTCCAGCAAGGGTTACATGCAATTCATGTCGGACATGGAATTAATCATGCAGTTTACTACTATAACAGTTTACTACTATAAGTCTATAGCACACCAATGAAATCATTTTACTACTTTTCTCTTTCTTGAAAGCTTTCAAAACAAAAAAACTAAACAGGGGCTAGCAAGGGTTACAAACAGTGGCTTAAGTTTAATGAATGCCCGAAAAGGGTTACAAATAATTCATGGCCAACAAAGGTTACAAATAATTCAAGCCCAAGATATCATGCTTAAGTTTATTGAATGCTTTAAATTAAATATATAATTTATTACTTCTCTATACTTACAAAAAAAAAAAAAAATTACTTCTCTATTTTCTTCTATCATTTTCACCTAAACAAGGTTTTTAGAGTGCTTCGAATACCTACATTTCTCCAAAAGAGAATATTATGCCTGATCTACACTATTTTAAATTGCTTCAAATACCAACATTTCTCTAAAAGAGAACACTATGCGACTATTATACACAATAAAATCAAATTCCTTACATTTTAGCATGTTAACCAACATAATTTAAAAATATACCCAAAATACTTAAGAAAAATATAAATAAAAAAGTTAATTGGCAAAATATATGAATAAATTAAAGCGTGTTCAAACAAATTCCCTACAATATATTAAGTTAATTTATGCAACAATAATGCCTTCAACCCAATAAATTAACTACAAAAGGCTGAAATTTATAAATAAAACAAAACAAAACAAAACAAATCAAAACTCAAATTCACGCCTTTAGAAGAACTATAATGGAACAATTGGTGAAGAACTATTCTAGATTCAACAATTAAAATGCCCCTTCTCAAGATTTGAACACCTAGGGAATTAATTTTCAAAATATTGGTGGTGGTTTCGGTGTAATATTTTGACGGCAAATGGCGGTGGTAAAGATAAAGATGTTGTAGCATTGTGGAAAGAGGAGTTGGTGGTGGAGAAAAGAGGAGCTGTTGGTGGGTTTTTGAAATTTTGGAGAAGGAGAAGAATGCTACAGATCACATTTGCTAGTAAGTTTCGCAAGACAGAACTCGCCTTCACTAAATGCGAATTGTTTCTGAACGAACTCACATTCATTGAATGCATTTTCAAACTCATATTTTCTTTTTAAATATAAAATTTTAATCTCTACGTCTCATATTTTTTATCGCATTTTAAAAATCTAACTATTAAGAATAATGGTTTAATTGTGATGTTTGTACTTTCTTTTTCAAGTTTGCCCTTCCTCCCTCCTTCAAATTTTGAATTTAAATATAACATTATCAAAAAGTAAAAGAACGACAATATTAAGAAAAGAAATAGAAAATTTCTTTAACTATGATAACATGATAAATATTTTGAGACATTCCAAAATAAAAAATATAACACTTTAAATAGGATAAAGGGAGTATTTTTTTTTTTTTCTCAGACCTTGCATTTCACCATGCAATGCTAGGTCATGCAAATTTTTTTTTTTTTTTTAAATTTCCTTTTTTATAGACATCGAATTTGAGGATAGCAAATGTTACCTCCACCATGGTTACAACAATATTCAAAATTAATACCGGCAAAGATTCACTTGCCCAACAGACGAGGGGTTAGAAAGCTCATCCATTTGTTGTTTTGTTTCCTATCCAAAACTAGAAAGCCTTTCCACCTTTTTTCTAAAGAAACTCGACTTAAACCTTGTATGTGATTGATTGGCCAAATCCCCTGCCTCCACAGTTCTATCTGAACCGCTGTACATTTTTCACTCTGAATGGACGGTGAAATCAGTCGAGTATACAGTAAATAGGAGACACAAATATGCTTATAAATTTAACATTTCTATCAAGATCTACGCGGAAAATATCATCTTCCCCAAAAATCATCAAACCAATTGAACCAAAAATGAACCCCTCTTCTGGGGAACCCTATGCCAGTTAAAACTACAAGGTATAGCAACATCACCAATGTTAGCAACTATAAAAGGTGGACGAAAAAAGACCCTACCACTACTAACTTCCCATTAATACATCTGGCAAATAGACAATCGTAGGAATCTGCGCTCCTGAAAATTTAGGCAAGAGCAACAAAGTACCATAATTCACTCTTTTAGTCGTTAAACTCGTCAATGTTGTACCGCACCCAATATGCTCGAGCAAGGGGGGGCCAATAAGATGTGTATACAGAGTTAATATTATAAAATTCAGTTCACCTGCGGCCCCTTCCTCTGCCCCGTCCGCGATTCCCTCCCCTCCCTCCCCTCCCACGGTCGCGAAAACTTGATCTATCTGGTTTAAGCTTCAAAGACTGGATTCCCCTTCTCTTCTGAGGCATTCTCTCCTCGTCCTCATCATATTCCTTGTACTTAGCTTTACTCCTGGAAATAAAGGAAATTTCACGTGACCCTCCTGCCCCCACCTTAACACCTTCAGCATTTCTTGAAACATGAGTTATAGCTGCAACCCTTTCCCCTAATGGAATGAGAGTCCTCCTTCGCGAGTGATCTGCTATTGGAGAAGGCTTCTGCATGCCGCTCATCCTTCACTTCATACAACCTGAAGTATTCAAATAGATAAATAAGAATTACACAGATGAAGTTTCAACAATATGCACGACTCATCCAAGACAAATCAGCCACTCATTATTTACATCTTCAATGACGAAGACTAAAATCTATTCTAACATAATCATTTCCCTATTAAGAATTCAAGTACTGGACGTCGCAGAATCAGATGTTATAATGAAGACAAACATGGAATTCTCTTCACTTGCGAATGTATGGCTAAGACATTCACACAAGCCTCTCACCTTGGAACTCGCGTTCTCTTTCCAGATATAATTTTGTCACTTGCATGCTCATCATCTGAGGATTGGCTGGCAGCTGATGCATCTGAATCATTTTCATCAAGTTCTTCATCTGCCATTACAGGCTCAAAATGCTCCTCGACCAAAGACGGTTGCTTTGTAGATGCCATCGGGTGGAAAGCAAGATATTCTTGTGAAAGCTTATCAATCTCAAAGTCCTATAAGAGTCAACAGATGTAGTTAATCAAAAGCATGCAACATAGGAGCTGCCCCAATTACAAATTTAAATAGGCAGCTGAACAAAAAAAAATAAACAAACAAAAACCAATATAACCAAACAAGTCTATGGGATTCCTGAACAAAACTGAGAATTGTATATTACCACTTTACATAAGCAAACATCTAGCCCGACTTTTAGGAAGTATTTGAACAAACTAATGTAATTCCAGTAATATTAGATTTTCCAGTATAATACTTTTAGTTGTTTCTTTAATCAACACAAAAATGAAATTTCACCAACCATTAACAACTGCCATTAAGGTTCATATTGCTCCCACTTTCTGTTCACAAATTCTTGATGCTTCTTAAAGAGATCTTGCGGGATATATATATATATTAAAAAACAAACGCACACACACACACACAAGAAACAAACACGAACACAATGGTAGTTAACACAGTACCTTAAACAACTTCATGCAAGGTGTCCTCTTTCACCCCCTTACTTCAAAGTTTCTCCTCTACTTTCAAAGTGTAGTTTCAGGAAAGTGTAGTTTCTCCTCTACTTTCAAAGTTCAGGAAAGTGGATTGTCGGAGAGGGATACTTTTATATTGGTGAAGACATGTTAATCAAATAAACAATAATAATAAATTACCTTGTTTTCAAACATTGCGTCAAATCGGCCGTCCTTCAAGTCCGCAATGGTAATTCCCTTCTTTTTCTTGGATGTTTTCTTAGGATCAGCACTATCAACATCCTTCTTTTCATTCTCTGCATCTTCATCTTCAATAAGTCGAGCACCCAGATCACGATTAACTTTTGGCAATTTTCTCTTAGTCTGCAGAAAGACGACAATATACAGGTTGAAAATTACAAAATAGCCAAATTTCTGAAACCAGCTATAGCATATCATATCACAAAATCATATATTCCATCAAGGAATGATACCCTCAACAATCCAATAACTGAAACAAAACGGTGCTATAGTTTTAGGAATCTTACAATTCACTTTCTATGAAGCATCAAATTTAATTCAACAAGCAATTGTACTTCCACCACATGTTCCAACTAGTGCAAACATTTGCATAAACAAGGGATCCCATTAAACTCCGTTAAAAGAAGGTTAAACAATATATTGCACTTGATTATTTCCACAGGCATTGAAGGTTTCAAATTATCTCCTATGTATCAGAATTAAAAGATTTCACCCATCTCACACGATTGATCACGAACAACATTGAGCTTAGGATCTAAGAATGTTAATTCATATACAATGTAGGATAATAATTAATTTTCCCATGCCTATGCAAAGAATTATCATCACCCAGTTACTATTGTCATTTAGACAAATAGAAAACATTGAGGGGTCATTTTTATTAATAACAAATACTGTTATTTTGGCAATTAGCCTACACAATTACATGATGAGAGTGGTTAAAAAAAAGTTCTTAAATTATTACTCGAGTATTTAATTGTTATATCTTTAAGCTAACTGATCAACAAAACATAATATGTTTTTGGTCTCAGCAGGTTGATTCAGCTCAAAAACAATTAGAAACATTCAGGGACACATCGGCCTTGATGTCTTCAACTTATAATCTGCTTTAACCATAAATTTGGTTATAACTTACGGTACCAAACATATTGAAGCAGTTTGCCCAAAGGAAAAAGGATCAGAAAATAACTAAACCAACAAGCTCAGGCATGAAACTGACCACAATTCTTGAAGCTCGTTCCGCTTCAACTTTTTCCTGTTTTCGCCGCTCTATATAAGATTCATAAGCAAATGGATCTGCCAAAGCTTGTGCCTGCATAAGAAATAGAATCCATTATCATCAGAAAACTTCATCAACTCCAGAGACAACTTCACATGAACCAACGCTTTAGAAGGCTGCTTTTATAAAGAACTAAGCTTCTGTATAGAGACCAATAAAATGCCCTATCCCTATAGGTGTTGAGAAAGGGTTATCTTACATCAGCCCAGTAAAATAAAACACACATTACCTTTTTATACAGCCGATAATCAATGAAGTAACCATGCATGTATGCTCTTAGAAGATTCGTCCCAATCAAGTTTGTCAAGTTCAACTTCACAAGGTCTTCTTTAGTCAAAAATTTGAAATCATCATAAATAGTTGTTTGTGCATTCTCCTCCAGCTCCTCCTGTAAACAGACACAAATATCATAACCTTATCCTTGATTTACCACCAAGGAGTGAAACTATGTACCATAATTTGAAGATAGATCGTTGACATTATACAATCAATACCGTCAAGTTTTCCAGATAAGAGCACCACTTTGGAGCAGGTCCAAGGGCAGGTACAAAATAAGAAGGGATTTGGCTGTTGTCCAAAGCCAATAACATCAAGCCACTTCCACTAAACACACATAACTCATTGATTTTCCCAGCTGTTGGCTCAATGCTGGTCATACCTTCACCCTGAAAACATCAGACTACCCAATAAGACACAAAATGAGTTATAACCACACTTGAAATATTGAATTGAGTTCAAAAAGTATATGTTACTCAATTCCACACTTCATCATAAAGTAAGCTTCGAGACAACCACAAGATACTGTCCACTTTATCTCTATTATTTATCCAATCAGATACCCACCCACCTACTTGACCAATGTTTTGAGAACAAGTAGTTAAGAGCCATCTACAAGAGTAAGTTGAATTTTTCAGATCTGAAGCTTAAATAAGTTGTTGCTGGTTCCAATCTGCTTCTCTGGTTATCTGAAATCGAACCTTTTTGAATTCAGCCTTATTTACCACATAAATCCTTAGTCCTTGCTATACAAAAAAGCCACCTAGATGGCTTACCACTACAGCTCAAAACATTGGGCATTACAAGCTGTTCCAATAATCAAAACCCTCCCAAAAGGTAGCAATTACATGTAAGATATGTAACTTCACACATGTCTTAAATTCGTCATGAGCCAGAACACGTTCAAACCCAGGAAACCCATTAAACCTATGCCGTGCAAGCAATTTTCACAACTACCAGCAAGGACCTCTAGACGTGCCCCAGAGTCTATGTGTGAAAGAAATTAAAAAAAAAATGAAACACACAATATCTTAAATATATTACTGTTAGGTTCTCATTAAATGTGCCAAGGAAGAGCCAGCTTATAACCAAAAGAGAACTACATATACAAAATATAGTAATTGTCTTGTTAGGATTTTACTTCACAACAAAGTCAAATGACCTGAATTAACAACAATTTGAGGATAACCATATTTTCTGCAAGCTACAAGTATCAAGCTGCAATAAAGCCATACGAAGATATGAAAATTCCTTACTGTCTCAGGGTCCCAGAGCCTAACAATGTGTTTATCAGCAGTGATTAACTTTGGCTTATCTGAATTAAGAGTTTTATGCCATTTGATGCTCAGTATCGGGCTACCATACCTGCAAAAGATTGCCAGTTTTCATAAAATAATAGGCAACTTAGCACCAGGCTATAAAAACAAAACTAATCAGCTTTGGCAACGTTATAAGCAAAAAAACAAAACAGCTCAGAGAAGCAACTCACATGTGATCTTTTATTCGCATAGGACACGAAGAGCGCAAATCATAAATCAAAACCTTCAGATTGCATAGCAAATATGAGAAGCAGATGGACAATAAGATGAGCATGATAGCATAATCAATTAATAGAACATATCAACTCAGTTTGAAATGAACTTCACAGATCACCAAAGTAAAAACAAAGTTAAAAATCAAATCAAACGCCAAGAAGCTTCTTATGAGGCTGTTTGATCAAACAAAAAATTCAATGTGAGTTCCTTAACAGAATAGGTGACAACAAATCCATCTGCAAGGACATAAATAACACATTCAACAGTCTCTCTCAAACACCATGTAGTAAGCATCGCTCTGAGAGAGTCCATGTAATTAATTCAAATTACACATTAAAGGAAGATACTAAACCAGAGTTAGTGTCAATGTCGGTGGTCAATCAGTAATAATCACTAGCATACTTGCCAACTACTTCTTCAGCTGAACCGTAAATGACCATTTTGATGATTAATCTGGAAAAGTTTCCTATCATACATATTAAATTAGCCGTACCCGTCATACTCAAGTCTTTTTAACAATGGTATTCCAACTTGAAAATGACTGTACAATATGTTTGTAGCAATATATATCTTATTTATGATATATAAGGTTGAGTAAAAAAGGTTATATCCTTTTTTATTCTTTTGCACAAAATCCAAGGAGAATGATTATAAACTTTTGCTCCCTGGAAAATGCCTTTTAAATTGCCAGAAGAACTAAATAGGGTGAAAAAATGGAAGCACTTCCATTCAACACCAAATTTTCTCACTTCAAAATCATCTTTTACTACACAATTTCCATAAGATACATGTAAGACCAACATTGTCATTAAACCCAGCTCCATTCAAATGTTAGATCACCCTACAAAATATTTTGTATTTAAGACTTGCAAGCTACCCATTCAAAAGAAACAAGCATTTCAGTTCTCCACCTATGAACGTGGCTACTTTAACAGGCACTCCAAATTCGAGGGATATACAAAATATTACAACAAATGAATTTTGTTATTACCAAGAAAAATATCTGTAAAACACAAAGATGATGCTTACCTTCCCAGCACTACTTCCAACACCCATTAGATAACCTCCATCACCATCGAACTGAATTGCAGTAACCTCCTATGATTCAATGAAAATGATTGGGAAACATAATCAACAAAAGAAGATTTAATCAAGTGGATAAACCATGAAAATTAAAGAGTTTCTACACAACTATATTGCAGGCACAGAAGTAGCAGAAACTACAAACAGATTGTTCTACTTTGTTATTGAAACTGCAAGAAGTTCTCTAACAATCACAAAGTAGAGCTGAAGCAACTCTATAGTAGCAGGAGGAGCTGAAGGGATACCAGGTGGTGGTAGCTAGCCACAAAGATTTGGAAATTATATATTTAATTTCTCTTAAAGAGATCCAAAGTAAATACCCTTGCTAACTAAAAACAATCCAACCACCCACCGGCACTCCAACGTCCAAACACAAATATATTTGGATATCCTTGTGCAATGAGTTACCAAATCCAAGATTTATACTATAAGGTATTAGTCCAGTTGAGGTTATAAGGCACCCTTTTAAGTCCCCAGAATACGGAAGCAGCAAGACATGATAAGGGATCAAATTTCCAGTACATGGAAGGAACAAGTTAGGATACAACCAGGATATGTTCATCTGAGAGGGGGCACAACAGTATTTCAGACATTTCCAAATCTACAAATTCTCATAACATGCTGATGAAATATTCTGACATATTAGGAACAATAAAGACAAACTACATACGTTCTATAGTCTGTTTGAATTTCTAATAGTCTACAGAAGTTTTAAATCACAATTATGTGAAAATGTTATAACTGAAAAGATATGTCAAATCTCTCTAATAACTAATGAACTTCAACAAAGTAACATCATTCACAAAAAAACAAAACTATGCAGTAAAAGTCAATATCCTGTCTCACAAGAATGACTATAAAAGTTATGGGCTATTTCAATCTATTTCCAAGTGCTTCTTCATGTGATCTTGTAGTTACTTCAAATATTCCTCTAAACTTCAAGAAATTCTAAAGGAAAATATTCTACTTTTACAAATCCATCTGATATTCTCAGAGGCTAAAGCTATGCAAACATCCAAGCATGAATTCCTTTTTGCCATTTGAAACAATGATACTGTAGCTTCACTCTTATTTTCCAATTAAGTCACAATCCAGTTTGTTCCATCCTAATCGGAATCAAACATATGCCTCTTCATGTGACTACAAATATAAATTGGAGTAAGTGTGAAATTCAATTTGTACTTCAGGAATCACTAATGCACAGTATAAGTGCCCAATTCTGCTTTACCCTACATGCCAGAAACTGGTATTTCAAAATAAAACAAAAGCAAACAGCATATTTAGTCCTCAGACACATAATACTCTCTAAAGAAGAACTTTCCTCAGAAAATGATTTATCCACCATATTGTGTAACAGTAAAATACATTCTAAATAAGAATGACAGGAGTGCAGAAGTAGTTTTCTCAATTGGGTAAGTCACTTGATCAATGATAATGGCATGTGCAAATCAGAATTTAATGGAATGCCACAATTATTTATATGACGATTGACAGAGCAAAAGAGCTACCTGGTCAATGTCTCCAGCAGGTGCAACAGCATTTATCCTACCAACCGAAGATCTAGCTCTAATGTCAAAGCATTCAACAGCACCATCCTCACCACCACAGGCAACTAAGCCATGCACCTTACTGATTTTCCAAAAAAATTAAATAAATTTAAAAAAATCAAAAGACTAAAACATGTATCATCTCTGTGCCCACTTTTCTCTAAGCTGCAGAATGACTTATTAACATAAATCAAAGAAGAAAAAGAAACATGGTCTCACCAACCTCCGCGAGACAACATTCAGTGCTGGGGATTGTGTGTTGAGAGAGGACAGGAACCGGCCCTGTAAAGGAGAACAAATCTACTATTGGTAAAACCTGAACTTTTTTGCTCCTTTCTTCATTAAGAAATTCAAGAAAATAACAAACATTACATCATATGCTTATACAACACCACACACAATATATAAGGTAGTGTAACTAACCTTCAGATTCAGTTTGCACAGAGATATGAGATTAATAAAAAATTAAAAGAAAAAAAAAATTGAAGAGAAGGGTTTGACACTGTTTTGGGAGAGTAAATATTACCAAATTCCAGATTTCATCCTATATGTCAAAACTCAAAACTTGACTCTTGTCAGCTAATAGCAGATTAGAATAGCTATACTCCTTTAACAGATACACTCAAGCCTAAATGCGGATCCCATGCAATGCAGTGGTTTTGTCAACCATGTCAATGATGAAAGAAACTAAGTCACTCAACATACAATCATTATCAGGATGGAAAAAGAAATCATGCAAGTAAAAAGACTATCATTACCTATCAATAATAAATCTAAACTTCAGGAGACATCTCCACATGATTTTTTGTTGGTGATTGTATGTGGGACAATCAGGCTACTAAATAATAAACCAAAGGACGATAAAGGAGCTTGCCAACAAAAAGAAAATTTCTCATCTTCTGAATAACCAAATGAGGCACCGCGTATAACATTTACGCAAGAAAATATTTTCTACCTCCATTCTGCAGCTGAAAAAAGCAGATCTATTTTTGCTTGTTTTAAGTCAAAGTAACATGGACATTCTTTTAAAACCTCAATCTGTCCTATCTTTAAGATTGTACAAGTTAACAGTTTTCATTGCCCCCTTAAGTTGTCCTGTTGGAATGAACTTTTATCTCAACCTAACAACTTGAAATAAATTTTGTGAATGGGGAAGCAACTGCCCACAAAAATTCACGGTACAACAAGCTATCCATGAAATCATCCAAATAAGATCATTAATAAATGCTTACGACGCATGCCTCAAGGAATACACCTTGTTCACAATTAATGGTTTTGTAAATAGGATCCTTATAACCTCAACTCTCTCTCTTTTCCATTTTCTTGGAAACCCATGGATTACATTTTGGTGGTCCTTGTAGTTTCACATTCCTTCTACATGTGAACACATCCCCTTGACATACATTGAAGCTTTTGTTCAGATAAGAATTTCTACAAACTGACAATTTATACTGTCAGTGACCAGGTATAAGCAACAATAATTACATAAACAGACTGCAGCAACAAGCACTAATTCCCATTCTTGGTGCTCCAAATTTTGCAGCAGCAGTACTACAGCATAAATGCAACCACTGGGACAGAGTTGGATCAAAATAATGTATCTCGTGAGACATGAATAACAGGACCAATGGAAAAAAAGAATCCTTATCACAAGATCTAATGTTAAGATGCTCAAAAAAATAAAAAAGATCTAATGTTCAGACTTTCAGTAATACCAACAACCACTATGCTGCATACAGACAGCCAGGAATAAGGTGATTGTAAATAGGGAAAGGAAAAAGTGAAAACTGATACAAATATCTGAGTGTCACTTCATTAGCTTATGCAATTATGTGTAGTGGGATTTAGGATCCCGGAGGTTAAGCTTTAGTTTATGACATGCTCTGCAACAGTGTCTTCTATTGCCTCTAAACGGCCAGCAAAGATGACAATAAAGTAAACAAAGAACTGAAGACAGATACTGAAATGACACAAAAAGACAGAGACAACATCCACATAGACAATTAATGGGGTACAAGCTAAATAAATGTTTGAGAGACCTGTTCCAAGTTTATTCTATATAGATCTGGAGATGAAGCAGCACAAATCAAGTCACAGGACCAGCAATCATATGCCATATCCCTTCCCATCCTGTTCAAACGGTAACAATAACCAAAACGTCAAATGAAGGATACAAAAAAACAGAAAATCTAGGAAAATCAGGAAATGAGAAAGCGAAAACTTAGATGCCGGGCACCAGCAACTCAAACAGTAAAAGAGAATAGAATAGGACTGAAGCCAATACAATTATCAAGTTCATCAATCACATAACAATGATTAGATACATATTACTTCTCCATCCGCGTACATTCAAGAAGATTATTTGTTTCAATATGAAAATTAGACCTTGCACAATGGACTTTGTGACTTTATTGGCATTTGGAATTACAGATATAGGCTTGTAACAGTTATTACTGGAGAAGTGATTAAAAGATTGCTCAGAATAAACTGTCTGTATTAGTTATGGATGTAAATACACTCTACACCACTCCACACTTCAGTTGCATCTAAATTTATTCATCATATGTTTGTTTCCTCTCTTTAAGGTTTTTCATCCATTTACCCATTTACACCAAAGAAAAGGTTGCATTAATTGAAAACTAAAATTAACATAATTTTGTATGAATTCATTAACAGCTTAAATCTAGGAAAAGGGACAAAAATGTTTGATAGCCAACAAAGATCAGAGAGCCAGAACTTAACAACCAGACAAATGTAAGGCACATTCCAAAAGGATATGCACCTAGCTTGTCATACTTTCGGTATGCAGTAGCACTCTTCACCCATCTCTCATGATGTAGTCACGTAATTGCTATAAACTGGAGGACATCCTAATATTTTCATGAGCTATATACATGAGAATAATCCTATATTTTCTAACTGATAATAGCCATTTAAATCATCAAACTTTAGGTGTATCCATTGATCTTCTCTTCAACATGAACCAATGTGGACTTTTACCTTTACTAAGGCCCCATTTGGGGTTGCGGTGCTTCTTTGAAAAAAGCACTTGTGGAGTCTAACAGTACTTTTTGGGGTGTTTGGTGAGTAACTTCCCGTAAAAATAGGGATAGAGCTTTTCTGCCCAACAGCACTTTTGGTGGAAGCCAAAAAATGAAGCTATTTTTTCAGCTTTCCCGTCCCTAAGTATTTTGGAGGCAAAAATGGACAAATTTGCCACAATCATTTACCAACTGTCCCCAAAAAAGAAGGAGCTAAATCTGCCATCTCCATTCCATCCGTTAGTATCAATTATTGTTTCCTGGTATACCAATTATCCCCAAAGGAGGAGGCATCAAACTCATACCTGTCTCAAAGAATCATTGTTTCCTGGTAAGGTTTCTTCTTATTCTTCCCTCCCCGCCCCCTCCCTCCCTTTTTATTCTCAGGTTTTACTATTTTTCACTTTGAATTTCTGTTGTTATTTGTCAGTTAGAAGCAATACTAAGATGTGTTTATTTTTATTGTATACAAAGTGTTTGATATATTGCAGCAAAGAAATTTTAAAGAATTTCATAAGTGTCCAGACCGAGATAATAAACCTTCAACACAAAAAGTGGCTTCCAAACGGCAAATTTTAAAATTATGCCAAATTTTAACTCAATTGTTTGTGTTTTCCACTGAGTGTTCTCCTTCCAATCATAGACAATTATCCCAACAGCTTATTAAACAAACATTCTGTAACTAGATATTTATTTATCAGTTTTTTAATACAGAATGTTCAGTTGAGATTAAAACCATTCTTTAATACAGAATGTTCAACTGCTAATATGAAATTAAAGAAACATCAACATTGAAAATTAAAACCATTCCTGTAGAACTCAATTGCAGTCTCATGCCTAAATGCAATAAAGTTCAGATTTCATTAGTTTCTTGTGACGAGAACATTTTACATTGATATATGATCTTAATGAAAGTTGAGACATGTAAATTGATTTTAGTCTTATCTGGCTATCTATTTGTTTCATTTTTATTTACTAGATTAGTAATTTATATATGCTTCATGATTACAATTTTCTTAAACTTTTGCATTTATTTACCTGAACTAATGATCTTTTTTTTCTTGTGTATCAAAATTTTAATTTGTCTTGCTTAAGAAATGGCAACCATTGGAATTTCCAATCCTACAATATCAAACAAAAAATGTTAAAGGCTACATGGACCCTAAGACATACAAAGACTTTATAGACACATGCGTGAAAGAAGTTCAAGGTGGAAATAGGCCAACGACTCATTTCAACAGGATTGGGTGGAAACATTTTATAGCTAACTTTGCAAAGAAAACTGAAAAAAACTACGACTACAAGCAGCTGGAAAAAAATCAAATGTGATGCAGTGAAAAAGGAGTGGCAACTTTGGAACAAGCTAATTGGTAAAGAAACTGGACTTGGTTAGGATCCTATTTACAAAACCATTGATGCATCCAATGATTGGCGGAATAAAAGACTGGAGGTTGTATCATTATTCTAGCTATGTGTAGTGTTTAAATACATGTAAAACGCATATAGTGTTCTAACTATATGGATTGGAACATTGTTTTAAGTTAGACATTCTCTTTATGGATGTAACAGCCACAGGAACAGATCATGAGCACCTTCCCTAGGATCACTGCCATCTCAAATTGGGTCTAATGAAATTGAATTTGGAGAAAGAAGAATGATTTTGTTGAAGTTAACAAGGATTCCCATGTATTTGAGCAGCCAAATGCATGTTGGGATGATGATGATATCATGGAGCAACCAATGAAAAGGACAAATATGTTCAAATCAGAAAAGGAAAAGCATACAAAAAGGATGGCAGCTGCAACAAAGTTGTATAAACAAAACTTGATCGTCTATGCAATGCAGTTGAGAAGAAGCATGATGAATGGTGCACAAAATGATCAACCAAGTATAAGCATTGAACATGTTATTAAGCTTATGTCCAAATTTGAACAGATTCCAAGAGGGAGTGAGTTATTCATGCTTGGGACAAGACTTTTAATGACAAAAGAGAATCGAGAAATGTTTGTTGCACTTAAGGATCCTGAAACACAGTCTGCATGGCTTAAACAAGAGCAAGCACGAGAATTCCTTAACCCAGCGATGATTTAAATGTTATAGGAATTAATTTTATCATCTATGAATAAGAATAACTTTAAGACCTAGTTCTCTTTTGATCTTGGAACTTTACCGTCTACTTTTTCTCTTTACTTTTAAGAATAAATGCACATTGGTGCTTTCTCTATATATAAAATCTTTGGTATTATTGGATCTCATTTATTTCTTAGTTACTTTTCGCTAAATTTTGTAATTCTTTGTTTCCAATTACCTATTTCATGTTTTCACGTTTTCACATGTTGAACATATTTCTCTATTGTATATTGATATTTATTACATTTTGTGAAGATGACATCTTTTAGACTATTGTCATAGTGCTACAGTTCTCACATGGCATTCGAAGAAGAGGATGACTTGCAAAGTGAAGTGGAATTTTATACTCTTGTACTAGCTGGTTGTAGTGCAACAATATCACACTATTGCAACTCTCTCAAAGGAGCCATGTTGAACTTCTTTTACAGGAATGAAATTTTTAATGGATGTTCTCAACGGTCATCCAACACATTGTTATGAACTCTTCAGAATGGAGAAGCATGTTCTCATGAAACTATCCAGTATTTTGGAAGAGAAATATGATTTGAAAGCTACTCGAGAAATTGGAGTGCATGAACAGGTGGCTATGTTCTTAATGATACTCGGACACAGAAAAAGTAATAGAATCATTCAAGAAAGGTTTCAACACTCCGGACAAACTGTAAGTAGACATTTTACAGATGTCTTGGCAGCTGTTACATCTAAAGTTATCTACTCACATAATTCAATCAAATGATCGGGAATTTAAAATGGTTCCTAATCATATCAGAGAAAATGCAAGATACTAGCCATATTTTAAGGTAACATGTTGAATAGTTTTATAGCTCTTGAAAATGATTTTAATTGCAAAACTAGTTTAACGTATAGAAAATATTGTAGGACAGGATTGGAGCATTAGACGGAACCCATGTTAAAGCAGTTGTTCCAGTTAAGGACCAAGTACCGTACATAGGAAGAAAAGGATTTTGCACCCAAACTGTAATGGCAACATGCGACTTTGATATGCGATTCACATTTTCTTGGGCTGATTGGGAAGGAACCGCTCACGATACTCGAATATTTTTGGAAGCTGTTTGAAGGACTGATTTGAATTTTCCGAAACCTCCTAGTGGTAAATGTTTATAATTTGATTTGAATATGCATGTTTGTTTAGTTTTTGTCGACTAATTTAATTAACTGAGCATCAAATTTTAATGACTTTATGTGATACATAGGTAAATATTACTTAGTAGATGCGGGTTATCCAAATATGAAGGGATATCTAGCACCTTAGAAAAGAGAGCGCTATCATCTTCCAGATTTCCGACGTGGAACCCAGCCTAGTGGTCCTCAAGAAGTATTCAATCATGCTCATTCATCTTTAAGGAGTGTTATTGAAAGAACTTTTGGTGTTTGGAAGGCAAAATGGGTAATATTGGATAAAATGACAATCTATTCCTTAGATAAACAAGATAGAATTGTTATCACAACAATGACACTCCACAATTTTATACAACAAGAGCAAGCTTCTGATGAAGATTTTCAAAAATATGCTACAGAGGATTCACTATCTTCTGCAGGAATACAAGTGGATGAACATGACCAATCTCAAGCTTCAAATGATGTTAATGAAATGAGTGTTATACGTGATAGTATAGCAGCACAATTGTATCATCATTAGTGCATTTTCTTAGCTTAATTTTTTTTCCCCCTCTTTCCCTTTCTTTAAGTATAGCAAATAAATAACCGCCTCAATTTCCCTGTAGAAATAATGTCCATTGAATTAAGCAATACACTCATTCTCTTGTATCTTAAACATTAGCCGGAATTGAAACATAATGTTTTATTTAAAGTCCCATCATGCATTACCTCCTTTTTAATTTACGATTTTCAATTTTTACAATGCAAAAATGCGATCTAATTCTACCGTTTATAATAATTTTATAAACAAATAATGAATGCCTAATATTGTAAAGGTTAGTAACGTTATGTCAAATGCAAATTATCCTTAAGAAAATATAGCTCATGAGTTTCAAGGTTGTTAGCATAAATTAATTAGTATAAGTACTTTATGAAGAATAAAAACCAAACACTCATTGTGACACAAAAGTACTTCTTCGATTACGAAACTAAACACTATTGACTAGTACTTTTGACAAAGGCTCTATTAGTTAAAGCACTTTGGAAAAAGCCACCGCAACCCCAAACGGGGCCTAAACTAGCATAGTAAATTAAAGTTAATACTCTCATCCCCCCATAAGAAAGAAGAACCCAAATTTCCTAGTTACAAGAAATTAGTCTCAGACATACTCCAAATCCTAAACCACTGTATCTCATTTTCAATTACAAAAGATCAGATGAAAGAGATAGAGGAGAGGATATCTCACATGATAAATTTCTAATAGATCAGTGGATAAACATCATCAGGAACGGTTAGTAGAATACCTTGGAATCCGCAAGGTATGGTGACTTCCATATTTAGCATGTAGGCAAACAGACCGATCAGCACATAGAAACGCAATCTTTGAATAGTCATCACTCAACACCTAATGGAACAAGCAAACTCAAAACATCACAAATTGCTGGTTTTAAGAAACCAGAAAGAGAAATTTCAGACAATCTTGAAGTAAGAAATGAAAAAAATATATATTTTTATAAGCATGACTAAGAATTCATATATAAATCTGATTAAGAATCAGAAACATGGGCCCCATTTGGATTGCACTTTATGAGCATTAATCCTTACCATTGAAAAAGCATAAATATACATAGACAAGTTGAAGGAAAGGAGAATGTGTTATCCCCCCAATCCGACCGCCCAACAGTAAGGTTACATTATTTAAATTAGCATTTTCCCCTCAATTTGACAACAAAACCACATCAATAAATTACGATGAAAAAGAACTATAGACCCAAGCAAGTATATAGACGAGGAACTTACACCCGAAAAAAGAGAAGCAATATACTGTTAATCACAAGAAGCATCCACATTCAAGAATAAAGCATGAAAAAAATACCTCAAAATTTACTATCTCTGACACCAAATGCCTTTCAAACTTCAAGGCTAGCTCACGTAACTCGTATACTTTGACTTGTGGTGGGTATATACCTAAAATTCAAGATAACAGCTTAATAACTACCCTCACCTCCTTCCCGAAGCCACAGCCTCAATAAACTGAACACAGCAGTAAGTAAATTTTGAGGATTAGATAAAACTATTTAGTATTCACCTGAAGCAATAAGGTATTCCCCATGAATCCGATGTTGCCTTGATTCTACTTGTTGCAGTTTCAAACCTCAAATCCTGTATCAAATCCACTCTTTGCGTGTAATCTAAAACCACAGGACAAAAGAACAATAGTTGATCAAGTCACCATTTTGAAGCCACAAATTTTAAGCTAAATCAGCAAAGGAACAGGTGAAAACTCATTTAAACCTAATTCCAACAGATTTTAGATTCTTTTTTCATAATTGCATAAAAACTCAAGTATGTAAGGAATAAAATATTGGCCGTTAATTCAAATTACTAATTAAGGTTCAAATCAGCTGTGTTAGTAATTAAAGCTTAAGATTACTAATTCTAAAGTTTAGGGATTAAGGGAACCCAGAGAAAGAATTCTAAAAACGTTTTATAAAAAGAAAAATTGAACATTTTTGTAACAAAATATAAAACGGAAAGGGGAGGCAACCTTTGTCTTTGCGGAGAGCTCGGAGCTTTTTGGGAGGAAGCCAGGTGGCTACCGACCGGTGTTGGCCGGTGACGGTGTACATCTTCACTCCATTTATCGACGTCGACTTCAAGTTCCCACCCTGATTCGCCATTTTTTTGCGGGAAATACTTTTGGGAGATTGCAAAATTAAATAAACCAAAAAAAAATTGAACGGAGGAAATCTCTCAGCTTGTGTGAGTCTGTTTGACAGAGAGAGAGAGAGTAGGGTTTTAGAGGAGGTTTAACGGTGGAAGAAGTTAAAGAAGTTGCGAGCAATGGTTTTGGGTAGGGTAAAGAATGGGTCGGCGGGCGAGTGTTTGAACCGATCCATCCGTTGATGGTAGCAGTATTAATTGTGACTGTCAACCAAAAAATTTGTGAAACCTATTTATTCTAAATCGAAAAAATAAAATATCAGAATCATATTTTAAAATCGGATCAGGTACTCAATTTGTTCTATTTTATTTTAGGAGTAAATTTATAAATTTTCTTAATAGGGTTTCTCAAACTTAGAAATTAATACGATTATTATTACACTTAGTATCATTTCACCGGCCATAGCTCTCATAGATCTCACATCTTCTCCATATTGTCTTCCTCACATCATCCTCGTTTTCCTCTGATTCTCAATCACTTCTTCATCTTCCCTTGTTGGGATGCAAGCTTGTCAATTGGGATGCAAACAATTTTATTTATTTTGTATAACATTTAAAGACTTAATTGTTGTTGTTACCTATATGTTGGGATGTAAGCATGGTAGATGTAAGCAAAATGTATGAAATTAAATTGATTAGCATTATTTTTATTTTTCATGTTTTGTTCTATACCAGATACCCGACCCTCTTTTGCAGATACTCGGTTGGACGGGTATCCACTTTGCGTGAATCGGGTAGAGGGTCAGAATTTTTTTGACTCGGTTAGAGAGGGTTAGGTACTCTTTTGACTCATTAACTGCTTACCCGATCCATGAACACCCTTAGTTATTGAGCAAATATCTAACCTAGTTATTATTGGGTTAATAACACTTTGCCCCCAGAATCAGTGAGATAGTTATACTTTGTCATTCTGACTATCTTAAATAATCGGCACATTGCCAACTAAGTTAATTGCATTCGTGACTTTTAAGAGTTTTAGAAAATGTGTGACAAAATATCAAAATTGTTCTTATAAAAAATAACACTTCACCCCAACATTTAAGAGTAGTAAAATGTTACCCCTAAATTGAAATAGTATATAGTTTTACTCCAAAAACCTATTTATGTTATAATTATATTTGTAAACATTTTTGTGTAGTATATAAGAATGCTTAATATTTCTTCTTTCATGATGATAATTTTTAAATTTATTTTTCTTTGTTTCAAAAGACTAAAAGTTTTGAAATGATAGGCCCTACAAAAATAATTAAACTAAAATAAAAATAAGGCAGAATTTTAGATTTTGAAATTCATTCCATGAATTTAAAGGTCTTTCTGCAAAATTTAAAAGTTTTCTTAATGCCGAAAGTTTTTTAATTTGCTTTTAATTTATTAAACATGTTTTTAAATGTTTACGATCTTTGAAGCCCAATTGATATATATGTTGAATTTTGATAATTATTTTACAATTTGCATGCTTTTCAAATTGGCTTTCTCATTAGAATTTTTAGTGAAAATTTTAGATATATTTTCTACATATTAGTATAATTTTTTGCACAAAATTTTTTTTTTTTTTGATTTTTTAATATTATTATCAAAATTTAACATTTTTTTTCGCTTGGTCATACGTTTCTCAAAGCAACATCTTTGGTGAAATTCTTTATGGATGGTTTTTTTTTGTAAGGGTCTGTTTGATAACTCAACTTAATGTTGAAAATTAATTAATTAAGAGATTTTTGAATTCAGCATGTTTGATAACAGAATTCTCTTATCACTTAATACATTAAGCACTGCTTAATTTGTATTCAAAATTTTAAGTGAAAACATTTTCACTTAATCTGCTGAATTTTAAATGAATGTACAAACATATAGTCTAATACACACATACTCTCTCTCACATATATTCACACACACTTTCTCTCACTTGCACACACACTCTCACACAAACATATACTGTTACTCTCACACACAAAAATATACACTTCCTCACTTATATACATTGTCTCTCTCTCACACACATACACACTTAATCTCTTACACACATTATCTCTTGTACTTTTTCATACTCTTATTCACACACACTCACACACATGCATACTCTCTCTCACTCACATACACACTCTATCACACACAAATTCTCTCTCACATACATACATACCCTATCACACACATTCTCTTTCATATATATTTATACTATCCTTAATTATTCATTTCTTTTCTACGCATATATGACAATTATTTATAATAAATTAATATATGTATGAAGTGACATATTTAATTTAGAGATTAAATTCAGTTGATTATCAAACAGAAATAAATTTATGAATTCAGCAATTAATACTTTCATAACTTATAATTCAAACTTCAGAATTCAGAATTCAGAATTCAGCATTAACAAACACCCCCTAAGTTTCTTATGTGAAAAAACTTTTCATATAACTTCAATTTTTGGATGTCCCTAAATATTTTAGCAGTATTTTTATATGTTTTTGTCATAGTAGAACAAATTATATTACTGCTATAATTTTTTTTCACTCTTTGAAAATGCCAACTGTCAATTTATTTTTCTAGTTTTGTTTTTTCTCATTTCTTTATTAATCATCACACTATTGTAAAAAATTAAAAATATAAAATATTTTTTTCTCCCACATCAGTTTAGTATGGGCAATTCAACCGTTAAACTAAATTATGTTTATTGAACTTGTGCATTTAACATCTAACTATTTATAGAGGGAATAAAATGTATTTTTTTAAGGAGCAAAGTGGAATTACCCTACGTAGGAGACAAAATGTTATTAGCTTTAAGGGGTACTTTTGTCCATAAACCTATTATTTTGACAAAGTTGAAAATGTAATGATTGACTAGCTAGTATGGGAAGCAAAGTGTCTATTTTTTAAGTTCAGGATGGTAAAGTTTAATTACTCCTTATTTATTTATTTATTTATTTTGGTAATTTTATGTATGACCCCTTATGATTTTACTATATAGTTATCAAATGGGTAAATTAGGAAAAAAAACGATTTTGATCCCTTATCTTTAGAGTGTGTCTTAATTTGGTTCCTTGTATTTTTAAACAATTCAGCCCCTTGATCTCTCAAAATGTTTGCAACACAGAATTTTTGATGGATGATTTGGACAATTTAATGTTAAAAGTCATGTGTCGTGTGCCTGTTAAAACATAAATGACTAGAGATTAAAAATATCAATCTTCTTCCTCATTAACCCCAATCTTTTTTCTTTTTTCTTCCATTTTCGAAACTCTAATTTTGTTCCATCTTTCTCAAGCCATCTTCAATGGTAAAAAATTATGAAGCAAAATTTCATCATTTTAAGGTTTTAACCTTTAATCATTTGTGTTTTTAAATGCCATGTTTCATCATTAATTTGTCTAAATTTTTCATCAAAAATTCTACATTGACTAATATTTTAAAAGATGAGAGAATAAATTAGATTGTTTTGATATCTAAGGGATCAAATTGGGACACAACCACAAAGAAAAATGACTGAAATGGCCTTTTCCCAAGTAAATTATACGGAACCATATGGTTTGGCAAATGTTTAGGTTACAATTATGGTTTGCAAACCTACAATTTACCCACTTGTAGATTGAATTTTTTTTGGTAAAATTGATATAAAAAAAAAAAAAAAAACTAAAAATGCACTGGATTTGTGGCAAGATAAATTTCAACAAATTAATTAAGGGAACAATAAGAAAATAAATAAATTATTAGACACTTATTAGAAGTAAAAGTACTAACAAACTTGGAAGTCTAAATACTATTCATTCTTATTTAGGATTATAATCATTATCCTTAAAAGGGTACTCAAATATAAAAGACTGATTTTAACTAAGTCTAACACAATTCAACTCATAATATAAATCTGGAATAAATCAAAAAACGACTGTGTCCTACATCAGTTCCCTGGGATTGAGGAAATTCCACTCCTAGCGAGAAAACTTGATCAAACTAGGATGAAAAGTCTTCAGATCATCTTAATTAAGAAAACATCAATATAGATTTCTTTTCGAGAATGACCCTCTTTGACATCAAGCACCTCTTGAACCACATCCATCTTTTTCTTAGGCAATCGCCTAGTCCAATCTTTGTCCATATCAGGCCCTCTTCAATATCAATATTCATAAAAATCATACAAGTCTAAAACATTCAAAAGGAGTCTAATCTACAGATCATCCGTTAAATCTACCACATAAGCATTGGAACTTATTTTCTTCACAATTCTACAAGGGCCAACCTTCATAGTAACTTATGATAAGATCTGTTTAGAAACCTCTTTTTACCAAATATACCACCACTTGATCTTCTTCAACAAATTATTTAAAGCATACATAGATGTTCATTTGCAACTTGTTTATACCTTTTGTTGCTTGCTTGAGTTGCCTATCTAACTTCATTGTATACCTTCTCTATACATTCAGCAAATGCTTCATCATCTTCACTAACCTAAAACTCTTTGGACAAAGGAATAAGATCCAAAACATGTGTGTATGATTTGCGACCATAAGCCGCTTCAAAAGAAGTCTTTTTTGTTCTTTGGTTCATTGATTTATTATAAGCAAACTCAGCCTGTGGCATGATCAAATTTTATGTCTTCACATGCATGATCCTCAACAATACAACGTAAAAAATTACCCAAACTTTAATTAATTACTTCAGTCTGCCCATTAGTTTAAGAGTGGACAATACTAAAATACACTAACCTTATAACCATTTTTCTCCACAATGTACGCCAAAAGTGTCCCATTAATTTAACATCACAATCTGAAATAATGGTAGACTTAGGGGTATTCATGGATTGGGTATCCTTTACCTGATCTATATGATTGAAAAGTTACCCAACTTAGTCTCATCGGATCAAGAAAAATCAAACTCGATATCAGATCTATACTTTACTCAAGAGGTTGGATAGACTTGGGTAACCCGATTTTACAACAAGTTAATGCTAATTAACTTAACATGCATCTAAAATATATATTTGGACTTGAGAATCCTTAAAGTATTAAAAGCCAACAAAGCACTAAAATACAGAAAATAGGCTTAATAGAATCCATACCTAACAGAAAATAACAAATAAATCTTACATCCCAACAAGTACTGAATAAATAAAAACTCCATAACATGCTTAATACTATAACAAAACTACATAATAACTTTCACAAGCTCATTGTCAATATAATGAAGTAAAATATCCCAAACTGCATTCTAACTTAAGAACTGAAAAACAATTAAAAGAGGCAGATTCTACATTCTTATTCTACAGTCCATTTGCATCCTCTTTATTCGTCAATATTGACCATAGGATGTTCCTCTGTTATGCATAGATTTCTACAAGTATTGAAATAGAAACAAATATTAGTATTATTAGCCAAATAAATCACATCAAATAAGGAAAAAATAAGTAATGTAAAAGTACCAGAGTTTATGTTCTCTAGATTTTCAAGGATTTCTTCTAAATAAAAAGGTTCTCAATTAATTTGAAGCCAATCCTGAACACAAATAAGAGCTTCCACTATTTAGTATCTTGGAGTCAAAGAGATGTGAAACGAATTAAGTACATGATCTCTTGCACTAAAGGCTGACTCTATATCCATAGTAAATACCAGAATTGCTAGTTAGTCTTATGCCATCATGGAAACCACAGAGTATCTATGAGCGTTTGATTTCCCAAACTGTAATATGTTAAATTTTTCATAATTACAATCATCACACATTTCCAGCAAATAATTATCTCCTTTTGTATTGTTCTCATTACTTTCACAATAATCTTCCTCATCAAAATATATGGAATTCATGAAATCTACAACCTCTACTAAATTATCAACTTCTTTCTTACCCATTTCCTTAGATTAAGAGTCACAACCTTAGAAGGTGATATGGTATTATATGAATTAAATATGCATTTCAAGAACTTCCTCACATTTTCTTTCAACAGCAAAGAATTGGCAGGATCATATGTATTTTTAATAATCTACAAAACATACATCAATTTACGGCTTGAGTCAAGAACAACAACAATGCATATACGACAAGATATTAAGTTTGTTAACATTTTTCTAATATTTATCATAAGGATTGGGTAAATTATAAGGAATCCCCATGTGATTTGGCTAATGTTTAGCTTTTCCCTTTGTGGTTTGCAAACTTACAATTTACCACCTTGTAGTTTGAGTTTGAGAAAAGGATTTCTAATACTAATAAAAGTGAGAATATTTCAAGTTTGCTTAATTGGTCTTGAGTGGTTGGTTGTCTTCCCTTCGAAGACATATCTGTTGCTGGTAACTATATTTTCTAGTAGATTAAAGTTGGCAGCACCACTGCCAATTGACCTTCCAAGGTTGTTAAAGATTGCATCCACCAAAATTGAAGTTGGTGTAGCATGGTGGTAACTTGCATAGATGACATACCAAGAAAAGAACCAAAGGAAGTCCAAACCAGTCAAGCTAGAGAACAAGTCACAAAAGTGATCAATTAACTCAATGGAATTGCAATAAAAACATTTAGATGGAAGATTTAATCCCATAGTTACATGGCTACATCTGCCATGGTAAATAATCATTTAACAATCTCCATAAGGAGATTGAAAGTTTCCAAGGAACCCTGGAATCCCGAATGAATCTCTTGAATAACATTAATGAGCCTATTTTCCAAACAATATCATAAGTTGATGCTATGGAAAATTTTCCTGAGGAAGAAACATTCTAGCTGAAAGTATCAGATTCTTGTGAAAGAAATATATTTGATGACAAGATCATTTGCATGATCTCCTTTAAAAGAGGCTGTTGCAAGGCATCGGAATTCCATTCCGTATCATTTGAGAAGACTTCATAGACTGTAATATCCATTCGAGCAATTTCCCGTCCACGTGATTAGAAAGATGGCAATCCTTAAGCCAATTGTCAAACTAAAGCAATGGGTCTCCATTCATGATCAATTTGTGAAAGTGATTATGTATCAAGGCTTTAACCTACAACATTTTTCTCCAAACTAGTGAGGGGTTGTAAGTTTGTGATTCTCGTTATCTTACTCTCATGAAGTTTGCCCAAAGTGAATTTGACATGTAAAATTGCCACCACAATTTAAGTCTGGCTTCAATTGTGTCTTGAATACTCTTAATAGCAAGACCATTTTCCTCCACTGGCAAACAAATATCCCGCCATATTTCTCAATGACATTTGTGTCCCAACTCGAATTTCCTCCTTTCCTCTCCCAAAAAAAGAAAAAAGATGCCAATTGTTTGTTCGATTGTTCAAATGATTGATTTGGGCAAACTCATCACTGCCAACTGGGTGTATAGGTATGGAAGAAAGGATATGCTTGATGAGCACGAGGCTACCACTTAGCGATAGCAGATTATTTTTCCAACTAGCAAACTTAGCTTGCACCTTCTTACCATATTTTGAAAGTAACGAATCCTAGACCTCCTTGCAAACAAGATTACAACCAAGATATTGAAATGTAAGAGCTGTGCTTGCGAAATCTATGAAATGTTCCAAGAGGATCTGATTAGGCCTTGGGAACCTCCTCGGTAGAATTCGGGAACTTTTTTTGATAAATTGATTTTTTGACCAATTCCTTGCTCATAACTAGACAAGAAATGTATCAAATTTTGACTATCCTCGTATCCTATAGGGAAAACAAAATTGTGTCATCTACAAATGCCAAATGTGAAATTAATAGACAACCTCTCGGGATAGCATATGGAGAAATTTGCCCATGTAGAGTGAGTTTTTAAACCTTTGGAAGGGAATTCTAAAAACAGAATGAAAAGGAAATGGAATAGATGGTCACCCTGTTTAACCCCTCTAGAGGATTTAAACAACAATGTGACCTCTCCATTGAGCAACAATGAGAACTAACTCATTTTTAAAGAGTTCATTATAAGGTTAATAAAACTTGATGGAAACCATGTATTTTATATGAAAAATTTATTGTCAAGCAAGTCATTTGAAGAAAATTTTCCACTAGAAATTCTAGCAAGAAGGCTACTTTGGGAAGTGTGTTATCAATTTGAAAAATGATTAAATTTAAAATAGTGCAATTTAAACTTTTACCAAATATTATAGGATTTACAAAAAAATATATTGATACGAAAGAAACTTACATAAAAATTTTCATTAAAAATTTCGAATTAAAAAGCTACTGTAGGAAGTGTAAGTTGATAATAAGAAATTTGTCAAAATTCAAATAACTACTAAATGAGATTCAAAACTTACCAAATTTTAAAGAAATAAAACATTACACTATGATGTCAAAAGTTTAAGACACATGATAATGACATTTAGAATAAAATTTATCATTTTGCTCTTGTTCTACCAAAAATAATGCAAAGTAATTTAATGTATTCAAAAAAAATATGCTTAAATTTTGCTTTAAGGCCTATAAATTCGTAAAACAAATTTAGAAATCTAAAAAAGACTTTATGCAAAGTATTTACATTTTTGGTTATTTATTCATTAGATAGAAAGAGAACTAGCAACTAAAAAACTAACCATTTGTGAAAGAATTTTTTCGAGGACATAATTGAAAATTAATTATTCGTGTTTTTTATTGGGTGTTAGAAAGTGACAAATGCCATTACATGAAATGCTTAAAGTGCATATTCTTTCATCTCAAAGAGCAAAGTATAATCAACCCTAGTTTAAGGAGGGAATTTAAAGTGTGAGTAACCTTAATTTTTTATAATTTTTTTACCATGATAAATTAAAGAAGAAGACAAAATCTGACCGACATTATTTTTTAACTTAAAATTTGGTTAAATAGAAAGATAAACTCATAAATTTAGAAATTTTGAATTAATTTTTATTTTAAAATTATTTAGGTCAATCAAAATAAAAGGATTTAAAAAAAAAAAACAAAATGCATTATTTTTTGTTGTTCTTATTGGTAGTTGTAGTTATGAAGGTTAAAAAAAAAGAAAAAATGAATAGAATGGTCAAAACATTAAGTTGATATAATAGAAGGGATCAAATGTTCAAAACACAACGTAAGAACTAAAGTGTTAATGAGACTAAAATTTAAGGGGAGTAAACTATAATTAACCAATAAAAATATTTGTCTATTTAGCTAAAATTTCACGTTAGTCTGTATTAGAGTTGATAATTAGTTGAAGGACTTTAGTACTCAAAAAGCAACGCTAGGGGTTAGAATATTAATAACGCTAAAGTTGAAGAGGATAAAGTGTTATTAACACATAATATTAGGGAACAAAATTAGAAATGTAGTTGGCATTTGTTCCCAAAACTGATTAACTGACAGAGACAGTTAGCAATTAGAGAAATTACAGTACTCTTTTTTTAACAAGTTAACTAAAAGCTTTATGGATAAAATTCGTACTTCACAAAAATATTAAGGACAATAATGGTCCACGTCCAAACATCAGGGCCCAAAAATGCAATTTTCGGAATTATACAAATCTGCTTACCAGCCAAGGCCTAAACCCCATCAAAAACCCTAGCTAGTCTCTCATCCCTGTCCCCTACTCGAGCAGCCCTCCTACAAAGGCAAAAGCTTCCCTTTTGGACCTTTCGATCAAACAAAAAATGGTGAGGGCTTACAAAATGAAAGGGCACAAGAGAAAGAAGAGAGATGTGGTAAGGAGAAATACGATAAAGAAGAAGAATCAGAAGAAAATGTCGAAAATTCTGGCCCAGAAGATGAAGAGGTGGAAGATGAGAGGAATTTGAATGAAGAAGAGAAAAGGGCAGAAGAAATAGCAAATGAAATTCCCAGTATTCCTATTATTCTTGCAGATGACCAGAGAAATGCTAACAAACCTGGGGTTATTTTCATTCTTGAAAAGGCTTCTTTAGAGGTTGCCAAAGTGGGAAAGGTTTGTTTCTTTTTCTCTCTTTATTTATTATTATTATTACTTTTTTATGAATAGGAGATTGATGTCTATTTTTTTTTTTTGGTGTGTTTTAGGGGACTAATGGTTTATTTGTATATTTTTGTTTGTTTTGGGAATGCAGAATTATCAACTTCTGAACTCAGATAAGCATGCCAATTTTCTGAGGAGGAATGGCCGGAATCCGGCTGATTACCGGCCAGACATTGCTCATCAGGTTAGTGAACTTCTGGTTAAAAAGTCAAGTACTTTGGCTGCCTCTCTAATGATAAGATTTATTTATTATAAGAATTTTACTTTGTTTGAATTTGGCTAACTTGGTATAGCAAGGGGAAAAAAGCTGCCTTTTTAGTTCCCTCACCGTGGAAGTATGTAGGGGTTGCCATTTGTCTAGTCTGAAGTCGAACCCTTAAAATACCATTCTGTCCTCTAGGGAAAGAAGGGAAAACAAAGGAAAAAATAGAAAGAAATGTGGAAAACTATCTGTCAGTTCACTTTTTGTACGTGATTTTGGTTGGCATTCGAATCTGTTGGGTTTGGCTTTTTGGGAATTATGTTTTGATTTGTAAGTGGATAGAAATGAAATCAAGGAGTAAAGGCACTATACTTTTCTGTTTCTTTAATTGGGGATGGGGAGGACATAGCGTTATTAGATGATGTTCAGGGGCACTTGTTAAATCCCTTAAGCTTAAAACAGATGGTAGAGGGCATAAACTTGTAAAATACCCAATACGTGTTGAGATCCTTTCATTGTATGCAACGTCACTGTAAAAATTTCTGGTGATTCTGACTTGACTTGTTTGATGAAAGTAAATCTACAATCCTTCCCTTACCTGTCATGTAATATATGATATAAGCGAATGATTTATCATCCATTACCTTATTTTCTCCTGTACCTTTCTTGTACCAAAAGTTGAAGCTAGCTTTATAGCTTGATTTAATACGCATGTACTGGTTATAAAGTTTATAGCGAGTCTGTGTTTATCAGTAGTTCAAATTGTGCTTTTCTTAGACCGAGTTTTATTGTGTTTTAACTGAACCACACATGTTGTAATACGTTATTTATCCAGGCAATCCTGATGATTTTGGACAGTCCAGTAAATAAAGCGGGGAGATTGAAAGCTTTGTATGTGAAGACTGAGAAAGGTGTACTTTTCGAAATTAAACCTCATGTTCGTATTCCAAGGACATTTGATCGTTTCTCTGGCATAATGTGTAAGTTTGACTAGTCTTTCCACCTGGAAATTACTTGTTTACCATGAAGAATATTGAATGCTCCTCAGATTGTTATATTTTCTTTTGCTGTCCGTTCTGCTTAGTAGATCTTTGTGATGTTTTGTAACCCTTGCAGTGCAGCTGCTTCAAAAACTGAGTATAACTGCCGTTGGTAAGCGTGAAAAACTTCTGCGAGCTATCCAGAACCCTGTAACCCAGTATTTGCCCATCAACTCTTGCAAAATAGGTGTTTAAAGTTGCCTTTTTCTTTGATGATTCCTCCCCAAGGAATTAATTTTGCAAAGACTAATCAATTTACTTGCTTGGACCTCAGGCTTCTCACACAGTTCAGAAAAATTGGTTAACATGCAAGATTATGTTGCTGCTGTTAATAATGAGATGAACCTTGTATTCGTGGTATGCTGTATGCCCATCTATAAACAGAAATTTTGTGTGCATTTCCATTTGATTGGAACTTGTGTCATACTTAGACGTTGTCTTTGCAGGTTGGTGCAATGGCTCATGGAAAAATTGATGTTGATTACATATTGAGGATTTTATATCAAGTAAGCTAATTTGGTCATTTTTTATGTTTCATAGTTTATTGGTAGGTATTAGAACATACAGATTGGTTTTGGTGACTCTGTTGGTTTCTCTCTATTACGTTATTTTGAAGATGTTTAGCTTGTATTCCATGGATGATCACACTATATTTTACATGGTCAGTGAGTCTAGTCAATTAGACGAATTTCTAATGCTTAGAATGGCATTTTTAAAGTTTGTTGGTTGATAGTTAGTTCCTTATCGGATGCTGTAGCTAGATTATACCAGCATCTTCATTAGCCTGGTAGAAGCCTTGTCTAAAGCTTTTTCCTTATAGAGACAAGTAGATTGGTTTTGTTTAACATTGGAAACTTTACACCTTCATCGATGATGTGGACATTCTAAGTGATTGGATCTTTGAAATGAACTGTTATGTTGTTTAAAAAATCCCAACTTAAAGCACTATGGGGCAGGGTTAGTCGGGAGCTCTTAAATTTTAGGGGGTGCTTCCTCCGTTGGTGGGTATTAGAATCAAGAATCGGAATCAATCTCATTTGTGTTGCTTGGGTTAATACTAGGGGAATGAGTGCTTTGGAATCATTACTAAAAACTAGCATTTATCCATACCCAAGAAATTGGTGGGTTTTGACAGAAGACTCATCTCATACATGAGGAAAACTTCCTCCATATCCTCTCCTCTCCTCTCCCATTGTCCCACTCCCCTCATCTTTCATGGCCTCCAGCATCTTCCTCCTCTTCCTTTACCACTGATCCCTCTCCTTCAACCTTCTTTGTCCTGAACAACTTCCCTCATCGTCGCCGGAACCAACCTCTGTTAGATTGTCACCGTTCCCTGCTTTTCCTTTTGCTGCTCGATCTACCACTAACCCACAAACTAGTCCATCCCTCTCTTAGGCAAGCTCCACATCTCCTTTGGACTGAGTAAGTTTTGCTATTGTCCTATCTTAAAAAAAAAACAGTTTTGCTATTGTCCCAAATTTTGAATCTCAAACTATACATCTGAGTCTAGTAACAAATGTGATCGAAAAACAATAATTATGATCAAATTTTTTGGGCTCCTTTTAGATGTATAGGAAATTTGATTTGGAAACAAAAATGGTGTTATTTGCTTCTGCATTTACAATTTGAAGATTTTGTGACTTTTGGTGGTGGGGTGGGATGGTTGTTGTTGAGGAAAGTGTTAAAAAAAAAAACTGTGATACTGATTCCAAAATCATTGTGAACCAAGCAATGGTAATCAGAATAATTCCTGTAATTCATACCCATACCTATTTTAAATACTATTATTCGATTTCTGATTCCAATTCCAGAGCATGAACCAAGCAGCCCCTTAGTACTAAAAGAGCCAATTGGCTGACCTGCAACTGAGAAGCAACTGGTGCTGTCGCTTTCATTCTTTCTCAGAATCAACCTGCAAGTGTACCATGGATTTGTGAACTGATTTCCATCACATAGCATACTATTTGTGCAAGAGTATTATTCTACTTAGATATTAGTTTGTGTCCTGTGGTACAAGGGGCGTTCCTGGATGGTTGAACTCTGTTGGACAGAACAGAATGAATAATAGAGAGCTATTCACTTTTTTAATATGTTTGGACTGCGGTTAAAAATATATTAGCATGTTGGACAGACTGTTTTTAGAGTGACTAGGATTTTAGTTTCTGATGTGCTTCCTTGAGAAATATTTTGAGAAGTAGAACATCTTTAGCACTTATAATAATCCAATTCATCGATTAGCCATTTAGATCAGGGGCAAAAGAGTAAAACTAGTAAAGGGTGTGCAGCACATGATATCTTTTAACTGCAATGCTTGGTAGTGAACTCGTACTACTTGACCACAGATGTTCCTTTGGCCAATAGATGTAACAGTTATGAAGAGAAAAATTTAGTCACCTAGTTGTGAGAGATGTTACTGCCCCCGTAATTTTTTTTATTGCGACTCATTATTGATGAGTGTTAAATTTCATCGTTCTGAAACCTAACCAAACTTTTTATTTAATGAGATCTGCTCACAGTGAGGCGAAGTGGTTCTTTTGGGTTTTTGGATGGAAAAATTCCATATGATTTGGATCTTTTTCATTCACTACTTTCGCTGATAACTTATTTTCAGCCATCTAATTGTCTAATGACTTCTTGCAGTTTCTGATTACCCGTTGAGTGCTGCATACTGTATATCAAGGATCTGCAATGCTGTAGAGCAGAAATGGAAAATTTTGTGAACTTCTCTACTTGCCTTGTTTTATGGACACAAGTGCATAATTATTTAGTTCTGTTTGCTAGAGATTATGTATGGACATCAATACCATGTGAATGATGGTATGGCAGCATATATTAATCATCCAAAAACAAGCTTTACGCTATCTTTACAATTTGTGAGTAAAGACTCGTCAACCTTAGTTGTGATTCCACAGCATCAATTCACAATTCCATTCAAGATCTCTTCCTGATTCTATAGTTAACCTTGCTATTCTATTACAGTCCTTACTTGTACTTCTGGAAACTAAGGTAAAGGAACAAGAAGCAAACATATCCTATAATGCAAAAATATCTCTAAGGCTGAGTTTGGGAGTTTAGGAAGGAAGAAAAAAAGAAGGGAAAGTTTTTAATGTTGGAAGGAAAGGGAAGGGAAGAAGTTTCCTTCAAGTTGTTGGAAGTTTTGAAAAGAAAATTTTATTAATATTAATATTTTATTAAAGTGTTCATCTTTTTGATATTTTTATATTATATTTGAAAGATAAATATCACATTTAATTATTAATTATAAGGTAATATCATTTTTCTTTAGGAAAAATTTTTTTTTCCTCCATTTCTTTTCTTTTGGATCCACTTATGACTCCCAAACAAAAAATTTGATCCACTTATGACTCCCAAACAAAAAAAAAAAATGTCTAACATTTCCTTTTTTTTTTTTCTCTTCTCTTCCTTCAATTTCCTTTTATCCAAACTCGGCCCAAGGGAATTGACTAATACCAAATCTCGTGTACACCTTTGGTGGACTTTATCTACAAATCTTCTGCAGCTTTTATGGATTACTGGATCTCTTGTCCACCCTTCAGTCATAGCCTTAATTAAGGAAAATTCTGTAATGTGTATCGGTAATTATACACAGGTGAGCACAGCCATTAAGAAGAGGGCATGTGGAGGTGCAGAATCCGATGGAACGGTACTATTTTTGATTTGATCATTGGTGCTATTTGGCCAGCCGGTTGCTCTACTTCAGCGGCTAATTAATAATGCAAATGATAATCCTACCGCAATTTCATTAAAATACCAATCCTACCCTTATCTCCAATTTAATCCACATCACCACTCATGACATATAGACAACTCGACAATACTACTGCCGTGTTTGTGTCACTGTCTAGTGGAATCATCACTGTTTCAAATGTGTCACTACTTAAATTATCATTCTTAACCAAATAGGGTTTTTTTTTTTTTTTTAAATTTTATTACACTTATGCTATCATAGAACGCTAAATTAAGTAAATTATTCAAATTGTAATAGACTACCACGAGCTATATGTGCACACAAAAAGAGTTTCCAATTCTATAGCCCTTTCCCTAATTCCATATTACTCCACGTTCAGTTTCATCGAACAAGTTATAATAACATTTTTTGAAAAAAATTTATCCTCAATACTTGGAACATTTCAATTATTATGCTTGGCAACATGGACAACCAAGTCATTTTATCAGCCTTTAATAAATACATACTAAAACAACATCAATCTCCATATAATTCAAATGCGATCAGCATACTTTGTCTTACATAACAATGGGTAATTAAAATAATTTAAATTGATACTTTGATCAAGATGTGTCTCAATCTTTTTCATATATACTGATCGTAACATATATTCAAATAAACAGTATTATTATCATGTTTATGTCACTATCTAGTAGAATCATCACTCTTTAAAATGTCACTACTTACTTAAGTTATTACTCTTAAGCAATTAGTGTTTTTTTTTTTTTTTAAATTTTAAACTTACAATCAAATGCTGTCATGAAAAGCTTAATTAAGTAAATTACCCAAATTGTAACACACTATCAGTCGAGCCATATGTGCAAACAATAGCGTTCCTATATAAACCTTTCCCTGACTCCATATTACTCCACGTTTGATTTGTCCTAACAAGCTATAAGTTTAACATTTTTTTATTCTCAATACTTGGAACATGTCAAAGATTATGCTTGGCAACATAGACAACCAAGTTATTTTATCAATCTTTAATAAATACATACTAAAGCAGCTTCAATCTCCATATGGTTTAAATGCGATCAGCATATTTTGTCTTACATATCAACGGATAATTACGTACATTTAAATTGACATTTTGATCAAGACGTTGTATCTTCATTTTTTTATATGCATTGATCGTGACATATATTCAACTAAACAATATTACTGTCGTTTTTGTATCACCATCTAGTGGAATCGCTCTTTCAAATATATCACTACTTAAATCATCACTATTAATAAGTTAGGTGTTTTTTTTTTAACTTACTATCTAATGCTGTCGTAAAATGCTTAATTAAGTTAATTATCAAAATACCGCGATAATATCTCTCTATATGTGCACACAATAGCGTTCCCATATAACCCATTCCTTGACTCCACAGTACTCCACGATCGATTTCACCTAACAAACAATAAGTTTAACATTTTTTTTAAAAAAAATTTATCCTCAATACTTGAAACATTTCAACGATTATGCCTGTCAACATGGGCAACCAAGTCATTTTATCAACCTTTAATAAATACATACAAGCAATCTGCATATGATTCAAATGCGATCAGAATGTTCTGTCTTACATATTAACGAATAATTACATACTTTTAAATTGATGCTTTGATCAAGATGTCGTGTCTCTATATTTTTCATATGCACTGATCATAATATATATATATAACTAAACAATATTACTGCCATGGTTATGACACTATCTTGTGGAATCATCACTCTTTCAAATATATATAAACATATATATACATATATATATATATATATAGCTTATGGCACTATCTTGTGGAATCATCACTCTTTCAAATATGTCTCTACTTGCTTAACAAAACTATAAAAAAGCTTACTATCTAATGCCATCATAAAACGCTTAATTGAGTAAATTATTCAACTTGTAACGCACTACCATCAGGTATATGTGCACACGATAGGGTTCCCATATAGCCCTTCCCTGATTCAATAGTACTTTACGTTCGATTTCACCTGACAAGCAATAAGTTTAATATATTTTTAAAAAAAATTTATCCTCAATACTTATAACATTTCAATGATTTTGCCTGTCCACATGGGCAACCAAGTCATATTATCAATTTTTAATAAATATGTACTAAAACAACATCATGTTTCAAACTCGCCTTACATATTAATAGGTAATTACATACTTTTAAATTAACGTTTTGATCACGACGTTGTCTCCATCTTTTTTATATGCACTGATCATAATATATATACACCTAAACATTATTATTACCGTGTTTAGATCACTATCTAGTGGTACCTTCACCTTTTTAAATATATCATTACTTACTTAAATCATCACGATTAATCAACTAGTTTTTTATTTTATTTTATTTAATATAAACTTAGTAATCTAATGTTATCATAAAACGCTTAATTTAGTGAAATATTGAAATATAACACACTACCACGAGTTTATACACACAATAGCATTCCCATATAGTTATTTCCCTAATTCCATAGTACTCCACGCTTGATTTCACCTAACAAGCAATAAGTTAACAATATTTAAAAAAAAATTTGTCCTCAATACTTGGAACAGTTCAACGATTATGCGCAACGTGGGCAACCAAGTCTTTTTATTAACCTTTAATAAATACATACTAAAACAACATCAATCTCCATACAATTCAAACGCGACCATCATGCTCTGTTTTATATATCGACGGATAATTACATACTTTTAAATTGATGTTTTGAGCAAGATATTGTGTCTTTATCTTTTTTATATGCATTGATCATAACATATATACACCTAAAGCATTATTATTACCGTACCATCACTCTTTCAAATATATCACTACTTACTTAAATCATCATTCTTAATCAACCAGTTTTTTTTTTTTTTAATTTATACTTACTGTCTAATGATATCATAAAACACTTAACACCATTTTAAAGTAAATTATCCAAATTGTAACACACTTCCATGAGCTATATGTGCATGCAATAGGGTTCCTATATAGCCCCTTTCTTAATTCAATAGTACTCAACGTTTGATTTCACTCAACAAGCAATAGGTTTAACATTAATTACACACTTTTTCATTAGTTACCTATAAATTCTTGATTGAGCCAAAAAGAACAAATAAGGTCAAATTAATGATGGAATTGTAGATTAAAGTACGTATGCCAAAAACTATTGCACTTGTTTTTGAAGGAATAAAAAAAACTAGGGAAAACAACCCTATTAATCCCTCGCATTTGTACTTTTTTAGTCTTTCACATTTAAAATGATGTATTTTAGTCCCTTACAAATTTAAAATATATCCATTTTGGTCCCTCGACACAATTATCAACATATTTTAGTTTGAAATATTTATATGTGTATCGAATGTTACATTTTTCATAGAAAAAATATGCACCACACAAATTTTAAATATTAAACGACACTACTTAAAACTTCCATCACCACTACTCCAAATTTTTCACCTATCATCACCACTCCTATTTCCCTCCCTCACGGCTTTTCCTTCGCTAACTCTACTCCAACCTTTAATTATAGTTGTAGGCTAATTTTTGGTTATTTTGGTTTGAATCCCATAGTTTTCTCTAATTATTAATTGACCCTAAATAGTTGCTAACTTTAACTACTAAATTGAATAAAGTGGGCCAGGGGTGTTTTGGGTATTACATTCTACCCTCGTTATAAAAGTTTCGTCCTCGAAACTCTGCATACCTGATTCTTGAAACAAATGAGGATATTTCTTTCTTATCTCCTCTTCTAACTCCCACATTGCTTCCCGTGGGGTATAATTGGACTATTTAACTTGAACATATTATGGTATAATACGCCGACGAAGAACTTGATCTTTATGATCTACAATTCGAACCGAAACTTCCTCATATGTCAAGTTCTCTTTTATCTGTAATACTTCATATTCTAGTACATGACTGGGATTAGGTATGTACTTCCTTAATAATGATACATGAAAAACATTATGCACCCTTAATAATTCGGAAAGTTAGACAAGTTTGTACACTAAATCTCCAACTTGTTCTAAAATTTCAAAAGGACCAACATGCCGTGGACTTAATTTTCTTTTCTTCTCAAATCTAACTACCCCTTTCATGAGAGATATTTTGAGGTAAACAAAGTCACCTTGTAGAAACTCAAGATCCCTTTGCTTCGAGTCCACCAAACTCTTTTGTCTATCTTAAGCTATTTTAATTCTCTCCCTTATTACTGGAATCTTCTTAAGAGTTAACTGGATTAATTATGGTTCAGTAATCTGTTTCTCACCCACTTCATCCCAATATAAAGGAGATCTACATTTCTTCAACCTTGGTAAAGAGCTTCATAGAGAGCCATACCTATGCTTGCCTGATAGCTATTGTTGTAAGAAAACTCTATAAGAGTAATATATTCATCCCAGTTACCCCTGATGTCAATATCACAAACCCTCAACATGTCTTCTAGAGTTTAAATTGTTCTCTCTATTTGCCCATCTGTTTGAGTTGAAGAACTGTGCTAATTTTCAAATTAGTTCCCATAACCAGTTGGAAACTTTTCCAAAATCCAGATACAAATCGAGGATCTTAGTCAGACACAATATTGATAGTTACACCATGAAGTCTCACTATGTGATCCATGTACATTGTGACTCGTTTCTCCATTAGCATATTAGCCCGTATAGGCAGAAAATGAGTAGTACTAGTAAGCCTTTCAACAATCATCCATATTGTATCATTGCCTTGCCTAGTCTTAGGCAACCTAATAACGAAATCAATAGAAACATGCTCCTATTTGCACAGTGGTATATTTAGAGGTTTTAGTAATCCTCCTGGTAGTTCTTGATGCTCGACTTTTACTTGCTGGCATACTAGACATTTAACCACAAATTCAGCCAGTTCTCGTTTCATACCACTCCACTAGAAATATTATTTCATGTCTTTATACATTTTTGTACTATTTGGATGTATAAAGAACTTAGAATTATGAGCCTCTTCCATTACACCTTTCTTTAAGTTTGGATCATTAGGTACACATAATCGACCTCGCAACCATATGCTATCATCATCATGAATTTGAAAATCTTGTTGCAAGTACTCGTTAACCTTTTGTTTTATTTTCATCAAAGTAGCATAACTTATCTGAGAGGCCTTAATTTGCTCAATCAATGACGGTTGAGCAATTAGAACAGCCATCACTTGCCCAATTATTGGTGCAACAACTTCTATCTCTATCTTTCCTAGATCTTTTAGAATATCCTTTTACTTGGTCAAAATTGAAGCCAAATTGGAGATAGACTTTCTGCCCAATGCATCTGTTACCTTATTTGCTTTGCCTGGAAGGTACTTAAGTAATAGCCAGATCATAATCTTTAAGCAATTCCAACTATCTACATTGCCTCACATTCAACTATTTCTAAGTGAAAAAATATTTTAAGCTCTTCTGATCTGTGAATACTTCGGATTGCTCTCCATATAAATAATGTCTCCAAATCTTTAAAGCAAATACCACAACCGCCAATTCCAAGTCACAGGTAGGATAATTCTATTCATATGGTTTCAATTAGCGAGAAGCATATGCAATCATTTCTCATTTTGCATAAGAACACATCCTAGTCCTTTACTAGATACGTTACTATAAATGGTGAAACCTCCCATCTCTAATGGCAATGTTACTCCTGAAAGCTCCTCTCATATTCTAAAGTCTATTCAAATGATCATTTCTGGGTCAATCGAGTTAGAGGAACGACAATCATTGAGAATCCTTCCACAAATTTTCTGTATTATCCAACCAATCCTAAGAAACTTCTAACTTCAGTCACATTAGTTGGTCGAGGCCAATTAATAGTGGCTTTATATGTACAATGTTTTTTAGGATCAATCCAAACACCATTCTTTGATATTACATGACCTAGAAGCCAAAATTCACAATTACTGAATTTAGTATATAGCTTATTTTTCCTTAGAATCCCTATCATAGTCCTCAAGTGGTCTTCATGCTCTTCTTCGGTCTTAGAGTAGACTAGAATATAATTAATAAAGACAATCACAAATTGGTCTAGATAAGGCTTAAACTCCTTGTTGATTAAGTCCATGAAAGCTGTAGGTGCATTAGTCAGTTCAAAAGGCATGACCAAAAACTCGTAATGACCATACCTTTTTCTAAATGCAGTTTTTGATATATCTTCAGATTTAATCTTCAATTGATGATAACCTGAACGCAGATCAATTTTTGAAAAAACTGTTGCCCCTTTTAATTGATCAAACAAGTCAGCAATTCTGGAAAGAGAATACTTATTCTCTATGGTTATTTGTTCAACTCGCAGTAGTCAATGCATAGCCGCAAGCTCCAATCCTTCTTCTTCACAAATAAGGTACTGGAGCTTCCTAAGGAAATACACTGGGTCAAATAAAGCCTTTATCTAACAATTCTTGGAGTTGCAACTTTAGCTCCCATAACTCAGTAGGGCCATTTTGTATAGGGTTTTAGAAATAGGATCAGATTCTGGTACAATATTAATCTCAAATTCAATCTTTTCGTTCGGGGATAGACCTGGAAACTCTTCTAGAAAGACATCCATAAATTCTTGCACCATGGGAACATCTTCAACCTTCAACACTTCATTTCAAATTTCACTAATGAGGGCTAGATATCCACTACACCCTTTTCTCAAGGCTTTGAACGCCTTAATAGCAGAAATGATTGGTATAGAGTGTGTAGGTTGCTTTGTCAATTTTCCCTAAAAAGAGAACTTTGTCTTTCCTGGCAAACAAAAGTCAAACATTTTCCTCGAACAATCAATATAAGCTTTGTTTCTAGTTAACCAATCCATCCCTAAAATTACATCAAAATCATCCATGTCTATTTGTGCTAAATCTTACTCACAATTCATGACCACCTATATCTACTTGACAACCTCTAAACATTAGATTAGTTACAATTACCTTTTTCATAGGAGTAGCAATGTAACAGGGATCATGCAATTTTTCACATTTAAGATTCAAATTTCCAGTAAATTTGCTAGACATGAGCGAATGAATGGCTCCACAGTCAAACAACACATAGGCTAGGGTTAAGTTTATTAGGATCGTTCCTGTAACCACATTATCAGATGTATCCGCCTCCTGGCTGGTCATAGCAAATACTCGTGCATTGGTCTTTAGCCTTTGCTTGCTGGGTTTAGAGAATCTAGCTCCTCTTTCACTAGTTTTGTTTGGACAATTCCTTGCAATATGGCCATATTGGCCACAGGAAAAGCAATCTCTGATCTTTAATCTACATTCACCATGAGGAAATCTTTGGCAAATCTAACATTGTTTTAGCTTATTTCTACTAGCATTTATAGATCCTCGCCTTTTGTTGGCATTTTGAAAATTACCTTAAGTTGTCTTGACCTAGCAGCTTGACTAGGCCCAGTCATCCATCTTGGAATTTGCCAACATTTCTTTAACCTTCATTCAATTTGAATCACATCTCCATTTCTAACACGGTGTCATATATATATTCTTGAATTTAGTGAATTTATGTGAAGCTAGTTGGTACCCAATTTCTTCTCTCAAACCCTACTCAAACTCCTTTTCATCTTCAAATACTTTTAGGCAAAAGCGTCCCAAAGAAGTGAATTTATTTCCATATTGAAGCACTTCATATTTCCATTTTGCCTCAAGCTATAGAAATCATTTTGCCTTTTCTTCCATAAGGCTTTTAAGAAGTATTATCTCCTTGAATTCCACCCAAGTTATATCATTCTCAGTAACATCAATCATCGGTTCCTTTGATCTTTACCAATTTTCTGCATCACCTAACAAGAATGGTATAACCACCTAGACCTTCACTAAAATGGAAATTTTAAAGCTTTAAATTTAGTCTCCATTTGAGTAATCTTTAGTTCAATGCCACATTAGGTTCGGGTTCGCCTTCAAAATTTAGGGCATTAGCTCTATATAGTTTATGAAAGTAAGAGCTTTGTGTTTTCTCTTACTGTAGTTTCTGTTGTTGCAATTGTTGTTGGTTTTGATTCTGTATCACTTGAGTCATTGCTTGCAGAAGAACTCCTATATTTGTTGGAATACCATTTGCATTCAATGCTGCCTGATTAGTTGCAATTGTCTCAACATTAAAAGTAGCTTCTTGTGCTCTAGGTATACCATGGTCAACTCTTGAAGTTGCATTTCTACTTCCATGCACTAAGTTGATTATTGAGACCTCGATCTCTGTGTCATGAATCTCATCATCTCTTGTCGCAATAGCGGTTTCCATATTCTTCCTCTTTCGAGTGCTTTCCATGACCTAAAATATAAAGTCATGCCATTAGCATCTACAAACCTCAAAACAAATATTCATTCAAGCTATAATCTAACAAACAATCAATTCATGCTTAGTGCTCCATGTGTGGTAAATTCTCAAATCTTGGGCTCTGATACCTCTCAATATCATGCCTCAAACTCGGGATATTAAATCAACCTGTAATTTAGCGTGTGGCATCGGCATATCCTCTCAAGAGGATACAAAACCCTCTATCATGCTTATAAGTAACAATCGCCAAAGTATATATTTATAACCTATATTAATATGAAACCAAATATTTACATAAGTTCAAACTATCAACAACAAGAAGTTTTCAACCTAGAAAGAAAGCACGACTACAACAGCACACTAGGATCCCCACTGGCATATATATACAACTATACAAAGCCCTTTATACAAGGTGAAATATCACAAAACTAACTCTACTCAACAACTCATCAACACTTCTCTTTGAAGCAGTCTAAACCTCCAAGGGAATAATTTAACTAGGGTAAGCATCAGCTTGCTTAGTAACTAACTCAGTCACATCTCCACTGGATTGAGCACATTAAAAGTACATATCACATTTCACGAAAATCATTTCACAAAAACTTGCATGATGATGCGTGACTTAATGACAATCACGCATCATATGCGTGTAGCATATACAATTATATATGCATACATTTTCTCATTTCTTGTTTAATTCTTGAAGTCCTTTTCCTTTTAATTTGCCTTTAGCTAAAGAATATGTTATGGTCACTATTATAACCCGTGATAGGCCGTTATCCACTATTCTTACCCGTGGCAGGGCCATATGTTAGTTAAAATGTAGTCCGGATATCATACTACGGTAATTGTTATAACCCCTGACAAGGCTATTTGACCTCTATTGTATCCCAACGGGAGGGCCAAATCAACATTTTTACATAGCAATTCAATAGTCTTTCCCATTCTTTTACAAGTTTAACGAGTCCAATGATGCCAAAGATAGCATATTACACAACCATTTATAGGCATATAATCACCAAAAAAATTACACATATACTCAATCTAATTTAATACAAAAAATATATTTTTAAATCATTATTAATCATTTGGTATAAAAGTACTTAAGAAATCACCTTTTAAGAAACAATAGAGATATGAAAAAGCTCCTTACCAATTAACCAAAATATTTACAAGTCCGAAATCCAAGCTACTTGAACAACCTTTGATCCTGCCTAAACAGTAAAATCAGGTCATAAACAACTATCTCATAGTGTAAGAAATAATCCAAAACATTAATAGCTAATTAGGTCTCCAATGTTGAATGATCTATAGCATAGCAAGGTCAACCTTGATAATTTCAGCACCTGCTATGCTGAATAAAATTGACCGTAATTCAAATTATATTTGTCCAAAAATCACAAGGCTAGTTCCGATAGAAACTAGACTCAAAATACTATAAGTTTCAAGAAGATAACATTCTAGAATTCTGAACATAACTTGCTCTAAAGTAGCTAAAAATTCATAAAATGTCTCATTGCAGCACCAGATTTTCAGTCTAATTTATGGACACACCGTAGTTAATAAGCTAAGAAACAAAAGAACATATTTAAACCATTTTGAAGTGTTGTGAATCTAGTTTCCAGCGCTCAACGAATGGTGCATAATTTCGATAATTCTACCTGATATATAACCAATTTCCTAAAGTCGCGCAATGCTGCCTATAAATTTTGGCTGCGGGTTTGGTTAAATTCTTGACTTTTCTTGGTTATAAAAACACCCAAATCTGCTAAATTCAACATATATATTCATGGATGTATTCCTAATAACAAAGAGCAAGTAAATAATTCCAATTAAACTAATTTCCAATCTCTAATTCATCATACAACGTAGGTTTAGGAAAAATCGACTATGTTCTAGAGAAACTCCTAAACCCTACCTCTTAATCTATCAAAATAATTAATTAAACTTAAGAAGGAAAAGGATTTCTTACCTCAATTCTAAAATCAAGTTGGTGATAAGGCTTCTTCATCTCCCTCAAGCTCCTGATGGTTATGCCCTTGCTCTAGATAGAATAATTAGGAAAGTTTGGAAGAAAATCGTTTAATATTTACAAGTTAATTTTTGGTTATTTAGCGTTGACCCCCAACCTTTTGGAGCCTCTAATTATAAATTGACCCCAAATAGTTACTAACTTCAGCTACTAAATTGAATAAAGTGGGCCAGGGGTATTTTGGGTATTACCAATAATCTATCTCTTCCACCTGAAATTGTCAATAAGATTAGAAATCTTCTCAACTCTTGATCCTTCCCTCCTATCAGATACAACTTTCCTAGTAGAGCTTAATGTGATCCACTTGTATATCCAGATGTTTATGGATTTTCCATTTCCCACTCTTCTTCTTATTCATTTTCCCAGGATATATCTAGCACTCATGATGCTTTTCCAGATCCATGAAGCATTTTTAGGTACTTGAGCTTCTAGAATTGACTCATTTTTCTGGTACTTTGCCCTTAGGATATTTCTTACCGATAGATTAGAATTGGTAGCAATTCTCCACACCTGTTTAGCAAGTAGTGCCATGTTGAAATGATGAATACCTTTGAATCCAAGCCCTCCTTAATTCCTGTCTTTGGCCATTCTACTCCAACTAACCATATGTCTGTAGTGTTCCTGATTTCCGCCCTACCGGAATCTAGCCATTAGCTTATTGATTTCCTTGCACAATTTATTGGAGATCTTGAAGAAGGATATTACATATGTGGGTAGAGCCATTATAACAGATTTTAGCGGTACCTCTTTACTTGTTGGGCTCTACAGCTTGTCCTTCTTTCCTTGCAGCCTTTCCTTAACTCTGTCCCTCACAAAACCAAAGATTTCATCTTTAGTTCTTATAATTACCATAGGTCATCCTAGGTGTTTTCCCTGAGTTACAACCTTCAGAGATTCTAGAACATCACATACTTCTTTTTTCTTGCCTACTCCCTTGTTTTTACTAAAAAAACATTGAAGATTTTTCAATGTTTATTAGTTGGCCTAAGTCAAGCTCATATTTCTTCAGAATGCTCCAAATCTCATCAGCCTCCTTGGGATCAGCTCTACAAAAAATTAAGGAATCATCTGCGAAAAATAGATGTGTCAGTGTTGGTCCAGTTTTACTGATCTTCAATCAATATATACAATCAAACCCTTTTATTATCAGCAGCCTATTTGATAAGATTGGAAAATCCTTCAGAGCAAATTAAGAATAGATACTGGGATAAGGGGTCAGCTTGTCTAATGCCTCTAGAAGGCCTTGTTAACTCCTTTTTTCCCTTTTAATTTTAAAGGAGTAAGACACAATATATAAACATCTAGTGATCCATATGAACCAAGTCTCACAAAAACCCATTATTTTCATGACAGCAACTAGATAATGGCATTCAACCCTATCATAGGCTTTTGACATGTCTAATTTTAAAGTCATGTCATCCTTACCAGTTCTTTTTGTTCAAAAAATAAATGTATTCATGAGTATGATAACATTATCAAGAATTTACCTACTAGAAATGAAGGCTGGCTGATTTGTACTAATGCATTTACCAAGCAGTGGTTTTAAACTATTAGCAAGTGGATTGGAAATGATTTTTAATAATAACATTGCAGAGGCTAATTGATCAAAAATGGGCAACACTGGTTGGCACATCAATCTACTTGGAAATCAAGGCGACAATAGTTTTATTAATGGCCTTAAGTAGAAAACTAGAATAAAAGAAGCTGTGAATAGCAGCTATAATATCATGCTTGGTGATATGTCAAAAATATTGGAAGAACTAGTTTTTTAACCTGTTCATTGTTAAGGATAATCTCTTCAATTGAGATATTTTTAACATAAGTACAATTTCGAATGGCTATAACTTTAATATTAAAATACATTTGAACTTCAATCTTTAGATTACAAAATGTAAAAAGTATTGCATACAGTGGCACCATAATTTTTTCTTTAAATCCAATTTTTGTACTTGTATTGGTGCATCCCTAATGAATGAGTTCACATCTTAAATATAATTAGTATAGATTTTTTGTTAACTTGCATTTAAAATTCAAGAAAAATAGACAACTTAATTGCTTCTACTTTTTTACTATTTATGTGGTAAGATAAATCATAAATATCTAAAATAATATAATATGAAATCAAATATAACTATAAAAGAATGTAATAGACATCTAAGTTTTCAATTTGTTGAGTGAAAAATATGTGGAAAAGATATAAAAGATATCAATAACATATCAAATGAAATCATTGATAAGTATAAATCAAGGAGAGATAATGATAAAACCCACATGTTATTTTTATATTTATATCAAAACAAATTATTCTGACTTTTCTAGTATCCTATAGCAAAGAACATATGTAGGAGCGAACTTCTTGTATTTGACTGAATCAAAAGGAAGAGCATTTGATGCGCAGTATAGCCAAAAAGGTAAAAACCTTGACAACTTGACTTTCATCCAAATGCTTTACCATAATATCTTTTGAAATATGAAGTATGTCAAACAAAAAGAAACATATCTCGGACTCATAATTAGGTATACTACTAAGTACTTGTTCAATGTTGAAAGAAACTGTAACATTAGTGCAAATATGAGTGAATCATTCTTCCTTCACTCAATTTCATCCCCCTGCAAGTAAAAATAAGAAAATACACATTACATGGACATGCTGTATTATGTATATCCTACCATGATGAGAAGATTTTAGTTTGCAAACATTTTAGACTAATCTTTAACCCAATATCTCCTATCTATTCACCTTTCTAAAACTGCTTCTTTTTCCTGGGTTTCTAAGATGAAGGGCCATGAATGAACTAAAGAATCATTCAATTCAATTTTTATTTTATCTCTCCTTTCTTTTCTATTTACTACCATTCCTTTTTAGATTTTCTCATTAGTCTAAAAGAACGAATGAACAAATTGAACTACAAAACAAAAGAAGCTAAAAGGAAAAATCAACACTAAACTTAAAATGCAAACAAACTCTAACTAAATAGGTGTCTGAACATAATCAAGGTTACAGATTTGGAGAAATAATATGTGATCCAAGTTCAGTAAAATAACACTAAAAACAATAGTTGCAGGAAACTATACTAAGAAACCTACTTATTAGTAAAGAAGAAAAATCCACTCTATATAAATAATTTTGTGTGCGAGTATGGGTATGAGGGAGAGATGAAAAGAGTAACGTATTGACCTTGAGCAAAAATATCATCCTAGAGCCTAGACATAGCATAATAGTAGAAATATTGGTCAAAGAGGTATCAGTGGCACCCATGACAGTTAAGCTCAACCTGCAAGACTTGGGATGGCAACAATACACACACAGTCGGTACTCTTGTTGCTGGGACAGATCCTGGTATGCATGTTCCCATGCAAAAAGGGCAAACCTAATCCCATACTATCACAGAATAGATACAACTTGATATTAGATGAATAAACCAAAATCAATCATATATCGTAATCAAGTACTACTTCACATCTCATAATCACATCTCATAATCAAAATCAGTCATACCGTGTTGATTACTTTAAACCCTAGAACGCAAAAACATGTCAAAAATAAATTAGAAGAAAACAAAATCACATAAAAAATTTTGTGACAAAAAAACATCTTTTAATATTGTTGGTTTTGTTTTTTCAACAAACCTGATACCTAGATGTTGGAAGGGCTTTTTCTTATTGTCACTATAACTTTCAACTTCTATCTTTTATAGAGCTGGCCACGTATTGCCCATCAAAAAAAATAAAAAAAAGACAAAAATTATGTATACAACTAGCTAAAATAGCTAAATTACTATCATTATGCTAAATTACTGAGATCTTTGAAGAAGTTTTATTAGATTGAGAACAATTTGATCACACATTGAACATAGAAGAGAGGAAGAAGTTATAATATATTGGTGTAAACTTTAGAATTGGAGCAACAACTTTAAAATAGAAAAGAAAATAAAAAAGAAAATATAGTATTCTCCACTTAATGACTCTATAGTTCATTCAAAAAATTTCGTTCCATAACTTACGAGTACAAATGCGCCAAAGAATGGTTTCATCCAAATAAACAAACAACCCATGATTATCCCCCAAAAAACGATAGCACAAAATAAATATTAAATCCAAAATAATTAAAGCTAAACTAATAAAGAATACCAGTCAAGTTTTTTCAATAAAATAATTCGATTTTTTTGCAGAAACCCCAATCGTTACCACAATTTAACTAGAATAATAGATTTCTCAAAAATCAAACAAAAAATAAACATAAGATCGAAAAAATTTTCAGAACTTTCTTTCATCGTATACCACTGACTGGCTGACAACATTAAATCAAAGGCATAGAAGGAGAATAAACACTGAAAAGGGCCAATGTATCGAGATAGATAAGGGGATTAACTGGAGAAAGATGGTGGGGGAATGGGACAACGAATATTTTTATTTTTGATAAGTTGATATTACTTTTGAATTCAAAAGGAGATAGTGGGATGAGGCTTGATATAGGATTTGAATTTTTTAGAAATTGAAAAAGGTAGATGGTAGAGGTGGACGGTATCTGGCAGTGGATTTGATTTGGAGAGGATCAAATGCTTGAATTTTAGATAAATGGGTATTAGGTAAGATATTATGAAAGGAGAGATAAGAAAAGAATAGGGTGGAAAACTGAAAATAAGGGAAAGAAGATATGCAAGGTTGGGAGCGAGAAATAAGGATGGCTTTAGAGAGAAAGTGTAAGTTACCTTCCAATAATATTGTGCAGGCTAAGAAAAAGGATTGGAGAGAATGTATGCATCAATTTAATTATATTTATATATGATAAAGGTGTCATACCATCTGGCCCAATGGTCTTTTCCGGATTCTTGGAGAAGAGAGCATTATTCGGTGAAATATTGATTAGCTTTTGAAAACAATGAACAAGTAATAAAAGAAAACCTTAATTATCCTAATCAACTTCTACACACTCGCAAGTATACGAGATTAGTTTGTATATAGGATGAGTAAGGATCATTCCCACGAGGACTATTGGAACAAGTATTAGGTTCACAAGCTTATTTACTAGTTTGACAAATTAATTGCAAGTGTTTTATGTTCTACCTAAATTAATTTGAACTACTAGGTAATTAAAAGCAAAGATCAAAAGTAATTAAGAATAGGGGAAGCAATAAAGTAAAACTAAAGAAAGCAATAAAATTTATCAGAAGCAAAGTAAAAGTAATGAACTGTACAGAAAATAAATGTAGCAAGATTAAAATAAAAGTATGAAATTGCAAGAAAGAACTAGAATTAGATTGAATTTAAATCAAAAAATCAAACTTAGTAGCGTATCCCATAACAAGAAGTTGATGTGCTTGAACTCTTGAACAGAGAAGAATAAAACCCTAGCCCGAATCTAAGAATTTTTTATTCTAATGGCTAATCTAACGAATGGTTACTATGTTGTGCTTAACGTCTCTCATAATGGGGTATTTATAGGGTTATATCAGGGTTTTAGACCCCTAAGATGATAAAAATACGTTAAAACTTGATAAGGAGTCTAGTTGGGCGGAGAAAACTTCCAAAACAAGCAATTCACGTCGGAGTGCACAATGCATAGCATTTTCTTGCGCATGTGCACAATTTCCAGTAGCCACAACTCTTTTTTTCTCCGCTTGCGCACATGCACAAGCTTTTCCTCGCGCACGTGCGCGCTTTACACTCTTCTTCAATTTTAACTCAATTTTGACCTTGATATATGCTGGCCGAATTTGGGAAAACGTAAAACATGAAAGTTGTAGTTCTTTCTCTTAAATTTTCAAAATATCTTGAATCACCTCAATTGGAGATTGGACAAGTAAGTTTTGAAAAAAATACCAAACAATGTCCAAATTTCCTCCTCGCCGGCGTACGTTTTGCATCTTTTTGATTTTTCTCCAATTTTTTGATTATTTTGACTCCTTTTTCATTCAATACCTACACAAACTAAAAATAAAACATTTAATCTCATAATTTACATTGCTCAAAGTACATGAAAACGGAGGTAGACAACACACAAAATATACGACATTTATAAGCTTATAAAATACCCCACACTTAACTTTTGATCATTCTCGTTCGAAATGTAGAAATAAATAACAAACATAGTCAGCACATCTCATCAATTATCCACCTGAATAACTAAGAACCAAACCATCATAAGAAAAATAGTCAAATGATAATAAACCCCGATTCATGAATTCCAGTATAGGTGTGTGTATAACAAGTCTATGCATACAAAAATAACTTTTAGGACACTCAGATCAAATCATTTAAACCCTTTTAATTTTTTCAAACACTCCATAGCTTACTCTTCTTACATTTCTCCACTAATGTAGACAACAGAATCGACTTAAATTAGGTAGGACTTTTAGCTTATAACGTAAGGCTAAGATCTTGGATAACAAAAAAGGGGAAAAGGATAAACAAATAAGAAAAAGAGCTTTAAATTAATGTGCGCCTCATTAACATAAAACTTCTTTTTGAACACTAAAACACCAATCCTTCAAAGAAGTAACCCCACACTTAATTGACCAAACACCCATAAAAATTTTGTACAATAAATAAAACAAAATCCTATTTTTTTTTTTTTCAATTTCAACCCTTCTAGAGAACACCTTGTAAAAATATCTCCCCCTTTGCTTTCTTTCTTCTTCTTTTTTTTTTTTTTTTTTTTCAAAATGGGTACCAGTGGTAGGCACTACCCGAAAAAATATCTACACAGGTACCAGTGATAGGCACTACCTGTGATAATACTCTAATGCGGGTGCCGGTGATGGGCAGCTCCTGCAATATTCCAATACAGGTGCTAGTGATGGGCACCACCTGCAATGGTCAACAAAAATTTTTCTACCACCCTTCATGATACATCCCAAGGACTTGATGGTGATCAATTGTCCACAAAGGCTTGATATAGGCTCACGGAATCCACACTTCAAGTTCCACAAGGTCCAATTACGAGATCAAGAGCTAAGAACCTCAATAAAGCTATGTTGGGCTTAGTTGAAGTTGTTGAAGATCAAGAAGAGCTCACAAACCTTTTGGAGATGAAGTCCACTAAAGAGTCTAAGATGTTCTTAGTAATGGATGTCCAAGTCATTGAAGATCAAGCCTAGGATGAGAAGCTGAAGGGCCGAAATTTAGCCTAATTATTTCAGCCATGGAATATTCTTTTATTTAGTTGTTCTAGTCTTTTATTTTGAGCCCAATTGTTTTAAGTGTTAGTGTGTTTAATTGGGCTGGTTTCAAGACGTATTTTATTAATTATTTGTTTTTGGGCCATGTATTTTGGCCATTAGTTAAGTGTACAAGAATTGGGTTTAAAGGCTAATGGGCTGTAGGATCCAGCTCAACTATTAAAACTAGCTATCCCGCATTGAATAATTTAGTCCTAGAATCCTCCACCCTCAACTATAAATAGAGGGGTCTTGTACACAATTGAAGGGATGAATTTGGCAATAAAATTTCAATTTTTTTTTCTTTTTCCTCTCATACGAGTGAATTAGAATTTTAGATTGCTCTTTAGTCTTGTCTAGACTAGGAATCTAGTTGGGGCTTCAAGATTGAGCACTTGAGGTTATAACCAACACTGTATTGATTTTCGCCAATTAGGCTTTGGATCAGGCCTGTCTCATAGTTAAAAGATTGCCTTGTGGCTAATCAAGGAGGTCTATTAACAATTACCTTTCGCTTCTGCATATAAACCCTAGGCCGTCCTTTTTCGATCATAAAGTTGGGATCTTTAGCATTTGTGATCAAGTTCTACATTGTTCATCATAATATTCACCAGTACTACAGTTCATCGTACTGTTCACCGGGTACTATTCACCGGTACTGTTCATTGAAAAAAAAAAAATCAGATCTAGTGTTGCTTCTTTGTTATTGTCTTCATTATTCTCTTTGTTGTTGCTACCAAAAAAAAAAAAAAAAACAAAACAAAATTTTTTTTTTTTACTTTCTTTTCTTTCTTTTGAAATTATCTTCTCTAATTTAGTAAACTCTCTTTACTAAATTTTGTGATCTTATTGTTCTTTTTGTGCTTTTCTTTGTGTCCTTTTGCTTTCGATTTTGCCTTGACTCATATCCGAAGGGTTAAGCCTAAATTTTCAAACTATATTGATCCGAGATCCTTTTGGAACATTATTTCCAATCAATACGATTGGTTGCTTTGACGATCAACTTTTGGAACCCTTTGGCTATTTTCATAGTTTTTACAAGGCTTCATAAGAGAATCTTTGAGTGAAGTGAGATTTTCAAAGAGTAAGGTGAGATCATTAAGAGTGATAAAACCCAAAGTGAGGACTTGAGTGCATTACTCCCCAAAGAGTGAAACCCTCTCTTATTGATTATCACTAACCTTTTTTACCCCTTCTCTTTAGTCTTTGTTTTGTGACTATGGCACAGGAAAAGGACGTGCAACAAAGGAACAAGGAGATGCAAGAAACTGCTATGCAAAGTGTAATGGCAAGGATCTTAAATAAGATGGAGGACTTTGATGAGAAGTTTGCCACTATGAGTCTTGAAATTCAACAACTTCGAGGAAAACCACAAGCATCTACTTCAACTACTCCAAATCGAGAGACCACACGCAAAACCAATACTCAAGAAGACAAACTAGAGTCTGATTATGATTTAGAAGATGATGAATTAACCAATTTGTCTTTTGATAGGAGGCGTGGTCCACAAAAAATCCAAAGAAGAGAGCAAGTTCCAAGGCATAACCCTCGACGAGTTCCAAGGGAGGAGATTCACCACCCAGGGGGAGGGGACACGCAAATTGGCTCTCTCAAACCAAACATGCCCACGTTCCAAGGTCAAGCCGATCCTAAAGAATACTTGAACTGGGAACAAAAGGTAGACTTACAGCCTTGATTGTTATGACTATTCAGACGAAAAGTCAAACAATCAAATACACAGTCTACCTGCTGTTCTGACTATGCTATGACTTGGTGGGTATCTGAAATAAAAGAACGACGTATAATAGGTGATTACCCTATAACTCGTTGGACTAACCTTAAACCCCTTCTTCGAAAAAGGTTTGTACCTGCTCATTATCACAGGGAACAACTACGAAAGCTCCAATCTCTCCGACAAGGGAATCTGACTGTGGAGAAGTATGCTCGAGAGATGGAGATGGCAATGAGCAAAGCTCACTACTGTGTATGAAGATGAAGAGACCACCATGGAGAGATTCATCAACGGCCTCAACAAAGAGATTGCTGACGTGGTTGATCTTCACGAGTACTTGGACTATAAAGAGCTGTTGCAAAGGGAAAACAAGGTAGAAAAGGCTCTCCGAGGTAAATCCAAGTCTAGTTCTACTTCCAGTTCAAATTGGAGATTTCCTCGAACTAACCCTGAATAGAGCAAGAGACTGGAGAAACTCAAGGAGAACCCCATTCCTGCAAAGCCAAAGGCCCAAACCAGCCAAGATAATACCTCGGCCCCTAACAACTCAAGGGACATTCAGTGTTTCAGATGTGGTGGAAGAGGACACATTTCATCCCAATGCCCGAATAAGAAAGTCTTATACACTCACCCTGATGGCAATTGGATGAGTGAAAGTGAAGACGAGATGCCACCATTAGAAGGACCTGATTTGAGTGATGAAGACAATGAATACCATGAGACTGGCATGGATGGACAAATACTGGTCGTACTAACAGAAACTTGCATGCTCAAGCCACTGACGACCCTACTAAGGTACAACATGAGAACATATTCTACACCAAATGCCATGTCCAAGGTAAGACTTGTGGTTTAATTGTTGATAATGGGAGTTGCGTGAACATAGCTTCACAATACATGGTAGATAAGCTAAATTTGCCAACATTTAAACACCCTAGACCTTATAGACTGCAATGGTTAAATGACAATGGTGAACTAAAAGTAACTAAGCAAGTGCATGTCTCAATTAACCTAGGCAAATATAATGACAAAGTGTTGTGTGATGTTGTCCCTATGAATGCAAGTCATTTACTTTTTGGATGCCCTTGGCAATTTGATAGGAAAACACTGCATGATGGTCATACTAATTGTCTTAGATTTGAAGAGGATGGTAAAACCATTGTGTTGCATCCTCTACCTCCCCAACAAGTCCTTCAAGAGCAAAATCAAATTAAAAAGAATGTTGATGAGCATAACAAGGCTTTGGCCGAACTTAGGTGGTCAAAGAAGACTAATGAAAGGGAGTTTGCTAAGTCTAAAGTGAAAGAAGATGGAAAATTAACCCTGCAAGTTAAAGAAGTACAGAAGTGAACTTTGTCTATGGTCTTGCTTGTGTATAAGGATGTTTATTTCTCTACCACTGACCTAGATGATTCTCTGCCAAGTATGTTTAAATCTCTCTTATAGGAGTTTAGTGATTTCTTTCCCGAAGACATACCCTCTGGTTTGCCTCCTCTTCGAGGCATAGAGCATCAAATCGACTTAGTGCCTAGAGCTGTGATTCCCAATCGTCCTGCTTATAGAACTAGTCCTGAGGAGACTAAGGAGATTCAAAAGCAAGTCAAAGAACTGGTTAGTCAAGGCCGTGTAAGAGAAAGTATGAGCCCGTGTGCTGTGCCTACAATACTAGTACCTAAACCTGATGGTTCATGGAGGATGTGCATGGATAGCCGCGCCGTCAATAAAATCACGGTAAAGTATCGCCATCCTATTCCCCGTCTTGATGACATTGCTTGATAAGTTACATGGATCCAGCATTTACACTAAGATAGATTTAAAAAGTGGATACTGGCAGATTAGGATGAGAGAAGGTGATGAATGGAAAACTGCTTTCAAAACCAAACATGGTTTGTATGAGTGGTTAGTCATGCCGTTTGGTCTCACTAATGCAACGAGCACATTCATGAGGCTTATGAATCATGTTCTTAGAGCTTTCATTGGTAAATTTGTCGTTGTCTATTTTGATGATATTTTGATTTACAGTAAAAGTTTTAATGAGCATATTGAACATGTTCGTGCTGTTTTACTTCCTAAACAGCTCCTTGAAGCGGTCCCATGCTTTACCTAAGCTCTCTCCAGTGATTTGTGTAAATGATGTAATCTCGTTTCGGAGTTTAGCGGTCCTTGCCGGTGGAAAGTGTTTGGCTAGGAATTCTTGAGCAAGTTGGCCCCATGTTGTGAAAGTATCTTGTCGATATGATTGCAACCAGGACCTTGCTCTATCACATAAGGGGAGCAATAAAAGGGAATGTTCTCATCCGGATACAATCGGGGTGGACTCCATTGTACCGAAATGTATCAATGACCTCCTCAAATATAATTAAGTGCTAATAGGGATCTTCATTTGGGCCTCCTCCAAACATAGTATGTGTTTGGAGCATTTGTATCAGTGCAGGCTTGATTTCAAAGTTATTTGTTTGCACGGATGCTAGAACTCACCCCTCAAAATTATGTATTGCATAATTTTTAAGATGTTGGGGGTTAACATTAGCATTAACTAGGTTGCCATTGTTGCCTGCAATCCCCTCTTGTTCATTCACGATGCGGTTTGGATTCTCCATTAGATTTTCACCTCAGTTTGAATCTTGTCATCTATGATTTCTACTTATTGTCCGTTCAATTTTCAAGTCAATCAGATGAAGTGGTTGATTGGATGAACGAGTATCGACCATAAACTACAAGAAAAGAAAACCAAAGATTAAATATCGAAGAAAAAATCTAAATAAACTCGAGAGAACAAGAAATAAAAGAGTTGTAAATAAATAAATAACGAAAGAAATAAAAAGTCTAATCTAGTAAGACTCATTACATTTAATATTCTTACCAAACAAAAAATAGTCCCCGGCAACGGCAGCAAAAATTTTTCGGTGAAATATTGATTACGTTTTTGGAAACAATAAACAAGTAATAAAAGAAAACCTTAATTATCCTAATCAACTCCCACACACTCGCAGGTATACGAGGTGAGTTTGTATATAGGATGAGTAAGGATCGTTTCCTCGAGGACTACTAGTTAGAAAAATTAATTGCAAGTTTTTTATGCTCTACCTAACTAAATTAATTTGAACTACTAGCTAATTAAAAGAAAAGATCAAAAGCAATTGAGACTGGGGGAAGCAATAAAGTAAAACTAAAGAAGGCAATAAAATTCACTGGAAGCAAAGTAAAAGTAATGAACTAGTAAATAAATGCAGCAAGATTAAAATAAAAGTATGAAATTTCAGTAAAGAACTAGAACTAGATTGAATTTAAATCAAAGGAAATTAAACTCAGTAGCATATCCCGTAACAAGAAGTTGATGTGCTTGAAGTCTTGAACAAGAAGAATAAAACCCTATCCCTAATATAAGAATTTTCTATTCTAATGGCTAATCTAACTAATAGCTTCTATGTTGTGCTCGACTCTCCTCATAATGGGGTATTGATAGGGTTATATATGGGTTTTAGACCCCTAAGATGATAAAAATACGTTAAAACTTGATAAGGATTCCAGCCGGGCAGAGAAAACTTCCAAAACAAGCAATTCATGTCGGCGTGCACAATGCGTAGAATTTTCTTGCGCATGTGCGCAATTTCCAGTAGCCACAACTCTTTTTTTCTCCGCTTGCGCACTTTTCCTCGAGCACATGCGCACTCTGCACTCTACTTCAAATTCAACCTCAATTTTGACCTTGATGCCAACAGAATTTGGGAAAATATAAAACATGAAAGTTGTAGCTCTTTCTCTTATATTTCTAAAAAGTCTTGAATCACATCAATTGGGATTTTGGACAAGAAAGTTATGATCAAAATACCCAACAGTATCTAAATTCACTCCTTGCCGGTGTACATTTTGCATCTTTTTGATTTTTCTCCAACTTTTTGATCATTTTGACTCCTTTTTCTTTCAATACGTACACAAACTAAAAATAAACAGTATCTAAATTCACTCCTTGCCGGTGTACATTTTGCATCTTTTTGATTTTTCTCCAACTTTTTGATCATTTTGACTCCTTTTTCTTTCAATACCTACACAAACTAAAAATAAAACATTTAAGCTCACAATTCACTCAATTATTGCTTAAATTACATGAAAATGGAGGTAGACGACGCACGAAATATACGACATTTATGAGTTTATCAAGCATCCTCAATCACTTTTTCTATGAAAGGTTTGATAAGATCTTGGTTCATTTTTCTAGTAATATTAGTAGGAATTCCTGCCCGAGTGTCATCCAGATCTTGGGCTCAGAAGATGTAAATAGGCTGGAATAGTAATCAGTAATTCACCTCTCTACTACACTCATTTTTTGGTATGTACCAGCTTCCATCCCCTCTTTGCTAATTGGCAATTCTATTCCAATTCCTTCTACCTCTAACTGAAGCATGAAAGTATCCAATGTTCTCATCCCCTTCCTTTAACTAGTTGACCCTAGCCTTTTGTGTCCAATAACTCTCCTCTTCACTGTGAGCTCTGTTTAGTTGCACCTTAATTCTAACAATCTTTTTCCATTTATTCTTATTAGTAGAATCTCTTATTTTATGGATTTGAGCTTTCAATTCTCTAATTCTCTTCTCTGAGTTGCCTAGTTTATTTTTGTTCTATCTAATAATTGCCACTCTACACCCCCTTATCCTCCTTGCCAATCTGAAACATCAAGGATCCTTTCTGTTTAATATAATAGGCCTTTTAAATAATTTTGTCTCCTTCACCTATCTTTTGTCAAAATAGAATCTCCTCTTCTTTTTCACTGGATTTGGTTCTATGCTAAGTAAAAGTCTGTTGTGGTCTAAGGTGCTCTTGCACCTTCACATTCTAAGTATGAACATTTTGCATTTGGAAAGACTTTATCCCAACTCACAGAGGCTAATCCTCTATCCAATCTTTTTTTGATTTCCTCCTCATTGTCCCAATGATTATCCATGTCCAAGGTTTACCTTCCACAGCAATTTCTATCAATTAGTTATGGTTGATGAATTCTTTGAAGTCAACAAAACTGCTATCCATTCTATTTCTACCTCCCCACTTTTCATTATTACTTGTGATATCATTGAAGTCTCCAGTTATCAACTAGTCTTGCCCCCATAACTACTTTCTTTTCTCAATAACTTTTTATTGTTTCTTCTGATTTTGTTGTCATAGCTTGAATAAATTCCAATGAGCCACCATTTTTTGTTATTATTCACTTCTTTTATCTGTAGCTCAATTGTAAATGTTGTTTGTAGTATTTGAATTTCCTTAACCTCTTCCTTCCATATCATGGTTAAACCCCTAGCTTTGTTCACAGCATCCACCATAGGCTATGTTCGAACTTTTCTAAAGTAATTTTAACTTTGTCCATGTACTTGCTTTTATTCTTTGTTTCACTTAGAAAGATCACACTTGGAGAGTGGAGTTTACAACACTTCTTCAGTTGGGGAATTGTCAAGGGGCTTCTACACCTTGACAATTCCACACCAGCACTCTCATTGGTATGTGGAAGACCACTATATGCTAGCCTTCTCCACATGCATCTCCTCTATATCTTTAATATTTTCACTTGCTTTCATTTTCTTTTACACTGCCCATTATTCTCCTCCTCACTTTTCCCTTCATCCCTAAGTTGAAATTTTCTTTTTCTAGATCCTTTCTCAATGTTAGGTGCTGCTTATATCGGATAAGGCTAACCTATCCTTCCTTCTTGTACTTCTGATAGTCCTCTTTCTAATGCTTGTTTGTTGATCACTTCCTGAGCATATTTTCATAACTCTTTTCTCATTGCTTGTCATGTCCTCCTGAGAGATTCCATTTAGTTTAGCCTGCCTTTGTTCCTAAATTGGCTTAATCCAGGCAGCCAATCACTTTCTGCATTCCTTTCCCCTTATTTTTAGCCTCTTTGTTATTGAGTTCACCATGTCCTGGATGTTCTCATTCCTTCTGCCCATTGATTCATGATGTTGGCCGTTACGACTAGCCACCTACCTCAAATTTTCAATACCATTGCTGATCCCTTCTTTGTTCTTTACACTTTCTAACCTATTTCTCTCCAGTTTCATTTCCTTTTTTCCAATAATTCATAACCTCCTTTCTATTCTTAGGTAACTTCGTAGGGATTACCCTATTCTCTTGTCTTTCCTCATTCATCATAAGCTTCCTGCCACTACTGACTTTCATCCAAGCACCATATTGTAGATTATCCTTCCCTAGAACTGTGAATTTTCTATAGTGTAGGATTTTAGTGTATGCCTTACTTTACCACATATATGGCAAAAATCAAGAATTCTTTCATATTTAAATTGAATCCATTTTAACATACCACTGATTTTTACAACAGTGCCCTTAAGAAGAGGTTTGGAAAAGAGTATGGATACTTTTAACTTTAAATGTGTAGACACCTATTTTTGTCCCTTAAGTTGTCCCCTATTTTCCTTCTAATTTGTCTCTCAATTTTCTTTTAATTTTTTCTTTTTAATGTCTTTTTAACCTGCTCTTTGATTTTCTTTTAATTTACCCTTTAATTCCTTCTTAATTTATGTTATGATGTTTAATTATTCTTATGCGTTTTATGCTTTTGAAATACTAAGAATGAGTTCTAATATTATTGAATTTTTAGATTTAAAAAAAAAAAATTAATTAAATTAGAAATTAAATTAATTAATTGGTTTAAATTTAAAAAAAAAAAAAAGTTCAGCGCGTGAACAGTATAAAAAATCAGTCTAAAGGGGAGGAAAAATTTTTCTGCAGAGAAAATTTTCTTAAGCCTAAAAAACCTGCCAAACAGCCAACTTTGAGCCAAAATTCCATACGATCGGAGAGGAATTAGACTAAACTCAAAGAAGAAAAATTGTAGCAGGTTCTTGGGGCTACAACTTCCCTTTGTAAATCTTAAGCAAAATTGTCCATTTGGAGGGTAAAAAACATGGTAGAAAAAGGCTGTTGGTTCAGAGGATTTGCAGAAAAATTTCTGTCTCTTATAAAATTTTCCAGACAACCAACTTTGAGCCAATATTACAAGCGATGAAAGAGGAACTGGAGTAAACTCAAAGAATAAAAGTTGTAGAGGGTTCCTGGAGCTACAACTTCTCTTTTCAAATCTGAAGCAAAATCGTTCATCTGGTGGGTCAAAAGCGTGGTGGAAGAAGGTTGGTAGCCCACAGAAATCTGCACAAAAAAAAAGAGGAAAGGTTAGAAAAATTTTATTTCCATTTTACTGTCTCCAGATTTCAGTTTTTTTTATTTTAGCCCGAGAATATTTTCTTAAATTACATTTAGGCCCTTCTGATAGGGCCCAGTTGATGCCACGTCATTGATGATGTGGCACCACCAGATTGTGCCACGTCTCGGATGACGTGGCATCACCAGATGTGCACGTCACGGTTGACGTGGCACCACCAGATTGTGCCACGTCACGGATGACGTGGCACTCCCCAGATTGCGCCACGTTAGCTATGACGTGGCACCACCAGATTGCGCCACGTAGTCGAGATGTGGCACCACTAGATTGCGCCACGTCAGCGATGACGTGGCATTAAAAAAAAAAATCCAAAATTTCAGAAAAAATTTTATTTGCGTTTTGGCCCTCCAGATTTCAGATTTTTGCATTTTTAGCCCTCAAATAATTGTTTTAAAAATTACATTTAGGTCCTTAAGGAATTTTCTTTAATATTACTGTTTTTTCTATTCAAATTTCTTCCCAAATTACATGTTTTATGTCAATAACCACCAAGTTTTACCTTTGATTTCTGTTTGGCATTTTAATACATTTTAATTACCCTTTGATTGTGAAATTACTGTTTTAAGCCAGAATGAGTATTAAATTGTAAATAGACTTTGATCTTTGCATATATTTTTTGATTAATTGATTTTGTGAGTAATTGGTGCTTTATTTTAATGTTTGTTGGTACAATGTAATAAGTTAAGATTATCTTAAATGTTATATTATAGCCCTGTACTCTTATACACATCTTTTTGTGGATTAGTTGCACAACTAGACGTTAAATATTTGAATCAAATAGATTTAGCCCAGGACTTAATAATTGTATCAATAATATAAAATTGGGCTAGAAATAAACTCCGGCCTGCATGATAAATGACTATTTTGCCCCTTGAGAGTTAAAGGGCACTACAAGCTCAATGTGTGCGACTTTTAATTGGAACCGGGCTAAATCTACCTGTCAATGTTAATATTTACCATTTATTTTCGTTTCCTCATTAACATGTACATATTTTATTACTTTTAAACTATCTCAAAGCACACGTATGCTACAAAGCCGGCAATAATGAATACTAAAATTGAAAAGGGAAATGCGATAAAATCATACAACCGGTCCAACGCCGGGTAAAGTGGGTGTCGAGGGAAATTCAAATCCATCCCAAACCTTCCCATTTTACAACAGGATTCCCGAACTCATTTTCTTGAGTTACGTGGACCAGGAGTCAATCTAAACTAGGGTTTATTTTCTTTTTAAATTTTGATGTATTTTTTGTGTCCCGGCGCACCAACACACCAGGTGGCAACTCCAGTCTTGTTTTCCCTAGTTTAGATTGTTTTTATACAATTCATAGTCGCATTAAAGGCCCCGTTATGTAATAGTAAATAGGTGATTCATTTAAATTTGTAATAGTAAGTAGGTAATTTATGTTTGTAAATTGTAAGTAGTATTTTTGCATTCAATCACCTATTTCACGAGCACCACACGTGGCGACGGTGCCAGTCCCACCGGTACCGGTTAGACCTCGGGTCGGTAAGAGACCGCGCACGGTAAAGGGGGGCGCGACAAAATGCTTTCCTTCTTTCCCACCATTTTGTGGCAAAATCACTTCCTTAACACTAGGGAACACAACGCCTATTTTCAGACCCACATTCTTAGAGATCCATTGTAGAGAAAGGTTCTATACCAAGACCCGTTTGTTGGCTTAGGTAATGGCTTGCTTATCATCCTCGGTTCCTTCAGTCCATTTCCTCAAAACTAGGATTTGATTATCTATGATCCAGGGTCCACCACCCAACACTTTATCTATATCCTCTTTCTCACCAAATCTAAGTTGGGAAGTATTGGCTTTGATTTTTGTGACTTGGATCTTTCCTGGGAAGTTCCATGCTTGGTTGATAAAGTTTTTCATCCCACTGAAGTTCACTATTTTCTCGCCCATCACCTTGCCTATTAATCTTTCTCTGCACTCAAAGAACGTTTGTTGAGCATCATCTACCTTCAGATTGAGATCTACCTGTTCCTTATCTGAGAGAACAAATTTTGTTAACTTAATTAGGATATTAGATAGTTTTTCACCCATGGCTTTGTCTTCTTCCCACTGCTATTACTAGTTTTGAATTGAGAGCTTCATACCCCCAATAGAAATAAGATTAAGGTCAAGAGTTAAGGAAGGTTAAGTCTAGTAGGTAAAAGGGGTAAATACTTACCTGAACCGGTTCATGAGTGGAGCCGTGGACCCCTTGGTCCAGGTAAGTCCACATCTGCATGTCCACCTCTCCCTTCTAAAATAAATTAATTTTTTGGAGGGTTTATTTTAGAAGGGAGAGGTGGACGGGCAAATGTGGACTTACCTGGACCAAGAGATCTACGGCATCACCCATGTATCGGGTCCATGTAAGTATTTTTCGGTAAAAGGATATTAAATGTCAAGTACAAAAACAAATGACAATAATTTATTATTTTTTTTAAAAAATTACTGTGTGAGATAGCAAAGCATAAAAATTAGTCAAGGCAACTACAGTTAGTATATTAAAGCATTAACTAGGAGAACTAGAATCTAAGCCCTAATTAAAGGGATCCTCTAATTAACTAAAATTGATGAATCTAGCTTATAGATGGAAGTTAGTGGTTCAGTTTTTTCAAAAATTTTCAAAAACACCCACAATGGGGGAGAAACTCATGAAGAGAGATGTTCTCATTAGAGAGAGAAAACTTTTGGCTATAGAGGATTGATATAGCCATAATTGAACATGTGATGGCTGGTTAAGCGCCTCAATAATTTGTTAAACTATTGGAGCTCTATTTTATGCTATATTCTAGCATTGTCCTTTGTTCTTTCCAAGAACATTGTGACTTCAAACATTTTGCAAAACTCGATTGACTATGTAGGATAAACCTGCCTGGAAAAAATAGAATTATTGATCACATCAATTCGAATCTAAAATGAGTAGATTCCCTACCCCTATCCCCCAAACGCACCCAAAACCGAGAGAGAGAAGAAAGTAGGTATTTTGTAGCTTTAGTTTTTGGAATACAGATTGTACTTCCAATAATTCAACAATAAATACTGAATTATTAGGTTTATTGTAAAGAAAAATAATTTATAAAGTCATAAATCCAAAAGTACTTCTCAAAGCCGCTCTATGTGACAAAAATCATAGTAAATCACGAATCTTTTGATTTTAAACATTCGATTAGATTTTATTCATTTTTTCCTGAATCTAGTGATGTTTCAGTGGGTTTATCACTTTCTATATATATAGTGTTACAAATAATCGTATAAACTACAGTTTTGTTTGTTCTACTTTTTACTATATATAGTTGATTATCCTTTATTTTTGTTAAGATTCATTTATTCGTTACTTTTACTATTAATAATTGATTAATTGTCGGATCTAGTTTGTATATATTTCAATCAATTAACTATGACATTATTATGCTTTCCAATGTTGGTAACATGTGTTTTTCTACAGTATAATGTTTGTAATTGTTGATAATCAAAATAAATAAATAAACAAATCACAACAAAATAAAAAATGATTAAAGAAGATTAAAATTTATTCTGATTATACAATAAATATAATTGGAAAGGAAGGAAGTATATAGCAAACGAGAGAGGGGAGATAAAAAAAAATAATAAAATAATAAGGAGAAATGAATAAAAGAAAAAAGAGAGTAAAATAGTAGGTGTATTTTTGTCCAAAAATATCAAGTAGGGGATTAAATGCATGTTAACAAAAAAAAATTGAATCGGGTATAATAAGGGGAATGTTGAATGAGGTTTGGTACATTTAATCCTAAGAAAATAATAAGCTACCATCCAAAGAATTATGCTAATCATAATTATTAAATCTAGTCCGGTCTAAGATGAGGGTGATGAACACAAGAAGGAAAGAGTAATTTGAATCATATCAGTTATAATTCCAAGCATAATCTTAAGGAACATTTAGTTAACTACCAATTACAACACAATCCCCAAAGTGGGAAAAAAATTGTTATGGGGAGATGATATAGCTAGTTCTCATCATTTGTATGGTTCTTTAAGAAAATTCTTTGTTACTCATTCCGCATTATACATTGAGTATTGTGTAGATCTGATCGTTGAATAATTAAAAAATAATAAAATTTCCTTACTTTTAATCATTTTAATGACTATCATACTCATTCCATATTACAAAATGAATAGTCAAGAACTACTTGATTTCTTAGCTAAGACTATCATTTACATATGAGAATTGCTTGAATTAATGTTAGCAATATAATGGAAGCCTCTTAAATACAATAGAAAATTTGTTGTATTGTGGCAACAAAATCTTGTCAAGGAATCTGACTCATTGGAGCTTGTGTCGAAAGGGACATGTGTGGGTCACACTAACCTGTTAGTTGTTGGCTCACTTGCAACTTTAATTCCTTAGTTTTTATTTATTTATTTTTAATTTAGGTGCTCCCTTAAATTTTAGTTATATTTTTATTTGATGCCTATACTTTTTTTGAAAAAAATTTATATGAACAAAATATTTTAGAAATGGAAAAATAGAATTATAGAACTTTTATTTTAAACAATTCAAAAAATTTTAAAAAAAATGTAAAGAAGGGCTAGGGGAATTGTAGGGATGGATAGGGTTGGAGGAGGGAAGGTTGGGGGCACTGGGAAGGAAAGTTTGAGGTGGGGGACCTGGGGAAGGGGAGATCGAGGTTAGGAGTCGTGGTGAGAGTGGCTAGGGTACCAGATTGGAGTCGGGGTGATAGCGGCAAGACTAAGAGATGGGTGATGGCGGGGTTTGGGGGTAAATCGGGTTAGGAAGGACGAGTTTGGGTCGCGGGATTGGGGTGGGGTATAGGTGCCGGGATGGAAGTGGGGGTGGGAAAGACTGGGGTGGCAGGGAAGGAGTGGAAGAGGAGCTGATATTGGTGGTTGGTGGTAGGTGGTGCAAGGGGGTGGTAGAGCCTTGTTGGGAAATAGAGGATGGAGGAAGATAATTAGTTTTTTTTTTTATATATTTTGATCTCAAACTTTTGTTTAATTGTATTTTGACCCCAAAATAATTCAACAAATCTCTGTCTCATTTATTTTGTTACAATTTGGCTTTTAAAGTCAAATAGATTAATTTTTAGTTATGAAGAATTCATATAGATTTATTTTATTGAATTTACTTCAATAAAAGTGAAATTTATATCAAATATTAACAAATGCAAACTGAACATTATAGTTTATCTATATCATAATAATAAATGTGTAAATAATTATTTAAAATGATCATTTGGACAAAGAATAGTATGAATTTGCTTGTACTATGTATGAGCCTTGTGCTTTATATGGAATTTATTTTTCAATGTGGACTGACATTTTCAAAGTCATTCCATTATATACAAATTTAACAGAACTACTATAATTTTAGTGTATCAATTGGTATATATATGTTGAACTATACATAATAACCGATAAATATCTTTTACTTTATATCACACAAACTTATCTAAGCACAGATGCTTAGTTCATGATATATATTGATAGTTATTGATCTTGCTTTCACATATATGATCAGCGTATTGTTTGACTTCCATTTTGTTACAATTATTATGCAAACATAAAGGGTTCATATTTATCCGACATTATACTAATCAGTAAAAGTAAAATTTATATGAAATATTAACACATATTTAAATAAATTTTTGAAAAAGTTCAAAAATATATATACAAATTTGAGTTTTGAAACTTGATGCAAAACTCTGACTATTGCTTGAAAAAAATTTCCTTCTCAAATTTTCAATCTCTGTACAAACACATGCAAATTTCTAACAACTTTCCATACTCCAACCTTTAAAAAAAAAAGTAAACAAGAACAATAAATTTAAAACCTTTACATCAACAAAACACCCTAATCTTTATAATAACGTCCTTATATTTAACAGTCATAACGAAATGACCTTTCATTTCTCTCAATGGTGACAACTATTATGCTTATTTTTCTAGGTCATTGTGTTTTACTTCAAGTTCCGGTCACATATACCAATTTGTTTCATCTTCTAATTTGTACACACAAAAAAAAAAAAAAAAAAAAGTCCACTAGATCTTAACTACAGTTGCTTAAAAAAAAAAACAAAAAAAAAAACAAAAATGAAAAAAGAAAGAAAAAAACAACTCCAAGTTATAGCAGGGAAACATACAAATTTCTCTCACTAGTAATGGATAAATAGGCTACCAACAACCTCCTACTAATCAACATACTTGTCTAAGTATAATTCGTTCACCATTGCTTAGAACAAAAAATTACACAAATGTATTAATTCATCCCACAAAGGTAGAAACAAAAAACACCAGACATAAACTACAAAAAAAAAAAAAGTATTTAAAGTATAAATTATTGTTGTTCATCGATAATACACTTATTTTTTATTGTACTTTAAGCACTTTTATATTTCACGGATTTACGTACCAAATAATTGAAAAATATTTATTCTTTACAACATGTTTTTTCTTTAAAAAGTTTTCAAAAACCATGAGTTATCCTACAATAGTTGCCACCATCGAGAGTATATTTCTTTTTTTCCTTTTTTTTTTATTTATACAAAACACATATATTCACACAAATCGCTTGAAAGATAATTTTCATTAGCTTACGCAACAATCACTTTATGAATAATTCAACCAATTTTGTTACTTAAAAATCAATTAGTTAATAGTATTTTACTCACTTTAGATATTTCCTAACAATTTAATCACACACATTCTCGATTGGTACATAATGTTTCACTAATGCTTCGCAAAAAAAAAAGAAAAAAAGAAATTGTCTTTATAATCCTTGACAACAAAACATCAAACTTATCTTTTATAAAAAGTAAAACTATTTATCAAACTATAACACACTATCACAAATCAATTAGCACAACAAATAAAATTTACAAAAAAAGAAAAAGAAAAATCCACATATGACATTGAAAAATTTGATCGACACTAGATAATAAAAATCGTGATCAGTTTTTTTTTTCCTGATTAATGTAGCATACCACGAACTAAACTTACCCTTAAATATTTTTTATCAATATATTTTTCTAAACATATTTTATAAGGCTTTAATTTTTTTAATTTCCGCTTCACAATATATGGTGCTTATTTTGTGTTATTTATTTATTTATTTTTTAAATGAGGGGCTAACAGGCAATATTCTCTCCACCGGTAGAATATATAGGTCATGACAATTCCAACATTCTCATAATCTGCAAAAACACGTGTCAATAACTTATTAGCTCAGCATTACTTCCTATCAGCTTGTTGAAGTATTTTCTTGCTTTTGCAGGCTTTTTCGGTTTTCGTCCAAGCTATTACATTGTTGTATGGCAAGCGTTACAGTTTTGTTGTTGTATTCTAGAATTTTCCGCAATATCATACTCTCATTTACTACCAAAAATTTGTTGGCGAGCAACAAATGGAAGGATGGGGTATATAAATTTGCATCTAGAACTTTATGTTAAATAAACAAGCCAAAATCCGAGTCAATGTAGGAAATTTTTTTTTTTTGAAAAATGAAAGCTTTCATTCCATTGATTCATTTAAATCATTACAAATAGAATTATTAATTATATACACAATCGGGGAAACTATCCCATTGACAATCCGATGCTCAATACCAAGTCCTAGTTTTGCAAGTTCATGAGCATTGTGTAGAATTTCCACTCCATTTTACATGGCTGACTACAACTGTTAGAAAGAAATGAAGCAGAAGCTTCACATGGTGAATTAGTGGCCATATTGAGAGTTGTCAGGCATATCATTCTTCAGTTTTTTATTACTTGGGAGACAATCACCTTCTAATTCCATAGCTTCTATACCATTTTTTGCTGCAAATTTCATACAAAGTAACATTGCTTTGATGTCGGCCCCTTGTGCATCAGGATTCTTCCTATATTCTTAGCAAAAGCTACTATAATCTCCCCCTTGATCCTGCACTAGTCACTACCCCACATGGCTTGAGCAATTTTCCTTCAAAACCAACTTGTTACATGGGTACCATATTATCCCCAAAATCATCACAAATATAGCTCCTTCTCAACAGGAAATTTTCCATCCACTATTATCGCAAGCAACTCCATAAAATTTGCAACCCTCGTACGTTTTAACACGCTCCAGCACCCCATCTCCTTCCATATATCACCTACAAAAGACAGTTCGTAATCTAGCAATTGATGTATCAAAAGAGACGACCTAAATCCAAGTCATTAAGTTGGTGAAAACACCATGACTTCGGTCGATTCAAAACCAATTTGAGCATATTTGAAGGCATTGGTTTTGGAAACGAATCTTATGCTGCATCTGAAGATGAACTTGTGCCATTGAAAGGAGTACTTTCAGCAACAACATTAGACTCTCAATACTCCGAGCAATTAATATAATTCAAGAACAATGAAAAAAATAAGAAATTATAAGCAAAAACAAAGTGAAAATGTGAATAGGACTGTCAATTGGATTGGACCGACCCGAGCTCAACCCCTTTGGCTCAAAAATAGTGGACTGAGTTTCAAATGAAGTGAATTGAGTTGAATTTGGAACTAAAATTAAACTCGATTTAATTGTAAACTGATCTTGAGCCATACTAATCTCAACCCATTTAACGCTCGACCCAAATAATTTATATATATATATATATATATATATATATATGTATAGACACACTACACTATTTTTTTGATAAAAATATGTAACATGGAATATCTAATGTATATTGTGGACTAAATATTCATTATTTAATGTTTTTGTCATATAATATTTGTACATATGAGGTGATATTGTTCAATTAGAGATCTAAATGTTTGAAATATATAATTTTTTTCTATATTTTAAAAGGGATATTGTGAGTTTGAACCAACTCGATTTTAATATGAAACCCACTTAATTTTGTGAGTTGAGCTTGAACCTCAAAGGAGTGAGCTTTTGTAAGCTATGTTGAGGCTGATTTCTATTATTTTAAAATAGAATTGAGTTTAGGTACATAAAAACTCAACTCATATAACCCAATTGACAGAAAGATACCTTGAACAAGACCCAACCTTGACCAATATAATGAATAGTAGGGGTTGTGGTTCAAGACATTTTACTACTTCTCAGCTACAGTGCCATAGGGGCCACAAATCAATTTGTTGTGTGGCTTTCATTTGCCAACCAAAATTCATTCTTCATTTGGATTGGCACATGGGATATAGCATAGGTTTTGCGTGAATTGAAGAAGTTTTCAAGTAAAATTATTTCAATCATCTTGGAATCTTGTTGCCAAATTTCCCTATAAATTAGCAGTTGAAGAATGCTTTCGAGGCACCAATTGAAAATAGATAACAAAGAATCTTACAAGTCTTTAGGAGTTGATTTTAGGTTTAGTTCTCAAGTGTTCTTTTGGGATATTTCTCTTTCGGTCGTTCAGAATATTTCTCAATGCTTTGTATCTTTTTCTTGTAATGAAATATTGTTCCCCTCTACCCGTAGATGTAGGTCTAATTGATCAAACTACATAAATTTTTGTATCTCTTTCCATTTATATTTTCTTAACATATTATGTCATTATTTTCGTTATCGTCAATAAAGGGCTCACTAAAATTAACTTTAACAAAATTTCTAAGGTTTAGATCCCAATAAACTAGTATCAGAGTTTTGACATGCGGCTTAAGTTCTAATAGTCAATATGATCGTAATGAAGTTAGTTTATGTAGAGAAATTTAGGTGGAGTGCCAACTTCGGTATGTAGCAGTTCAAAATAGAGGCTGTTCTAATTCAAGATATCACTGATATTGCCCTACAAGAAAGGGAGAATAAGCCAGGGAAAATGTCAGAGAGAACTTTGCCAACTTCGACAAAAAGGCTAAGTCAGGTGTTGTCCTAAATCTCTCTGATGAGATTTTACAGGAGGGAGCCACTAAAATCATGGCCAAAAGCATGTGGGAAAAATTGAAAGCTTTGTATGTAAATAAGAGAGTGGTGAAAAGGTTTTATCTCAGACAAAATCTGTACGTGTCTCTTATGACCGAAGGCACTCTATACTCTCACATTTTGATAAACTTGATTATATTCATTCGGATTTGAGTAATATGGAAGTTAAAATTAAAGATGAAGATCAGGGCATATTATTGTTATGTTCCCTACCCTAGTAATTTAAGCATTTTGGAGACACAATGCTTTATGGAAGAGAAACTATCTTTAATGAAGAAATCTGGGAATCTATTCTAAAATCAAAAGGTCAGATAGATAAAGATATTACTGAGAAAACTAGTGAAAATCAGGGGAAGGTTTGTTTATTAGGGGGCAGATTTGAAAGAGAGATACAAACAGTAAAAAGTTAAATAATGATACCACTGAGTCTAGTGTTATAGCTGATGTGATTGATAGAATTATACTTTTAGCCATTGATAATAATTCCAGATCTAATAATGAGTGAATTTTAGAATCGAGTTATTCTTATCATAGTGTCCTAATCAGGACTGATTTTCAACATATGATCCATTTGAAAGTGGAGTTATCGTAATGTTTAACAACACTACTTATAAAATCATTCTAAAAGTACTGTTCGAATCAAAATGCATGATGGTGTGGTGAGGACACTTACCGATGTTTAGATATGTTCCAGTTTTGAAGGAAAATTTCATCTCTTTGGGCCCCTTAGAAGCATTAGATACAAATACACCGATAAAGGTGGAGTTCTAAAAGTCACTTATTGTGCTGTTGATTGTCTTGTAGTTATGAAAGCACACAAGTCTGGTATGTTGTATATTTTGCAGGATCTACTGTTACAGGTGCTACTACTGTTTCTACTACAGATTAATCTGATACTGACATCAGCAAATTATGGCATTTGCGGTTGTGGCATATGGTTGAGAAAGGCTTGTCTATACTCAGTAAAAGTGCTCTTCTTTGCTGACAAAGTTTTGAGATGATGGATTTCTATAAACATTGGGTCTTTGGGAAGCATAAAAGAGTCAGGTTCAAATCTACAGTAATTACAAAAGAAAAAGTACTTTAGATTACATTCATTCAGACCTTTGAGGACTGTCCCGTACCTGCCTAAGAATGGTTCTAGATAGATATTTACTTTTATTGATGATTATTCGAGAAAAATTTGAGTGTATTTCTTGAAACATAAACATGATATTTTTCCTAACTTTCAAGCAATGAAAAGTTTTGATTGAGAAATAAATTGGAAAACAAATCAAGCAACTTAGAATAGATAATGGCTTAAAGTAAATTTTGTGAAGGTGAATTCAATAAATTCTACAAGAATGAAGGAATTGTTCGACATCATACTGTGAAAATAATACCTCAACAAAATAGTGTGGTGGAATGGATGAACAGAACTATTTTGGAAAAAACTCAATGTATGATCTCAAAAGCTATATTGATGAATGACTTCTAAGTAGAGGCAATCTCTACTGCTTGTAACATTGTTAATTGTGTTCATTCTGTACCTCTAAACTTTGAGACTCCGGACGAAGTTTGCTCAGATACTCTTGCTAATTATTCCAATTTAAGAATACTAGGGTATCTTGCATACATGCATATAAATAATGAAAAATTAGAACCAAGAGCTAAAAAGTGTATTTTTCTTAAATATCCATCTGGAGTGAAAAGATATCATTTTTGTTGTCCTGATCCCAAGTCACTTAAATTCATGATTAGCAGATATGTAATTTTTAATGAGTCTTCCTTGTCACATCCAAGAAAGGTGTTTCTAGTTCTTGTAATGCTGATGAATCCGGTAAGGAAAAGCATGCAGAAGCAGGTGGGTTGAAATTGGCAATACTAGTCATTCTCAACCAAGTTCTTCTACAGTTCACTACATGTAAACGAGACACTTGAAACTAAAACTAAAGAAGAAGAGTACTCTATGGCCAGAGATAGACCGAGGAGAGAAATTTGACTACTACAAAAGTATGAGAATTTTGTTTCATGTGCATGGTCAGTTGCACAGGAAACTGAAGAAATTAGTGAACCATCTACATATTTGGAGGTAGTTTCACGTGATGATTCTTCTAAATGGCTAAAACCGATGAATGAAGAAACTGAATATCTACAAAAATGGTACGTGAGTTCTTATGAAGCTTCCATCAGGAAAGAATATTGTTGGTGGAAAATAAATTTTCAAGAAAAAAGAAGGTATTCCAAGGGTTAAAGATGATGCAAGATACAAGGTAGCTACAAAGGGCTATAGTCTAGTACAAGGCGTTGATTTTAATGATGTATTCTCACCTATTATTAAATAGACATAGCTCTATACATGTTCTACTTGCTTTAGTTGCCATGTATGATTTAGAATTGGAACAGCTTAATGTTAAGACAGTTTTCCTACATGGTGAATTTGAAGAACAAATATACTTGAAACAAGTCGAAGGATTTGAAATTGAAGGAAAATGAGACCTTATTTTTCGTTGAAGAAATCCTTATACAAATTGAAGCAATCTCCAAGACAATAGTATAAGAGTTTTGATTCCTTTATATTGGGTCATGGTTATTCATGGAACATGTTCATATAGTTGTGTTTATTTCCAGAAGTTGAATGATTGTTCTTTTATTTACTTGTTATTATATGTTGATGACATGCTCATTGCTACCAAGGATTTGACAAAAATTCACACTTTAAAGTCTCAGTTGAATAGTGAATTCGAGTTGAAAGATTTAGATGCAGCTAAGACGATGCTTGGCATGGAGATCAAAAGGGATCGAGGAGTTGGAAAATTATACTTGACCCAAAAAAACTACCTAGAGAATCTAGTCGTGAAGAGGTTTGGCATAAAAAATACTAAACCTGTAAGCACTCCTTTTGCTGCTCATGTCAAATTGTCAGCTGCTCAATTACCATAGTTAAATGAAGAGGAGAGGTATATGACACGTATTCCTTTCTAGTGTAGTCAGCAGCATTATGTATGCAATAATTTGTACACGTTTGGACATTTTACAAGGAATTCGTATGGTTAGCATATATATGTCTTACCCAAGTAAAACACATTGGCAAGTTATGAAGTGGATTCTTAGATACTTGCATAGGATTCAGGCACATGTTTAGTGTTTAGGAGGAATAGTAACACTTTGCTATTGTGGATAAACATTATGCCAGAAATCTTGACAAAAGAAGATCACTTCAAGCTATATATTCTACATTAGCGATTATGCTATTAGCTAGAAAATAACCTTATAACATGTTGTAGTCTCATTTACTACTGAAACAGAATATATGATTATCACCGAGTCAATCAAAGAAGGCTTGTGGTTGAAGGGTTGAACTATTTGGTAAGTTCAATCTATATCAAAGTATAACTACTATTCATTGTGATAGTCAAAGTGTCATTCACTTGACTAAAGACCAAATGTATCATGAACGGATGAAACACATTATCATGAAGTATCACTTCATTCGGGAGACTATTGTTGAGAACAAGGTCTCTACTCAGAAAATCAACATCAAATACAATCTTGCTAACATGTTTACGAAACCTCTTTTAGTTGTTAGGTTAAAGCACTGCTTGGACGGTGTCTGTGGTGATAATTAGGCCCGTTGGAGCTTATTTGAAAAAGGTGGAGCAAATTTACTATTTTTGTGTCAAATACAAAGTCAGGGTACAGATTTATCAGCTACAGTGGCCGTAGGGGCACAAGTCAATTTATGGTATGGTTTTCATCTACTACAATTCATTCTTCACTTACACATAGATTATTGCATTGGTTTTGTGCGAATTGATGAAGTTTTCAGGTAAAATTATTTCATTCATCTTGGAAGCATGTGGCCAAATCCATTTCCTTATATGGGAGTTGAAGAATGCTTTTGAGGCACCAATCGAAAATAAATCATAGAGAATTTTACAAGTCTTTAGAACTTATTTTCAGTTTAGTTCTCAAGTTTTCTTTTGAAAAATATCTCTATTAGTCTTTTAGGATTTTTTCCAACGCTTTGCATTTTTTTCATATAGTGAAATATTGCTCTCCTCCGTCTGGACGTAGTTCTAATTGACCGAATCATATAAATTTGTGTGTCTCTTTCTATTTATATTTTCTCAACGTATTTGTTATTATTTTCATTATAATCATTAAAAGATTAGCTAAAATTAAATTTATCCAATTTTCCAGGTTTGGATTCTAACACTACTCAAGTTCAAGAATTACTCGGTTTACATAGCACAAATATTCTTATCTTATTAGAGACTTGAGTGAATCACTCTCGAGTTGTACAAGTTGTTGGCTAATTGGGCTTTCCTTGTAGCTAGCGTGAGTATGGTAGAAAGCATAGGGGCGGTATTATCTACTGGATCTTGTAGGAAAAGTCCCAACTTGACATCGATATGTCCATTTATACCTCAAGTTATACATGACAATGATTAAGGTGCATCATCAACAAATTTCCTAACTACTTTCAGTTGTGACGTCTCAATCGGACTCTATTTTGAAAATCCCCTAACTAGACTCTAACGAAAATTTGGTCGAATGCTTGTCTAACACTCGCTAGGGTTTAGGTACACTTTTAAAATTACATCTCAAATAAATAAATAAATAAATACACTACAAATCTATATGCATAACTCACAACTTAAATAAAATAAATACACCATAAATTTATACATAACTCGCAACTTAAATAAAATTTAATGAGTCCTTAAAATTAATGAGCTCCAAATAGTTATTTCCATTACGAGTTCACTGTGCTACTTTGATCAACGTATATTGAACCTTGACACTTGAAAATAAATTTTTACAAAGAAAAACTTATAAACTATTAAGTTTACTGGTTTTGTAATATCGGCACAAAACGTGCTATTTTGTTTTTAAGGAAAAATATTCATTTCTAATAATACGGGATAGAAATTAATAACCTAAAAAAAATATCACTTTTGAATAGTTACTATTTTAACACACAATGAAATAGATGGAAATTTGCGAAACATCTCATGAATAATTAACACTTAATCACATTTAGAGAATTCAGTTCACATTACGCCACACCTTAAGTTTAGAAATTTACCAAGTCATTTTAGCAACCTTATATCCCTGTTGCATGCAATAATTGAAACTATCTCTTCACTCCATAACTATATTTGGCCAAAATTATTGTAAATATTCGAAACATCTAGAACACTTTACTTGTTTCACACAAAATAAGATTAAACTTCCTAACCTTAATGGATGGAAATGTATCGAAGTGGAATATAGATAAATCATTAGCTCAGAAGCATCCCGATAATCCTTGACCATAATGATTGGACCCTACTATTTTTCACTCTATTGAAAATTATATGAGGTATAGGTGGCACACGATATAAGGACCTAAATTACTGTAGCACTTAATTCTTACAATTTTCAAATGAGATATATGCATAATTAAACAAATATGTGTTACTCAATTGAAAATTATATAAATGCTAGACGTGACTCACGGCTGTAATTGTTGTAGCACTTAGTTCGTATAACTCTCAAATGAGATTACATGTGCAATAACAATTATTACTAATTTGTGCGCACATATGATCAATAGCTCAATAAAACAACATGTGAACAATTTTAATCCATGCTTAAAAAGAGAACAAGTTGAATTCAATCTTTCAAAGTTTTTGAATACATCATAGACATTTTATGGAATACCATACTATTTGCCAAATATTTAGTCAAAAAGCTAAATAAAATATATTTGGAAAATGTGTTTCGATTGAGTAACAATTGACAACAAGAATAAGCTTCGTTTAGTTTTTGAGTAATGAGTTAAAAAAATCTTGAAACCATCATATCACTAAATACACAAGTCAAAAAATTATTTACTCTATTTCATAGCAAACTACTTTCGAACCTCAAAAACTCTTATCAAGAGAACAATATCACACTCCCGCAATAATTCGCTCAAAATTGGTCTCAAAGACAAAAGTATACAAGTGCCAATGCCACAGTTTAGATTTGACCGTGTTTATCAAAATTATCCTAATTTGAGATGTATAACGTCATTATGGTCTTTATAGAAATGGAAAGTAAGCTTGAATCACTAGAACTTTTATAAAGAAATTTTTGCAAAGTTCATATGAAAACCTAGTAAAAAATAACTCTGAAATCAATACATCAACTAGAATATATTCACGTCATAAGATCTAATTTTCAGTCCTCTTTAGAGATTCACTAAATACAATAAAAAAAGAACTAGAACATGTTAGGAAATTGGCTAATTTTCTTTTAGGTAATTTCTTTTGTGTGGGGAGTAAGTAGTTTCCTAATAGTTTACTTACTTGGAGTAGTTGCCAAGTAATTTCATATTTGTATAGGGTTTAGGTTGTAAGAAAGTTATTTCTAACTTCTATTATTACTTAGAGTGGTGACCAAGTAGTGTTCCCTATAAATAGGTGGATTGGCTAAATATAAAGACAAAATACAAGAGGATAAAATACATGTTAGGAATTATGTAATCCTATATTTGTGGTCAGAGTGTTCTTGGGGGTGAGAGAGGTTATACAAGGGTTGGGTTTGGGATTCTAGTTTCATTCTTGTATGTGTGTTTTGTCTCATAATAAAGAATGGATTTTCTCTCCGTGGACGTAGACTTGGTAATTTAGCCGAACCACGTTAAATCTTGTGTATCACTCATATTTCATGTTGTGGCTTGTTTTTCATTAAATTGTTGTGTTCTTGATTTCTCATTAGTTGTGTTTATTCTGCGTTTGATCCCAACAAATTAGTATCAGAGGTTGGTTGGGGTCTTGCCAACTATTGAGATCAAGTCGGTTGGTGGCAATTTCCAATTCAACAATTTAGTAGGTGTACAAGATTTTCTCTTTAGGATTGGAGAGTAAAGGACATCCTCATGTTCAACAAGGTTTGGAGAAAAGGTGCAGAAGGAAAAGGATGGGATGCCAACAAGTATGAAGGATGATGAGTGAGAAAGAGTTGGAATCGAGGTGCATAGATTCAATTTGACTCTTTGTTGTGGACACGACGGAATTTTGGATTATCTCCAAAAAGTTTGTATTGAAATTGAGAAAGAATATTAGGCCCTTTTACTTCTTATCTCAGGGTCTCTGATTTCTATGAAAGTGTGGCGACGTCTCTAGTATATGGGAAAGACACTTTGGTGCTCGAGAATGGGCAATTATCTGATGTCTCAAAAGAAGGCAAACCACGGTGAGATACAAGAAGTTGCATTTATTGCTCAAGGAGAGAATTGGAAAGAGATGATACTTGACGGTGAATCTAAGGCAAGTGATTCAAGGATTAAGGAAAAGGGTAAAGTTCAATGTTGATTTTGGACGTAATAAATCAAGTGGAGATATTCCCACGATCTTCATTTGGACACTTCTTCTGTGATGGATATTTTAGATTCTGGTTGTGTTTTACATGTTTTCTCCTAGTTAGAATATTGTGATGCATTTCAAGTAAAGAAGACAAGGTTTTGTCTTTAGGTGATGTGACATTTGAAGTCACGAGTATTGGAGTACTAAAAATCAGAATATTATATAGAGGTGCTTGGTTTTTGAGTAGTGTGACATATCCCAATAATACGAAAAAGTCTAATTTTCTTTGAGCCAGTTAAACTCCAAGACTATGAATTTTCGTTGAAGGTGGAGTCGTGAAAACCACACATGGCTGGACAATCCTGTTGAAAGAGAAGAAGTATTGTGATGTATACCATTTGGTTACCTCAATGGGTTGGGAGTGGAGGGATCCAAGATTGCTTCCAAATTGCAAATGGTGGTGAGAAGGAAAATCCTGCTAAAAGGAAGGGTAAATTGAGGCCTCTCTTGTGAGTCGACTAGAGGTTGAACTCGGTTAGTTTTACATGTTCATTTTCCAGTTATATCAATTGGAAATAGGATTGGTGTATTGATTCGGTGTATATAGCTAGTCACCATGTGAATTGGTAGTGGAAGGCACATGGTTATATTTTTGGTTGGTTTACATTTGCTAAAAGAACTATTCGCCAAGGTGGAGATTTGTTAGGAAATTGACTAATTTTCTTTTAGATACCCCATAAATGGTAGGTTGGCTAACTAGAATGACACAATGCAAGAGGATAAAATACAAGTTAGGAATCATGTAATTCTATACTTGTGGTGAGAGCGTTCTTGGGGGTGAGAGAGGTTATACAAGGGTTGGGTTTGGGATTCAAGTTATTTTTTTGTATGTGTGTTTTATCTCATAATAAGGAATGCGTTTTCTCACCGTGGATGTAGGCTTGGTAATTAAACCGAACCACGTAAAATCTTGTGTGTCACTCATATTTCATGTTGTAGCTTGTTTTTCATTAAATTGTTGTGTTCTTGATTTCTCATTAGTTGTATTTATTCCGCGTTTGATTCCAACAGAACAAGATCTTTATAGCATCGACAAAAAAATATACCAATCTAGTTTCATAGCAATAACAGACTTAATTCCATATTTTCTACATAAGTTATAGTTGAACACTTAATTCCATATTTTCTACATCAAGTTAGAGTTTATTATCTATAGATGTGCAATGATGACCATAAATTTCTACCATTACGGATTGTAATCATCCAACTTATATATCATGGCTTTCAGCTGCAAATATAAAAAAGATAGTCTTATGATTTCATACATATATCATAGATAGTTGTTTGTTTGCACAAACCTACAAACGAGATATAAATTTTTGAGAAAAATGCTCACCATCAACTGTTATGATCTTATATGAGAAGAATATGTAATGTAAAATTTTGGATTTTGTGTTAACTCTTGAAACTAACATATCAAATTGAAAATTTATGTATATGATAGTGTTGAATAATATTTTTGAAATGCTAAAATTCTTATGAATAACATATTCTCATATTATCACTCTTATGTGACTCAAAATTGGTTCTAGATCCATAAAGTTCTTGAAATAGATTTTTAGAAACAAATTTTCAGCCATTTTTCAGAACTCTCGTGTTGATTGAAAAGTAAAAAGGGTAATATATTTATTCTTTTCAAAAATCCATGAATCTAGTTTCTAATGAAACTTATGGAATTCAATTTAGATATTCCTATACTGAATTATAAACATTTTCCTACAAGTGCACATAGCTGTCTGTGAATTTTTTTTTTTCAAACGGTAATAATCTAACCTATTCTTATCTATCTAAATCTACAGTGAAGGGGAGACCCAACAATTTGTTGGCATTACGCACACTTTAAGGTTAGAAGGTTACTAAATCATTTGACCAACCTTATTTTCCCTATTGCGTACACGACATGAAGCAAGCTCATCACTCCATAACTGGCCAAAATTACTTTAAATATCAAGAACATCTAGAGCAATTCACTTATTTCACATCGAATAAAGTTAAATCTCCTAACTTTAACAGATAGAAATGTGTTAGAATGGATTCTAGATATAAGTGTTAATCTTGGGGCCAATACCTTGCCGATAACCCTTTACTACAACTGACTAGGACCCATTACTTTTCTCTCAATTGAAAATTATTTGAGATCTAGAGGTTGCTCACGACATAAATTATTGTAATAGTTCATAAAACTTCAAAATGAGATACATGTACAATTATACAAACATATATTGATCAACTGAATATTATACAATTTTTAGAGATCACTTACAACTTTAATTGTCGTAGTACTTAATTTGTATAAATGAGGTTACATGTAAAATTAAACAATTACATGTACACATATGAGCAAGATCTCAATAAAACATTAGAATGAATAATTTTAAGCCATGCTTGAAAGGAGAAAGATAGAGCTAAAGTTTTCTAAATGAAAATTTTCACGAATAGGACATCACTTTGGGACACATGCAGATAGCCGTCCTGTGTGGCTAAAAGTATTAGAGTTCAACCTTTCAAAACCTTTGAACACATCATAGATATTTATAGAACACCATGCTATGTTGCCAAATATTTAATAGAAAAGCTAAATTATAATATACTTAAAAATTGTGTTTCTGATTGAATAACAATTGATAACAAAAATCAACTCTATTTAATTATTGAGTAATGAGTTAAAAACATACTAATATAGTTGATCATCACAAAATATTAGATTCAGCAACCACTCTTTAAACCATTATATCCCTAGATACACAAGTCAAAAAAGCATTGCAAGTGTAAATGCAATATTTTAAATTTGACAGTGTTTAACAAAATTATTCTAATTTGAGATGTATAACTTATATCACTATGATCTTTAGAAGACACTAAAACTTTTATAAAGAAATTATTACAAAGTTCATATTAGAATCTATTAAAAAATATCTCCAAATTCAACACATTAAACTAAATCTATTCACATCATAAAAGCTTATTTAGAGATTCACCAAATACAATAAAAAAGAACCAGAACAAGATCTTTATATTGACATAAAACTCTATCAATCAAGCTTCATATGCAACAAGAGACACTTAATTCCATATTTTCTACATCAAGGTAGAGTTGATTATCTACAACTGTGCAATGATGAGTGTAAACCTCTACCATTACGGGTTTGTAATCCTCCGATTTATACACATGAATTTAAGCAGCAAATTCCAAAAAAAAAAATCTTACTATTTTGTACATTTATCATACATAGATGTTTTCTTACATAAACATACCAACTAGATGATAAATCTTTGAGAAAAATTCCCACTATCAATTGTTATTATCTTAAATGTGTACAACATATAAGTTTTAGATTTTGCGATAACTCTTGAAACTAACATATCTAGAGAAACACAAGATGAAAATTTAAGTATATGATAATGTTGTAAATTATATTTAAAATGTTAAAATTCTTATGAAGAACATATTCTCATATTATCACTCTAGTTGACTCAAAATTGGTTCCAAATTTATCGAAATAGATTTTCAGCCAATTTTAAAACCTTTCTGGTTTTGATTGAAAAGTAAAATGGGTCAATATTTTTGTGTCTTTCCGAAGGTCTATGAATCTATTTTTTAACGTAACTAATGGCATCCAATTTCAATATTTATACACTGAGTTACAAACATTTTCCTACAATTGTGAAAAGCTATCTTTGAGTTTCAGAAATGGGCTTTCAGCCATATTTCAAAACTTTCTGGTGCTGATTGAAAAGTAAAAATGACAATACATTTATACCATTTCGAAAGACTATGACTCTGATTTTCAAATACAACTAACGACGTCTAATTCTGATATTAAAATTTTTTTTTTCTACAAGTGTGCAATGCTAATATCACAAACTCACTAACATACTTTTAACACGCGACAAATCTCAATCATCAAAAAGCCAACCAAGTCCATTCAAATATTGCAAGAACTGGAAAGCAATTACAATTGTGAGCTATATTAAGGTCATCGCTGATTCCTATTTACTAGAAATAAAGAACAAGGAACAAAGACAAAAAAAAAAAAAAAAAAGTATAGATTACAACCTAAAGGTTCCCGACTAAAACTTTGTTGCTTACAAGTTGAACATCAATAATGAATTACATAATGAGGAATATAGGATCCCAATCAATCAATCTTCCAAATGAACAATAAACCACTAACAATATTCTTATACTAACATAATTTCGTTATAAATCAATATTACTTTAAGATATTGATGCACAAAAATAAACGAATACTGAAGCATGCTTTGAAAAGAATTAGTAAACAATAGAAACTCACCTCAATTTTTTTAGAAGTCTAGTACCGCCAAATTTATTTGTCACTCTCTCTCACTCTCAGTTATGTTAGAAGAAACTAAAGGGAAAAAGAATTACTTTTGGATGAGAACCTATTTACAGGAAAACTAGGATTTCAAGATTTAAACCAAATGGTAAAGGTAACTCTACACTTATCCTAAATCACACCTTTCTTTCATGCAACCACAGATTATAATATTGCTTTTTTTTTTTTTTTTGGCTTGCAGAAATCAAGAATTGTGTCTTAAACCCCCGTATTCTTTGCTATTCAAAATGGGAATTAATTAAAGTTTGACATCAAATTTGATCCGACAAAGTTTTCATAATTTTAATAAATTGAATTTGCAAATATGTAAACCTTCAAAATTTATTTAAAATATTAGTTTACTATGAAAAACTCAAAACTTAAAATTGGGATCGTCACAAGCAGTCTATATCTCACCCATTCTTACTCGACGTATTTTGCTTTGGGAACTTTTATATCAATTTGTTAGTTCTAGTTCTCTTAGTTGGCCTGTGATTGGAGACTTTTGTGAGTTTATATACCAACCCTAAAGTTTCTTCACTTTATCACATCATGTAGCATAGTCACCTCTTAGCCCAAGGGTTGCTGACACATCTTTTACTTGAAGTAATCACTAATACTTTAGATCCAATTGTCTTTCAATGCATTGATAGAGGGATCGTGAATAGCTGTTGGTTACTTCTTTCCATTAAACATCCATTTTGCACCTACCCAAGACACATTCAGATCACTGTTGTCCTCTCATACTCTCTACGAAGTCATCCCACCCATCTCCTCCACGGCTGTTCCGAGCTGACTTCATGTGGTCTTCGACCCTGGCCTCCTTCCAAATTACAAGCTTTCTGCTTCTCTCTCAACCTCCCCACACAAGTAGTCCCTCACCCTTCCTATATAACCAATTTCATAATTTCTTGGGCGGAGGAATAATTTGGTAATTTTTCTAAAGGAAACGTCAATTAGACATGAGATACAAATGCAAGGAATACAAAGTCAACTTCCACATAATCCTTCTTCTTGCCTTCTCTCACTAGATTCCTGCCTTCAACTTGAATACCATCAAGTATTGGCTAAAAAGGAGGATTTCTGGGCACTTTGGGTAAAAATTCCATGGCTCAACGCTGGAGATAGAAACACCAAGTTTTTCACGAATAAGTGCTCATCAGACGTCATTCAAATAATATAATAGGTATACAGTTTGATACTAGGCTTTGGACTTTTGAGTCGACTCAAACACTTCACTGAGTGTTTGTCACTCGCATTGTGTATTTTTTTCTGTGTTCACATCACCTTGTTTTGTCCTATATCTGACTCAACCTCAAACTTCTAGTGTGTCATCTTTAGCACCCACTCTGACTCAACTTGAGTTAACTACGAAAAATTCTTGTATGAATTAAGGTTTATTGTGGGGTCGTACATTTTGTGATTCAAATTTATTCACATCTACCAACTTGTTAATTTTTTAAAAGAAATTAGTGGATGTAGATAAATATGGATCACAAGATGTACGGTGGTCCATGCAAAAATTTTCCTAACTATTTTATTTTCTATGTTGCTCGATAAATCCCCTAGAATCCGGGCCTCGTAAATTCGATACGCTTAAAAGCTCCTCGCTAATGAGTAGGAGCTGTGGCTAACACCCAAGCATAAAAGAAGCATTTCTGCGGGATCCCGAAACCGCCAGCCACCCAAACCTGATTCATGATAAGGCCACCAACTTATGTAGACCCATCGGGCAGAGATAATCTTTCTGCGCAGTCCTGGGAGAAGTGGCAACCATTCTCCCTAACAAAGATGAAACCTTCTGACAAATCTTTCATTATCCTGGGCCAATAGTCTAGTTTTCCACCTTCCATCAATCATTTGAATCTACACCATATAGAACTCAATTTTTTGAAATAAGAACAATTATTCGATCAAGGGCTAACCCACGCACAGAGAAGGACATTAAGCTGCTAGTGATTGTCAAAGCTTGGCTCTAGCTGATAGGCTAAGAGTGAATCTTTTGAAGTTATATGAACTTTCTAGAAGAAAATTCCACGCTCCGCGTGTCACGAGATATTTAGCATTCTAATCGAAGAGTCGTACCTCTGGAACAGTGAGGTAAAACAAGGCCATTTCTGGCCATTGCCCTTCTCACGGAGCTGTACGTGGACGTTACAACTCATACAACTCCCTGCCAGTAAACTGCTAGCCTTCTTACTACCAGCATTCAAAAACTCGACCAAGTTCTAATTGGAAATTAGTTCTCCGTTCTGAGTTTAGGCTGCCATATACACGGAGATGATAGACTCAGTGTTGACTCCACTAGACTCGGTTGATTCTAGCCGATTCAGCAATCTGAGTCAGAAACTCAGCGTGACTTGGTCGAGTCAATACGACTCAAATTGTGTTCCAACAACAAAATACACCAAAAAAAAAATGATGAAATGGAAGAAAATAAAGGATTAATGGCAAAACATGATGTTGAATCAAAGATTTGAAGTAAACAAGGACAAAAATCCTTGCACATGAATTCAATTTGATAAAGTTGAGAGAAGGAAAGGGAGGGGAAATAGATAGACGATAAGATTGGAGGAGGTGGGTGGTTGTGTAGATCAGAGAGCGTGAAGGATTTCCTGAGTGTCCTTTAATGTTGAATAGCTCTCTATTGTATTTTTGTTTTCCATCAATGACTCTACTAGATATGTGTTTCAATACATTGAGGATTGAAGCCTGAAGGCCTCCAGGCCTGAACTAATTTTCTTGGGAGATTTTAGTCAAGAGGATACAGTTTAACTAGGTTTAATTGCTTCTTCTCTCATATTTAATCAATTGATAATAAGCTCAGTTGGTTCCATAATTGACGCAATTACTTTGAAGTCTTAGGTTCGAATTCTAGGATCATTTTTATTTTTTACCTACCCATGCTTTTCATGAAGAATATCCTTCGGCCATTTATTTTTTTTCCTTTTTAACCAATGCTTTTCATGAAGAATATCCATTGGCCATTTATTTTTTCTTTTCCCTGTTCTCAATAAAAAAAAACTTGTACTTTAAAATGATGAATGGACCATTCTACCGGTAAACTTGATCATTACTTCGGCTGAAAAAGTAAATTGATCATTACATCTATAATAGTGTCATATATTTTCAAAATTTTAAAAATTCTATGTCACATTTTCTTTTGGAAAAAATATGTGTATCACTGATATGTGATTGATATGCTGCTACCAATGTAGAACTTTGGCGACCGATGTAGAACTTTGACGTTCGAGACCACGACCATAATTGCGACTTTGAACCATGATTACTACCCAAGTCTCTTTCTTACGAAAATCCTGGTAAATTTTAGGATCCAATATCTACCAATATCTCCAAAATAAATTTAACCTAGGTACTATCCTTCCATCCCTCAACCATACATCCAAGTAATCCTAGTGAGTTTTGATCCATGAGCCTCGTAGCACAATTTACAAAATGTTATCTAAAGTCCCTAAGCAAAGCCTATGTTTGTCTACTATGTCTAATATATCTCCCTTCCTACCTTCTATTGAAGGTTGAAAAGCTCAGGATAACATCCTTATTGCAAACAAGGTTCTTCAAACATTGTAAGAAAAAAGGTAAAGACGGACCCATTGTAACCAAAATTGACTTTCCATGGCATATAATAAAATCTCTTGGCATTTTTTGTACAACATTTTGACCTGGACTTGCCAAGTTATTTTGTTATGCTCCTGATGTCCCGTGTTACCAGCCCATCCTAATGCGGTTATCTAGCATGCTAAACCCTCATCTGTGCTTACCCGCACTTGTGGCTTGCATTAGAGAGATCCTCGGAGTCTTTCATCTTACCTCTTTATCCTCCGTATGAACAAATTAAGTGAACAACTTCAGGATGGATTCCAGTCTAGTGCCTTTTATCCCTTAAACCCTCTATTAATATGACTGTGCTGTCGCAGGCAACCCAAATCAATCAAACTCTCAAAACTAATGCAGCAGTGGAGAGTATGAGTTGTTCCTCAGAGAACAGAGTCTATTATTCATGCCCAAACAAAGAAAAGGGTTTCAGTAATCTTTCAATACCAAAAAGCAATAAAAACTGTAGGGAATTCAATAAAAAAGGATCTTAGTTTCAGTCAATCTATCGTGGCAATTCTATAGTCGATTATTGATATAAAAAAATTACTCAGTCTTCGTATCAAGCACTAATTGAAGAATTAACTCGAATTCCAATTCAAAGTTGATTTTTGTATCTTTTCCCAAAATTAGTTATTTTTAACACACGATCTAATTAACCCTAACTATCAAATTTACCCAAACACGCTCCAAAACTTAATTAATAGAACCATTTAAAAACTAGCAAGATCAATTAGGCTAATATAATATAAGCACATGCGGTTATGTTAATTAGTTGATTTTTTTTTAAAATTCAATAACGCCAATCGAGCAACTACTAACCCTAGTGGCCTCACAGATTAAATTGAACAAAGCAGTCATTAACAATTTAGCTATGGATTGATTCAAATAATTCACTATTCTATAGTCATAGCAATGCAAGAGAAACAATCATAAAATTAACGTAGAAAAATAATCACTACTTGATATAAAAGTAAATAAATTAAAGTACAAAAGTCTCACAACATTGTAGAATCAACTATGGCTTCAATTTCCTTGACCAACAAGATGGGTTTAGGCACTCAGAGCCATGGAAAGACACATAAGAATTTTTACTGTAAAACTAATGATAAAAAAGAGAGAGTCTACCTCTATTCACTTTACAAGGGATAATTATAGGGTATACTAGCGTTATAATCCTTGCCTAATGATTAGAACGTGAAAATGCTTGAAAAAGAAGAGTTCTAGGTTCAAACGGACAAAGAAACCTGTTGAAAAATTAAAATTTCGTAACCCTACTACTGCATGTGCACATGCGTAGCTTGAACCTTGTGCATGTGTGTAGGAAACACTAACTCAGAATGTGCTCTCTGGAAATTGCGCTCATGCTCAGCTTTTGTGTCATGCATGTGCGCACTTTCAAAAGCTGGGCTTCAACTTCGACTTCGATTTTGGCCTTGATGCTAATAAAATTTGGAAAAACTCAAAATATGAGAGTTGTAGCTCTTTCTCTTAGCTTTCCAATGCATTTTGAATCAGTTTAAACGAAGCTTGGACAAGAATGTTATGCTCAAATCACAAAATAGTGTCTAGATTTACTCCCATGCTCGTGTACATTTCATCCTTGTAACTTTTCTTCATCTTTTTCAATCATTTTTCACTTCAATCCTACAAAAACTAAGAATAGTGCAATTAAGCTTATTATTAACTCAAATCTTGCTTATAATACATAAAAATGAGGTATGACATAGAAAAAAATTAAGACATTTATGAGATTATCAAATCACCCCACACTTAACTTTTGATCGTTCTCGAGCAAACATAGAATTAATACAATTAAGTACATCAAAATTTCACTCAACGCACCTCAACAATTATCCACATAAATAATCAATAATCAGTCTATCATTTGGAGTAGTCTAAATACCCAAATACTAATAAAAACCAAGACATGAGATTCATGTGTCTGTGTGTAGCCATTTAAGAAAAACTCAAATTTGAAGACACTTGGATTAAATTATGCAAACTCTTTACATTTTTTTGAACACGCTATAGCTCACTCTTCTTACACATTTCCACTAATCTAGACAACTAACTCAATTTAAATTAGGCAGAACTTTTTAGCTTGTAACGTTAAGCTAGGGTATTGGCTAGTCAAAGAACGAAAAGAATACTTCAAACAAGAAAAAGAGCTTTAAAGTAATGCTAGCCATATATTAAAATAAAATTTCTCTTCATACATGAAACATCATACATAGTACACAAACCCACACTTGCATAACAAACACCTATGAAAAATTTTAAGCAAACAAAAAGAAAGTCTCCCTTCTTCAACTTGGCCTAACATGCCAACATTTTTTTTCCACTTTATCGGACCCATTCTTCAAATTTATTTTATGTCCAATTCCAAATACGAGTACTAATGGTAGGCACTACCCGTAAACACATTAACGCAGCTACCAGTGATGGGCGCTATTTGCAACATACAAGCATTTTCAATACCTTCTTCACGCCCCCATTAATGTACACCATTCACTCAACTCAATTACCACTCTCATTCTACTATCTTTCACCCTTATGTCCCTTAACAAATAAATGTATACAATAAAGCTCTTTAAGGGACAATTTAGATCGAAAATTAAAAGAAATTATTTGAATCATAAAGATAGGTAAAGTGAGTTTAAATGAAAGAAGGCGATGGTGTTTCTCTCCATTCATAACAAATTAAGGCTCAAACAGGATACTAGGGACAAAAATTTCAAGCGGGTGGCTTGAAAGGCTCAACGACCAAAGAAGGTTCTACCTTTATCTTTATACCAAATCAAATTGTTAAAAAATATTGCCTCGAAAATGTATTAAAGCAAGTTTCTGAGATGCAATATAGGTGAGTCTACATAATTATTTCTAAGTGTCCAAACGAAAGTAATTTATGGCTAAGTGCTCAAAATTTCTTTAGAACCATTCAAGGAATGTATTAACACCTACTATTCACTCATGAATGGTTCAACTCAAGAGTTTTTACATAGAAAATTAGAGAAACGTGCAAAGCAAAACATTTTCAAAAATTTTGAAAAACTCTCAAGTCAAAAGAAAAGTTAAAATATCGCAGGAAAAATGGGCAAAATAAACAATTTATTCACCAAATAGTTAGAAAACCAGATAAATTCCCACCCCACACTTAAAAATAAACATTAACCTCGATATGAAAATAAAAGCATAAAGTATGAAAAAGAAAAGCTTCTCTGCTATTGATGCGCGTTTGGTGCAAAGTATATTCCGACATATCCCTTGATGTAAATTAAAGCTCAGTATTACACTAGACAAAAATAAATAAACAAACAAATCCCTTGAGAAATTAAGAAAAACAAGAAAATCGTAGAATAAAATTCCATAATATTCAAGAAAAAGCTTAGTCCCTTAAGGAAATACACCAGAAAAACAACGACATCACTAATACGAATATCAAGCAAATTATAAATAAAAATAGCTAGAATGTCGGATATCAACTTAAAAACAAGAAAAGCATCAAAATGTCTCAATTCATAGGGCACCAAGCATCATCGTCAGAAGGAGTGTTAGGTTCCAATTTTTGCAAAAATGGAGGAAAAGGTGGAAATGTAGATGAGTCCTCTCCTTACTCTCGCACCAACTAGTAAGCCTCCATAGTCTACTTCCAGGCATGTTGATAATGGATGTTGATATCAATCTGGTACAGCATGCACTTCTACTCCACTAAGATCTGCTCCAAAATTTCCTCTTGATTGAGCCTTAGAGTAGCTCAGTCTCGGGGTAGGCCTCCTCCTATGAAGTTGAAGCATGAGAATGAGTACGCCTAATCGGAGCCCTTGCTCCTTCCATCACAGTTGGCTTATCGGACTTTAATTTCTTCTCAGTAGGATCAATTGCTACTTCACCCTTGAACCATACAAACCAAAATGGCTTAAGCATATTAGCATTAAAGTGTCGTGCCCCAGCACTATATGTCTATTCAACTTCACCAGTACAAAGAATACTTGTAATATCATTGAGCTCCATATTAGTGTCACGAATGGCTGGCCATTCATCCTTACGCACTCGGTTGACCTTCAAAGTTGGTTAATTTTATTTCCAGAAATATCCATTTCCTTTTCCCGGATGTACATCTAAGTGTTGCTGTAATGAGTCAGGTTAGCATAAAATTCACAAACTATCGCTAGAATCGCGTCCTTAGGAGTAGAGGTAAAATGATTCCAACCACGCTCCGTATAGTAGTTCAGATCTTCGGGACTCCGGCCAATGGTGCTTGAATACCCATCTTTTTTATTATGGCTCTCTGTAAAATGTCCTTCTCATATTTATTTTGGGCTGCAACATTGAGGAATTATGCCAACACATTCTTCTTGGGCGTGTTTTCACGTTGTTGTTGAGGTCTTGAGAATGAAGAAGCCCTAGTGCTTTTACCTGTAGCTGATTTCTTTCCCATACATGCCATTCCTACAAAAATTAGACATGAAAATCATGGCAACCCAATAAGGGCTCTAATACCCAACACTAATACAAATTCACAACCCCAAATAACAATCAACCTTAGTATGCACAAGATGAAGTTCAATAAGTGAGTGCCAAAACTAAGGTATGTGCACAAATTAATGACATTCCTAGAACATGCTTAGTCAATAAAATTGAATAAGGGAGAATCATATGACATAATTGACGTTCTAGGAATTGAATTCGTGCACAAATACCTTGTGTCTTAAGATTCTTATTCGGCATGCATAAAAAGAATGAATTTTTCTCTGATATAAAGAACACACAATTGCTTCCCAAACAATAATTCATTCGCAAATAACACAAATGGCACATTTAAAATCCAATCCATGACAAATTAGGACAATCAAATGATTAAAAATCAAAACTGTCTTACAATGCAATTATAAAACCAAAAAGGAAAAGTATAACAAAATTAAATGAAATTTATACCTTGATGGAGTTTACTCTTGATAAAGAAAGAATTTGATGTTAATGGAATGAATTAAGAAGTGTTTTGATGGTAGGGAATCGTTAGGGATTAAAGAGAGGTGATAGGGAAAGGGTAAAGAAAAGGGGGGTATCGTTTGAATGGTTGTGGAAATTAGGGTTTTACCCTTTTAAAGTAACGTGTGCACATGTGCAACCTGACAGACGTGCATGTGCACAAAAGGTAATAACTTCATTTGGTTTGGTTCCTCTTGCGCACATGCACGAGGCTTTAAGCGCGCATGTGTGTGCAATGCTGAATATGAATTCCAGTCACTGGATTTTAGCACACATGTGTACCAAATGGTGTGTATGTGCGTAAATTCACTCTTTCAAGCACAAGATTTTTACTTCTAAACCACCCAAACAACAAGTGTGATCTTCAAATCTTAATGTAGTCTATTTAATTTGTAAATTCAGAAGATGTTCAACACAAACACAATGACACAATAAAAACCCTAAAAACTAATTGCCTCCCATGCAGTACCTTTGTTTGTTGTCGTTGAATCGATTTGATGCTCTTTCTTCTTAGTTGTAATCCAGCTCTTCCAAATCCATCTCCATCATATTCTTCAATGTAACTCCCTCATAATAGGGCTTAAGTCGATGCCGTTGATCTTGAACACCTTGGATGTTTGTAAGATTTGAATTTCACCTGCACGATGTGTAAAAACATTAGTAATAACAAATGCTCCAATACAACGAGATCGTAACTTACCAGGAAATAGCCAAAGACGAGTTTGGAAAATAAGGACTTTTTGACCAACTTTGAAATCCATACCTGAGATCAGTTTTGTCATGAAAAACCTTTGTCTTCGCCTTATAGATATGAGCATTGTCATATGCCTCGTTTCCAATTTTCTCCAATTCTTATAGTTGTAACTTTCTTTGTTTACCACTTACATCCGGTCTCATGTTAAGGCTCTTAATAGCCCAATATGCCTTATATTCTAACTCTACTGGGAGGTGACAAGGCTTTTCGAATACCAACCGATATGGTGATATACCGATATGTGTCTTGTAAGCAGTGCGATAAGCCCACAATACATTATTCAAATGTAAACTCCAATCCTTATGACTAGAGTTCACTGTTTTTATAAAATGGACTTGATCTCTCTATTAGACACCTCAACTTGCTCGCTTGTCTGTGGATGATACGCGGGTGATGTCCTTTGGGTTACATGGTATTTCTTCAGTAAGGCTTCAACTGTTCGGTTGCAAAAGTGAGTGCCTCAATCACTTATTAGAGAACTTGGAACCCCGAATCTAGAAAAGATGTTATTTCTAAGAAAAGGATATCTGCAACAACTTTCAAATCATCAGTATGAGTGGCTTTTGCTCACATTTCGAAACATAATCTATAGCCAATAATATATAAGAATAACCAAAAGAAGCAGGAAAAGGTCCCATGAAATCAATGCCCCAAACATCAAATAATTCACAAAATTGGATCAGGTTTTAAGGTATTTCATTCTTTTGGGAGATATTACTTGCCCTTTGACAGTTATCGCATGGCTGGCAGAATAAATAAGAATCTCGAAATATATTGGGCTAATAAAAGCCACACTCTAATTCCTTTCTTTCTGTTCTCTTGGCTCCAAAATGTCCTCTACAAGCATAAGAATGGCAAAAGGCAAGGATAGCATTGATCTCACTATCGTTTACACGCCTTCTTATCACTTGATCGACACAGTGCTTCAATAAATAGGGCTAATCCCATACATAATATTTTGTATCGCATTTGATATTCTCTCTTTTAGCCCTAGACAAACAATGGGATAACTTGTTAGTAACTGAGGTATTAACAATATTTGCCTAGCATGGTAATGTCGTTCGTGTTAAAAATAACTGTTCATCGGGAAATCTTTGTTGTATTTACAACTCATTCTCCACATGGGACAAATGACTTAGCTGGTCTACTATCTTATTCTCCATTCCACTTTTATCCTTGATCTCAAAGTCGAATTCACTTAAGAGAAGTATCCATCTTTTCAACCTTAGTTTTGACTCTTTCTTTGTCATCAGGTAACGCAGAGCTGCATGATTAGAATAAACAATTACCTTAGTACCAAATAGATAAGAATGAAATTTTCTAAAGCAAAGACAACAACCGAAAGTTCTTTTTCAGTTGTGAAGTAATTTCACTGCACGTCGTTCAAAGTTATGGAGGCATAATATATTGCATGAGATGCATTTCCAATTCTGTCCCAAAACTGCGCTCATTGCAGAATCACTTGCATCACACATAATCTCAAATGGTAAGCTCTAATTAGGTGGTTGAAAGATTAGGTTGAGATGAGGACAGACTTTGAGCTTGTCGAATCCAATTTGCAATCATCATTAAATTGAAATTACACATCCTTTTGCAACAATTTGCATAGAGGTGATGATATCTTTGAGAAGTACTTGATGAATCTTCGATAGAACCCTAGATGACCAAGGAAAGAACGGACTTCCCACACCTTGGTGGGGGTAAGGTAACGATTGAATTATATCAATTTTGGTTTAATCAACCTCAATCCCCTTAGATGATAACACATGACCTAGAACTATACCTTGTTAAACTACGAAGTGACACTTTTCTGAATTAAAAACAAGCTTAGTTTCTATGCACCTTTGTAATACCAATATAAGGTTATGCAAACACTAATCGAAAGAATTACCATATATAGTAATAGCATCCATAAATACCTCAATAATGTGCTCGAAAAAAATAGAAAATATGCTAACCATACATCTTTGGAATGTAGCTGTGGCGTTACATGACCTATATGGCATGCGACGACAAGAGTACGTTCCAAACGCACATCTAGATGTGTTAGACACGTAAATGCTGTCTTCTATTGGTCCTCGGGAGCAATGGTGATTTGAAAAGAACCTGAATAGCTATCAAGGAAACAATAATAAGCACGACCAGTTAACCTTTCAAGCATTTTGACAATAAAAGGTAAAGGAAAATGATCTTTGCAAGTTAGAGAATTAAGTTTCCTATAATCTATACAAACTCTCCACTCATTTTGAATACGGATGGGCACCATCTCATTCTCTTGATTTTTCACCACTGTAATTCCTGTCTTTTTGGGGACCACCTGGACGAGGCTAACCCATTCAGTATTCGAATAGGGTAAATTATCCCCACTTCGAGAAGCTTAAGAATCTCTTACTTGACCACTTCCATTAGCAACGGGTTTAACCTCCTTTGTGGTTGACGAGTAGGCTTAGCTCTTCCTTCAAGTAATATGCGATGCATGTATGAAGATGGGATAATTCCCTTTATATCCTCAATGGTCCATCCAATTGCTATCTTATGTTCCCTTAAAACTACTTCAATAACTTTTGTTCTTGCTCATCAGTTAAATTGCTAGAAATTATCACCAAAAAAGTTTTTCCTTCTCCTAAAAACAAATACTTGAGATGACTAGGCAGAGGTTTCAATTCTAGATCAGCTACCTACACAACAAAGGGTAAGGATTTCTCATTAGAAGTTAGCAATATAGCGTAAGATACCTCATCAATTTGCAGTGGCTCCTCAATATTACTTTCTACTTGCTCATCCAATTCAACCTCAACTTTTTCTTCAAAAACTTCCTGTACTAAGGAATCAACAATATCAATAGAATAGATAGAATATTCTTTAGTAGGATACCTCAGGGCTCTGCAAATAGTATGCTAAAAAAATTTTCCATCAAATTCCATTGTCAAAATTCATCCACATCTATCTTAGTTTTAGATGTTTTCAGAAAAGGTCTACCTAGAAAAATAGGAACAGACTCATCATTGTTTTCCGTGTCAAGAACATAAGAATATGCAAAAAAGATTAATTTGTTGATTTTGAACCAAAACATCTTCAACTACACCTTTTGAAAAGGCTAATGATCTATCTGCCAATTGAATAACAATACTAGCTTCAAGTAAAGGGCCAATGATCAAGGAAGTATAAATAAAGTAAGGCATAACATTTATGGATGCTCCTAAGTCTTACATGGTCTCTTTAATCCTTGTATTGTATATTGTACAACTAATGGTACGCATACCTAGATCCTTACATTTTGTTGGAAGATTCTTTGTGAGCATTGTTAAAACATTTTTCCCTAAGATAATCTTCTCACCTTTCTTTTGTTTTTGCTTCTTTTATGTGTACATAATTGAAGCCTAAATCAAAAATTTAGCATAACAATGTATATTTCAATAGCATCCAATAGTGGAATATTTACCTCGCATTTGCGAAAAGTCTCATATAACTCTCTGTAAGGATCTTCTTTCGCAAATTCTTTAAATGCTTCTGTGAATGGTGGCTTAGGCTTATATTCTGGCCACAAAGTTAACTTACCTTTACTTTTATGCTCTCTTATTGCATTGACCGACTTCTTTCTCCATTTTGGTCTTCTTCTCATCGACTTTAATGCGTTTAGAAATTGCTTTATTGGGCACCTCAATCTCCTTGTCGATTCTCAACACAATTGAACCAGCATTTTCCTTAGGATTTATAATTGTTTGAGGTGGCAACTTGCCAGAATTTTGAGCTTCCAACTGGCTAATTGTTGTTGCCATTTGTCCCATTTGGTTTTGTATTTATTGTGTACTGGCCTTGGTATCCTGCTGAAATTGCATCGTGTTAGTAGTCAAAGCATTCATCATTTCCTCTAAAGGCTTACTAGATTGAGCAGCTGCATTAGATTGTTGTCTATGAGCAAATGGAGGCCTGTATGGTTGGAAATTTTATCAATTTTGTTGAGGGAACGGTTGTGATAGATTAGGATGATCCTTCCATCCAGGATTACACGTATTAGAATAGGGATCATTATTTGCTTGGGTTTTCTTGGAAATCATCCCGGTGCATTTACTAGTTATAAGACTTGGGACTCATCTGGCAACGTTGGACACATGTTTGTCAGATGTCTCTTGTTCGAACAAATCCCGCAAATTTGCACTGGTTGTGTAGTTCCTGAAGCTAATTGAGGAATAAAAGAAGTTAAACTAGCCATTTGTTGTTCTAAAGATGAAACACTTACTTCATTAACACATTTGAAAGGTTGTTCATGTATTGTTCCAAATTTCTGAGAACATGCTTGCCATATTTGATATCAATTCACGGGCAGCTTCAGTGGTCAAATTATCCACTGCCCCTCCACTAGCAGTGTTGATCATATTTCTCTCATTAAATAACAGTCCTTCATAATAATACTGAATTATTAAAGAATCACTAATTTGATGGTGAGGATGTTGTGCACAGAGTTTATTGAAACGTTCCCAATACTCATATAAGGACTCATTATTGAATTGCCTTATCCCACAAATTTCTTTCTTTATATTTGCAGTTTGGGAGACTAGAAAATATTTGGGCAAACCTATTCATCACACATCTGCTCCCTTGTTGTAATACTGTCCAAAGGTAAATCAAATAACCAACCTTTTGCTTTATCTTTGAGTGAGAATAGGATTGCCTTTAACTTGATGTGCTCTTTCGAAACCCCATTCTGTCTCATACTTGTACATACCACATGGAACTCCTTCAAGTGCTTATTTGGATCTTCACCTAGCAATTGATGTGTAGTTACCTTAGGTAGAGATAACACAAATTGCACAAATAATAAAAACTCATAAATCACTATATCGTATCGTACAACCTCAAGTATACAGCATGAGTAGTAGTACAAGATGTGTGGGAATCATCCACAAAGATTTGCTTGCAGACAATTACCGAGTTTCACAAGTCCTTGTATAGTAGGCGATTCAATAAACATGTGATGGTTCTAAACTACCCAACAACTTGATAAAAATTCATATTTCAATTCTCAAATTAAGATAACTTATTTAACAAAACAAGTAATGAGAACAATTATCTACTCAATAATGTACTATTTTATGTAATCAATACAAGGGAAAGTAATCAAGTAAAAGGAAATAAACTAAATCTAATCTAGTAAAAAGACTAATTTCACACTAGAATTGAAAGCAACAAGTAGCTCTAATTTAAACTAAGGAAAGCAAATAGAGGGCATGAAAACAAAGTAACATTCATTTTCTACTACTTAAAAAGAAACTATTGATTTTGGAAGGAAACTAGATTCTAACTAAATATTTTTTGATTTTTTGATTTAAATAAGAAAACTTATAAATTTAACTAGTATTTAATGCAAAGATTTGAAAAGTTTCAATTAGAAAGTACTAAATTAAGAAGAACCCTAATTACTCTAAGAAAACTTGAAGTGAAAGCAAGGAGATTTTTAAGAATTTAAACTAGAAAGTAAGTAAAAATTATATTTTCTTAAAGCTAAAGATTAACCTACTACAAATAAGAAATCAAAATCTGAACTTGCAAGAAATTAAGAGCTAAATCTAATTGAGAATTAAAGAGGATTTGAATTTCAGACATCTAGATGTGTATAAAGACAAAACTTGAGAGTTAAGTCTTTCTATTCTATTCTAATATAACCTGAATACTACTAACTATCCCCTAAACTATGTGTACTAGCACACATCTAAAGCACTTTAAATAGTAGAGTATTATACAAGCCAAAATTAGGAATTGGCTGTCAAAATATGACAAAATTGCCATTACTGTTTTTGCTAAAGGTGAGTCCATGTCATGACATAGAATAAGTGATGTCGCCACATGGCCCAAAAATTACATTAGCCTATTTCCTTATCCATGTCACGATTTGGAAAAGTTGATGTCATGACATAGACACCATTTTCAGCAAATCTTCAATTCTTCTCAAATTGTATCTTAGCCCTCGTACTTTGTCTATTCTAACTTCCAAACTCTAATTTAGACCTGTATAATATTAAACGAATTAAGTAATCAACTCAACTAAAATTCTAATAAAAACTTATCATATTTAAAAATAACTAAAATATAAATACATAATCCAAAAATTAACTAAAGGCATATTTTCAATGAATTAACCAAAATTTGGAGTTTAAACTAACAAAAGGCCATGATTTAGAGTAAAATAACTCTAGTTTATTAGAGTTATCAGCAATACATGAAAAAAAAGGTAAAAGATGGATTAGTCCAGATTTAACTCAAAAGTCACATTTGCATCTAATTCAAGGTAAGTAATGCAAAGAGATTGTTAACTTAAGTTTGGTACTACCAACTCTCGAAGTGTTCATTGCACCGTAATAGTTTCACCCGTATCTCTTGATTCTTAGCGAAAAGGAAGTCAAAAAGTTGATAATCCCCTAATTGTCTATCTTTTAATTCCTTCCCCAACTTGCGTAGTGTTCTCTATATTTTCGGATCAATTTGGAATTCAACCTGTCCAAAAGATCATGTCACTAACATACACAATTAGTGGAAGAAATAGTAAAGCAATAAAAGAAAAATAAAAACAGAAATTAGTAGCACAAAAATAAAATCAAATTGTTCCCCAAAAACAGCGCCAAAATTTTGAATGATGACCGTGCTGTTGCTAGCACTCAAAATTGATCAAACTCTTAAAACTAATCTAAGCAGTTGAGAGTCCGAGTTGTTCCTCAGAGATTGGAGTCTAATATTCATGCCCAAACAAAGATGAGGGTTTGAGTAATCTTTCAATATCAAAACGCTACTCAAAATGTAGGGAATTCAATAAAAGAAGGATCTTTGTTTCGGTCAATCTACTGTGATAATTCTATTAGTCGATCATTGACACCAAAAATAACTCAGTCTGCATATCAAGCACTAATTAAAAAATTAACCTGACTTCCAATTCAAAGTTGATTCTTATATCTTTTCCCTAAATTGGTTAATTTTCAATACGTGATCTAATTAACCTTAACTATCAAATTAACAAAGACACGCACCAAAGATTAATTAATAGAAGTATTAAAAGCCAAAAAGATCAATTACACTAATATAACATAAGCACACTTGGTTATGTCAATTAGTTGATTATTTTTCCTGGATTTAATATCGCTAATCTAGGGAGGACAATTATTAACCATAGTTGCCTCACAGATTGAATTGAACAAAGCATTCAATAACAATCTAGCTATAGATTGATTCCAATACTTCACTATTCTATAGTCATAGCAATTTAAGAGAAACAATCTTATAAAAATAAATTAATGCAGAAAATGTGAATAAATTAAGGTACAAAAGTCTCACAACATTGTAGAATCAACCATGGTTTCAATTTCCTTGACCAGCAAGAAGGATTTAGTTACTACCGGCCATGGAAAGACATAAGAATTTTTTCTGTAAAACTAACGATGAAAAAGAGAGAGGCTACCTCTATTCACTTTACAAGGGATATTTATAGGGAATACTAGGGTTTTAATCCCTACGTAATGATAAGAACGTGAAAACACTTGAAAAAGAGTCTAGTCGGATGAAGAAATGTGCTGAAAATAAAAATTTTGTAACACTACTACTACGCACACACATGCGCAACCTGAACCTCGCGCATGTGCGTAGGAAACCCTAACTCATAGATGCTAATGTGCTCTCTGGAAGTTGCGCATGTGCACAACTACCAAAAGTTGGCCTTCAAATTCGATTTTGATTTTATCGTTCATGCTACTAGAATTTGAAGAAACTAAAAACATGAAAATTGTAACTCTTTCTCTTAACTTTTCAATGCATCTTGAATTAAGTTAATCAGAGTTTGGACAAGAAAGTTATGTTCAAAATACGAAATAGTCTCCAGATTGCTCCCATGCTCATTCACATTTCATCGTTGCAACTTTTCTTCACCTTTTTTTTTTTTTTATCATTTTTCAATCCTTCTACAAAAACTAAGAATACCCCAATTAAGTTTATTATTAACTCAAGTTTTGCTTACCACAATAGTACAGGGTAACATATAACATTTGCTGATAATCTATTGCTTTGTAATTTAGCTATGATGGCTGACACTCTGTTCCACAACTTTGTGTGGGATTCAAATATAGAATAAACCTCTCTAAATCAAAATCTTGTTCTCTCCAAATACTTGGCATAGTTATGAGAATGAGAATTATTCAAACAACTTCTATTCCTAGTGTGTCATCATTTGTTAAGTATCTAGGTATCCTACTTTGTCAGGGTCGCACTCCATCATCGACCTTTTAGTATATTATTGATTGAATCCATCCGAAGTTGTATTAGTGAAAAGCCATCTTCTTATCCTTAGCTAGGAGAGTACAACTAGCCAACTCAAACCTAGTAGCAATGCCAACCTATGTTTTGCAAATTACTCTGTTTCCACAGCATATCACGAAATAAATTGATCATTCAGTCTGTAATTTTATTTGGGGTCAAGTTGACTCTAGGAAACGGTGGCATCCCCTTGCTTGGAAAACTCTTACTCAAAAAAACAAATTGGTGGTTTAGGGTTCTAGCCAGTCACTTGGTCAATCAATCTCATTTATGAATCTGGTTTGGAAAATGCTGACTCATCCACATTTATTATGGGCATAAACTCTTAAAAGTTAAATATTTTCCACATGGATATTTGGACTGCCAACAAATAGTCCATGATCCAGCCCTTATTGGAAGTCAATTATTATAGTTCATGACAACATTCAGGCTTAGTATAGTGGCACATTGGAACGGGAACGTGTATTTCGGTTTGGTATCACAACTGGATAAGGGCCTGGATCCTTACAAACACTAGTTGAGGGTCGATTTCCCCGACATTAGGACAGCAATGGTTTCGTAACTTTCCAAAAGTCATAACACCTGGATCTTTCATAAAGACACCATTTTCTACTGAAGGAGCTAATACAGATTATTCAGGATATTCTCCTATGCATCATCACCCTTGGCACAGACTGACCATTCTGGCCTAGCTTTTCTAGTTATTGGTCACAAAATCTACTTACCTTGCCCTCCTTCCTCGATCACAGTTATCTAGTCCTGGAACTAGCTTTAAGCTCTTCACTGTCCTCGAAAAATTCTATATTTCCTATGGAAATTATGTCATGACCGCCTCTCACTACAACAAACCTACGCTGCTTACCATCCCCTAATTGCTTACCATATGTCATCGCGAGCAACCATCAGTTCATGCAATTTAAGATTGTCCCTGAATACGCACTCTCTAGTGTATACTTGTACCCCAGTCATGACATCCATGTTTATTCACACTCATCCCCCTCCAAATATACATCGCAACCTCTTTTATCAACGTCAAATGTTATCCTTGGTATCTATGGTTTGCTTTGACTTTATATTTTAGTTTGCATTCTAGAATTGACCTCATCTTGAAATACACTGTTATTTCCCTTGCTCAATAGCACTCTGCAATTTATACTAGAATTTTGGATTACAACTACCTTGCCCCATCACCTTAAACGCATGCCTCATTCGAACATTCCTGTAAGTGATTTTACCATAACTGCCTTATATGTCTCTCCTCATTGTTATGGTAGTTCTCCACCGCCTTTGAAGCTAGAGCTGGTGTGAGTTTTGCAAGACTTAGCAGGATGTTGGATCCTTGGCTATAGTCGCAGTGACGGGTACTATCTTAGTAGCGAACTGTATGTTATAGCCTGTCCTTGATGACCTTCAAATTGCATAGAATGATGGCTTTAGGGAATTGGAAATATTTATTGATGCTACTACTGCGGTGAAGTTATTACTAGTGTTACTGCTAGAGCAATTTCTATTCCGCCAGAGTAATTTTGAGGTAAATGCCAAAATTGTCCATAAAAGAAAGAATTTATTTTCCTTTATTTCTGTGGGGACCACATAAATCTCATCTCATTTCTCATATCACATCCACAAGTCTTGGTCGATGTCACCTCCTCTTCCCACACCCGTCTACACTCCTCAACAGTTCAAACATTTGTACAAACCCCAGAACACATGGCTCTACCCCCTCCTATCTAAGCCATCTCTTCACCTTCTTCCTGCCTCTAGATTTCCTTCTTTTAATTCATTTTTTTTTCACCGATCTCATTAATTCCTGTTGTTAATGTCATTTAAAATTGAGCCAGTTTGACTACTAAACAAAAAACAGGATGATGTAAATTGGCATCTTCTTATTCTGGATCTCAAATTCGAACTCCATCACAGTTCATCTTCTTCTTTTCTTTTTTGGTTTTATTTCATTGCAAATTCTTTTTTAATTTATTGCTGGCTCCTCTAAGCATGCTTCCAATTTATATGCTTAAAACTTAAATTTGTAGAGAATTTCACAAGTGATTTTGTGAAAATTTTATATATATAATTGTGTGTTCAATTTTTTTCCATTCACGCATTTTTTTTTTGGTAATCAACGGGAGATTGAGGCATAAATAGTGATTAAAAAAATTATAATGGCTCTCAACTTAGACTGAGAAGATAATGAATTTGATGGTAAATATTTGATCTTGAGAAATTAAGTGGGTTGATTCTATCGAATCGAGGAATGGTATTTGGAGTTGGGACTTGGGACGTTTGCAGAGGAAGAATGGCCGAGATGAGTAAAATGGATTTCACTCGGCTAGAGGGTCGATGACGATAGCTGCTGCGCATTCCACTAAACTAGAATGGAAAATACAATCATAAATCTGGTCATTAGATCTCACTTATAAAATTCGTAATAAAGATTAAATTTTATAAAATCATACTTACATCAGTTAATATTACAAATTTTATAACATTTAATTCACTTCACAAGATTTACAAGTACGGCTATAAATCAGGTTTACATAAATATTTTCCAACTAGAATTAGTAGGAAGCAAATAAACATAGCTGACTTTTAATGGGCAATTTTTCTATTTAAAACAAGAAAAATACTACCATAAACCCGATTTTAAGCATCACCTATAGATTTCGCGATCAAAATTAAATTTTATAAAATTTTGCTTAAATCAGCAATTATCATATATTCGATAATATTTAATAAACATTACAAAATTTATAAGTAGAGTTATAAATCAGGTCTATCTAAATATTTCCCTAAAAACAAAATTGCTCAGGCAGTGTAGGAATTCCTCTGGCATTAATGCCTGCCTGAAGTTATTACTTGACCCGATTGACCCCCGATAGGCTCATAACCGGCATTGGATCTCCTGTGTCAAAGCCTACACTTTTTGGTATTAGACTCATGTTACACCATGTGATGGGGTGACATTTGTCCCTCATTTATTATTTTGTCATTTTAAAGATACACATGTCACCCCATCACATGGTGTAATATGAGTGTAATACTAAAAAGTGTAACAGATGATTAAAACTCTCGTAACCCCTCTTATCCATCGGGCAATGGAGCAACAAGATTCTTTTGTTATTTATACATATGCCCCTACTTTTGTACTTTAGCGGCTAGAACATGATGTAGCCGAGTTGCTCACTTGAGACGTTAGGGAATTTAATTTCCTTTGATGCTTCACAATCAGGTGTACTAATAATACCACCCAATATGCACATTTTACTTCATAATGAAATCATTGTGTTCTATGAGGAAAAAATATTTTTAATCTTTTAAATGAAACAAAGTATTATAAGAACTATAAAGTCCAATAAAAACCTAAATTCATACCCAATTAAAGCTTTTGGGAACTAATAAATCACAAGCTTACAATAAAATTTCCAAAAGACAAAAGCATCACATATCGAAAGTTAATAAATAAGAAGCCAAAACTTATAAACTGCAAAAAAATTCATCACAACCATGCAAAACGATCATCAATTTGGTACAATTAATCCAAGAAATTAATATCCAAAGAGAATCAGTTACTACTTGCTAATTCCATCAAAGTTTGGTATTTTGTGAAATTTTGATAGAAGTGGCAGTGTTTTGAATTAACTACGAAACAAATGGTTTAGACTTAAATTATTGTCATAAACTTTTATAATTAATGTACCCTCTCCGTACATTTATTTTGTTGTCGTTGACTTTTATGGCCAAACGTATCAATTTTGTAATGAAAAATTCATATTGATATATTTAATTTTTGATGAAATTTGTGAACAAAAGTGAAATTTATATCTAATATTAGTACATGTAAACTTAAAATTTTTAAAAAAATAAAAAAATTTTATATAAAATTGAACTTTAAAAAATGACCAGTTAACAAAAAAAGCCAAATTATGTTGCAATATTATTGGGATGAAGGGTAATATGATAACTAGTTTCTGCCTACTATTTCTTTACACTGTATCACTCTAGTCAGATACAAGTTCATTCGCTGTGTTTACACAACCCTAAACCAATTAACCTCCCACCTAGCTACCATGTACAAATATGTTGTAGCTGGCTTTTTCATTCTATTTGTCTCCAAAATAGAGATGCAACCTAAATTCGGATAAAATCCTCTTTGCATTCCCAACTTGTTAGTATTATTTTTCACATTAACTATGAATTTTTTTACCACTTCATAGTCTAATATTTTCTTTTCTTGCCACTTCGATCAGTCTAACCATTAAAATAATCCATCAATCTTAATGGCTTCCGCTAAATATTAGAATGAAATGACAAGTAAAAAAACAAATTAAGGTGCAAAATGTCGAAACAAAGTTCATGGACCACGGTGCAAAGTAGAAATTGGTAACAATCAATCAAGCATAAAATTAAATTTTTTAACTTTTACGTTCATTCAATCTGGATGAACAACAAAAAACAACATCGCAAGCATAAATTAAACATTTAGCTCACCCAAGAGACTTTAACAACATATGCAAGTACTTGGCAGAAGATTGAACCTTGTCTCATATGTAAATATAGAAAGGATATATTTAGTTCTTCTGTGTATGTTAAGTATATAATATGGTTGTTAATCTTGGGATTGGAAGTAAGATATCCACAAGCTTCCTTATTTATGTAATTATCAAGCCTATACAATGGCTTGTCTTGTATTTTTACAATACACAAACAATATATATACAAGTTTTCCCATAATCTTGTTATGGTATCCGCGCCCCAACTTGGGTCCTGAAATATCCCTGTTCTAGCCAAAATTCTTGGATCGTTCTTCAGCCAAAAATCTCTTGGTCCTTGTTTCTATCAAGCTCATCTAAGTTTGGTTCTAGCCATTTTTGTTCTTCACCATCACCACCATGTTGCTTCCCTTTGCCCGTAGATCATCGCCCCAATTTTTTGATTGCTGGAATCTCTATTCCACACACCGTCACACACCTCAAATTTGTAAGCTGACCTAAAATTCAAGTTTGTCAAAGCTTGAAGAAGATCAAAGGCGTGGTTAACAAATCATGCCTTCATTCAAATTTGGTAAAAGCGTGGTTTATTAGTCAATCAAAATTACACCTTCAATTTAGTCACTGATAACTCTAGAAAATTAGAGTGATTTGCTTATTTATTTTAGCATTTTGTTGGTATTTTTTGGATATTAGAGTTGAATTATTTGTTTTTGTTTAGTTTCATTCCATGTAGTATTTGCATTTGCATTTTCGTAAATATATTCATATTAATGTTAACTTTAGTATAATTTGCTAGTTATTATGTTTAATGGTCTTTGGTAGGTTTAGATTAAAAGGTATGGAGTTTACAGAATAGAAGATTCAGGGAGAAAAAGGGCAAAATGAAGAGATTCGAGGTTGTTGAGGAAGGCTCCATACAGCGGTATGGTTATTTGTATAGAAAACGATATCGTAGTATCAAAATGTGAAGTTTGAAAGGCTTATTTTGAACTTGATACCGTCATATCGTTTTCATGTACTAAATTGATATCGTTGTATGGATACGCGTTAGGATTTTTAATTTTTATCACATGTAATCTTTTGCCTCAATCTACCTTTTAAAGCAAAGCTTGTACTCTACTATGAGACACATAGTGTAGGTGTAGTTATAATTTCTTAGTTTTAGTCTAGTTTAGAGTAGTGTAGGAGATTTCTTGACACTCAAATCTTTCTTTAATTAAAAGTTTTCTTTCTATTTCATCTTCAAATGTAGTTTTAATTTCTTGCAAGTTTAAATCTTTATTGGCTTAATTTAGTGGGCTTTCTCTTAGCTCCAAGTAGATATGATTTTTATTTTCTTTTCATTTAAATTTCATTCAATCCATTTAGGTTAAAAATCTAGATTTCCTGAAAAGTTCTTTGTGTTTTTGCTACTTTTGGTGATTTCGTAGTTGATCTTTAAATTCTTGTTGCCAATCGATTAGAATGCTTAATGAACTTTCATCAAAAGCTCTTTTAAAACAAAAAATTCTTAGATTTAACTTTAGATGTCAACTCATTTCCTATAATTGTTTAAAATGAAGTTTTCTCAACTCTATAGTTTAGTTAATGCTTTCCTAGTTAAAATTAGTCTAATAGTTTTAATCAAGCTTTCCTAATTTAATTTTACTTTATTTCTTAATTTATTTTTTACTTGATTTATTAGATTAAAGTTAATTGCTTTCTTTGAGTAATTTCTACAAAATTTTTGAGTAAATTACTGCTTTTCCTATTAGAAATCTTTACATATTTTGCTAGATTAAAATTCTTGCTTTAATTATGAGTTCATTTATGCTTCTTAGGGTAGTGATTAGTTTTAACCTTTATTTTGTTTTTTAGATTAGCTATTTACTTGCTTTCTTAGTTTAGTTAGTTAATTTTGGTGTTTTTTTATTTGTTTTCCATTTTTAGTTAGTGACAAACTATAAGTGATTTTTCTAAATCACAAAAAGAACCCTATAAGCCTGCCTACAATCCTACCTTATATACTTGTGAGTGTGAGGGTAAGGTTTAGTGATCGTTTATGTTTATTTTTATCACTTGTTATTTGAAATCTTATCACAAACCTAAATCTTCTCAACAAGTTTTTGGCATGCATTGTCGGGTATTATTGTATAACGGCAATATTATTTACTTTCGAGTCTTGCTAGATAGACATTTTATTTTAGTTTAATTTTTTTGTTTTAGTTGTCACTTTCATTTGTTTCTTTTTTAGTTAATATTTAATTCTTGTTTTTGTGCTCTTGTTGCTTGTGTTGATTTGCTCTTGGATTTTCTACTATAATGCATGATGCTTGAAGAAGAAGAAATCATTAGCCTTGATTTGGAGAGGGAAAGAGCATTAAGAAGGATTAGAAAGGAAAAGCAAGTTCAACAAGAGTTAGAGAGACACAAGATGGCAAATCCTCAAAATAACATATGAGTTTAATGAGAATCCCAGGGATGATGACAATGAAGTGAAAGTGTAGGAAACAATGGGTTAGGTGGTCTTGGTAACGGAGTACGGGCTAATGGTAATGGAGATATAGGCAATAATGGCATGGACTACATGCCAATGAGAGGCCACTTCGGGAGTATTCCATGTCAACTTTGAAGGAGCAAACTCTAGTAGTGCTTGGATATTGGTCCAAACAAACAATTTTGAATCAAGCCAACGCTAATACAACTGTTACAATCACATACCATGTTTAGCAGAGGTCTGAACAAAGCACCTTACACTCATTTTACGCTAATACAACTGTTACAATCACATACCATGTTTAGCGGAGGTCTGAACAAAGATCCTTACACTCATTTTATGAATTTTGGAGAGGTCATGGATACCTTTAAATTTAACGGTGTGCACTCCGATTGCGTGTGCATGAGGGTGTTCTTATTTTCTTTTAGAGACCAGGCAAAATGATAGCTTCAATCGCATGAGTAAAGAACTTTTAAAACATGGAACTAGTTTATCCGAGAATGAAGATTCTAGCCAAGTATTTTCCCCTATCTAGGACCACAAGACCAAGAATGAGATAACATCCTTTAAACAAAACACGGGATAGGGACAAAGTGAAGCTTGGGAACGGTTCAAAGAACTTCTTAGAAAGTGTCCCCACCACGCGATTCTTCTATGGCTCCAAATATAAACATTCTATAATGGACTCTATTAAGAGACAAAGTACATTGTAGATGCTTCGGTAGGGGTTCCTTATCAATATACCAAAGAAGGCCCAAAGACTCCTCCACATAAAGGCCTCAAATTGTTATCAACATGACCCGGTGGCTCAACCCAATGCCCAACAAAATGTGCAACAAGCTCAAGCACAACAACCTCAAGCTCAAGGAGGTGTACTTCAATTGAATCACAATGATGTTGTTTTGGCACAAAATGGGATGATGGTTAATGTGATGGTTAATTGGACAAGAACAATTGAAAATCTTGGAAGAGGAAGCAAAGTAAATGTCATATCTTTTTTCTCACAAGGAACCATTAGTTTGTTATTTTTGCTTTGGGAACATTTGAATAGACACTATAAAGTACTCATGGGAGGTAATGAGCAAATGAATTACATGACTAAACAAGCCCCTTCTTCAATGAACCATCCTAATGTGTATGGCAATACTTACAACCCTTCCAGGGGAAACCATCCTAACTTTTCATGAAATAATCAACCTTCTAGCTAAAATACTCTTCCACAAATTTTTTTGAGCCAAGCTTTATCTTCATGGGCATCAACAAGGAACTTGGAGGCTCAATTGCTCCAAGTAGCTAGGCCAGTTAATGAAAGGCCAATACGAGCTCTTCTAAGTGATACATTTCCTAACCCAAGAGATCAAAATCAAAGAGATCCCTATGGAAGAGAACAACTTCAAGATACTACACTTAGGAGTGGTAAAATATTGGATAAGGTTGGATAGAGTTTGACTTCAAATGCTATAAAAGGATGAAAAGCTTATGTATAATGATGTAGAAGAAAGGAAGTCTTGAAAGCATGGGCAAAGATAAAATGATTAAAGTGCCTATTAAGTCCCTTAACCAACAAAATAAAAGTAAGGATCCACAATTAGAATTGACTAAACAAGCGAGAATTCCATTCCTTCAAATGTTGAAAGAAAATGACAAAGCCAAGAAGTTTATGAGATTTCTAGTGGTGTTCAAGAAAATAAAGATCAACATCCCATTCATGAAGCCCCCAGAAAATATGCCTAGCTATGCCAAGTTTATGAAGCAAGTCCATACTACATAGAGGAAACTTCATGGGGACGAGATTCTTTGACTAATGGAAGGTTGAAGTGCATTGATAACAAGGAAGTTACCTCCAAATCTCAAATATCCGGGTTCATTCTCAATACCTTGTGAAATAGGAGGTATCCAATTTGAAAGGGCACCATGCGACTTAGGAGTCTTGATTAATCTCATGCCTTTCTCGGTCTACAAGAAACTCAATGGTGGGGATTTGAAGTCTACTAGTGTATTTTTGCAACTTGTGGACAGATTGATATTAAGTTTTCAAGAGGGATAGTCGAGATGTTATCATCAAGGTGGATAAGGTCTATCTTTCAACGGGTTTTATAATTTTGGATGTGGAGAAAGACAAAGACATCCCAATCATACTAGGAAGACCTTTCCTAGCCACTGAACATATTCTCATAGGTGTCCAAGAGGGGAAGTTGGATTTTAGAATTAATCATGAAGTTGTTACTTTTAATGTCTTCAATTAATTAAAAGTTCCTTCTACTTATGATGACCTAATGAACATTAATGTGATTGGTGATTTGGTTCATGATTTTGTAGGTACAAATTGGAGAAATATCCATGGGAGAAAGTAATGGCTAACATAACCAAGGTGAGCCAATATGTTGAAGAGGCAATGGAGTGCTTGAATCTCTTAGGTGAAAGTGGTCAAATACAAGAGAATGGAAGTGGTAAAGATAATACAAGTAAAGGGGGGTCTTTGACCAATGAACCCTCCAAAATCTCTTCCATTGCTTTTGCAATACGTTTACCTTGGCAATAATAAAACCTATACCGTAATTGTGAATGCCTTCTTGACTTGTGAGTAACTTAATATATTGATTGTTGTTCTTAAATTGCATAGAAATGTCATTGTTTGGTCCATTGATGATATCAAAGGAATTAGTCCAACGATTTGCATGCATAAAATTCTTTGAATGAAAGACATAGGTTGATTAGACACAAAAGAGGTTGAACTCACATTGAAAGAGGTTGTAGTCTTGAAATCACTTGACGCCGGTATTATTTTCCCGATTAGTGATAGTGAATAGGTTAGTCCAAAACCCAAGCATGCCTAAAAAAGATGGTATTACCATGGTGCTTAGTGATAGTAATGAGCTTCTTCCTTCTGCCCAAAAAGATAGATAGTGTACATTGATTTTAGGAAGTTGAATGAAGCCACCCAAAAGACCATTTCTCTTTTTCCTTCATTGATCAAATGTTAGAGAGATTGACCGGGTTTGTATATTATCATTTTCTCGATGGCTTCTGCTTCTGGCATTTTCAAATGGTAATATGCCTGCTAGATCAAGAGAAAAACACATTCACATGCCTTTACGGCATATTCGCAAAAAGGAGGATGCCTTTCGGGTAATATAATGCTCCTAGAACTTTTTAGATGTGTATGATTGCCATCTTTCAGGATATGGTTGAGAAGCGCATTGAGGTGTTCATGGATGATTTTAATGTTTTTGGTACATTCTTTGATGATTTCTTGTTCAACTTGTCAAATATTTTACAAAGATGTTAGGAAACTAATTTGACTCTTAATTGGGAAAAATGCCATTTTGTAGTGCGAGAGGGAATTGTGTTGGGGCATAGAGTTTTATCAAAGGGAATAGAGGTAGATAAGGTTGAGGTGATTGAAAAATTGCCTCCGCATACTAATATTAAGGGAGTTAGGAGTTTCTTGGACATGCAGGTTTCTGTTATAGATTCATTAAAAATTTCTCCCATATTGCTTGATCCCTGTATTCTTTGCTTCAAAAAAATTCAGAGTAAGTTTGTTTAATTTTGATGATGCTCGCTTAAAGGCTTTTAATGAATTCCTTGTCACCGCACCTATGATTGTTACTCCTAATTGGTCACTTTTCTTTGAATTGATGTGTAACACTAGTGATTATGAGATAGGGATACTTTTATGCCGAAAAGTGGATAAAATTTTGCGTGTCCTAAAATATCCAAGTAGAAACTTGAATGAGGCTCAAATGAATTACTCAACTACGGAAAAGGAATTGCTTGCTATAGTTCTTGCATTTGACAAATTCCATTCGTATTTGATTAGCCCTAGAGTTATTGTTCATACTGATCATCCACATTGAAGTATTTGTTCTCTAAGTAAGATGTAAAACCTTGATTGCTAATATGGATACTTCTATTGTAGGAATTTGACTAGGAGTTTTTAGACAAGAAAGGATGGAGAATGTGATTGTGGATCATCTTTCTAAAATAGAAGGATCAAGGTTAGCTGCTTAAGAAGAAATCCCCATTCAAGAAGAATCTTCTAACGCCAGTAGAGAAGTTGTTAGTATCTAAGGATGCAGACCCTTGGTATGCGGATGTAGTGAACTGTCTAGTTGAAACGGTGGTGCCACCTTTCTTGAGCATGAACCAAAGGAGAAAATTCTTCTTGGAGATTCAGCATATTATTGGGATGATCCTTACCTTTTCCGCCGGTGTATTGATCAAGTTCTTAGAAGGTGCGTTCTAGAGGAAGAAGTAGAAGATGTTTCGAGACATTCCCATTAGTCATCCATTGGAGGCCATCATGGGGCCCAAAGAATCGCCTCGAAAGTCTTGCAAAGCTTATAATATTGCCCAAATATCTTTAAGGATTTGATGAGTTTTAAAGTGTGACAATTGTCGAAAGGTCGAAACATTTCAAAAAAACAACAAATGCCGTTAAATGGAATTGTTAAGATAGATGTATTGTGCTTGGGGCATAGACTTTATGGGACCTTTTCTAACTTCATATGCCAACATTTACGTTTTGGTTACAGTCGACTATGTCTCTAAAATGGGTAAAAATAGTTGCTACACTAACCAATGATGCCAGGTTGTTCATGAAATCCTAGGAAGAATATTTTCTCACACTTTTGAGTGCCACACATGATCATAAGTGATGGGGGGTCTCACTTTAAGAATTCTCAATTTGAGACCTTCATATCCAAGTATGGGGTGAAACACAAGATTACATTAGCCTATCCTCCCCAAACTCGGTTCAAGTGAAAGTGTCTAATCGGGAGTTAAATAAAATCTAGGAGAAAACTGTCAACAACTCAAGGAAGGATTGGTCGCGGAGTTAGATAATACACTTTGGGCATACCACACCGCGTTCAAGACCCCAATTGGAATGTCACCGTATCATATGGTTTATGGTAAATCTTGTCATGTCTAGGTGGAGTTAGAACATAGAGCATATTGGGCCATCAAAAGCTTGAACTTTGTTTAGAAGAAGCTTGTGCTAAGCGACTCTTAGACTTGAAAGAATTGGATGAATTTAGAAGGGATACATTCTGAGAACTCCATGATTTACAAGAAAAGAACCAAGCTTGGAATGACAAGCATATCTTGAGGAAAGATTTTGTTACTAGTGATCATGTTTTGGTCTATAACTCTAGACTCAAATTGTTTCCTAGGTAGCTCATGTGTAGATGGGAGGGTCCATATCAAGTGGTTGAAGCATTCCCAAATGGAGCTTTGGAGTTAAAAGGGATGCACTAAATTTTCAAATTCAATAAGTATAAGTTGAAGCTTGATCATGGCGATCCAAAGGAGAAAGGCGAACAATCATCCTTTATATTGATACTTGTGTCTTGCGTACCATAGTCAAGCTAATGACTATAAACAAATGCTATTGGGAGGAAACCCAATCTTTTTTTCTCATGTTTTTGTTTTGTTTTTAATTTAATTTCTTGTTAAGATTTGATTAGGTTTAAATTGGTTAAATTAGGTTGAATTTAGGTTTGAGTTGTTTTGTTATGTTTATAATAAGTATTTCTAAGAAAACGAGTGAAATCTATGTTCACCAAGATTTGTGTTTTTCATGCTTGTAGGAGTTGATAAAGTATGAGGTGAAGTTGAAAAAAAGTTGCAAATGTTTGGACAAGTATGGAAAATGGCTTATATTGAAGTTAAAGCCCATATTGTGATATCAATTTCCCATACCATAGTATCAAAACAAACAATTCAGACAATACCACGATATCGATTATCCATATCATGGTATTAAGGTGAACTTCTGGGGGTGCTTTTCAATCCAATCCCATATATCGATATCAAGTTAGTAAAGGAAAATGGTATTGCGATATTGACCCTTACCTAGAAAATTTTCTTGCCCTATATCACAGTTACAATATTGATACTGCAATATAGAAGGTCGCAAAAAATGCTTTAAAAGTAAATTTTTAGCCTCTTTTGTCAAAAACCACTTTCAAACTCTAGCCCCTTTCTTCTTCTTCTTCTTCTCTTAAATTCCCTTCTCTCTTTCAACAACTCCTATAATCCACCATAATCTAACCCAACAATAAACCCTATAAATTTCAATTCCAACCATCAAATTACCAAGAAATAGTGTTTTTCTCAAGATTCAAGGAGAAATTCAAGGTTTTCAAGGGTGAATCAAACTTCAATTCTTCAAAGTAAATTCTTCTAGTTATGTCTAGAATCACTCTTAGGGTATTTGAGGATTGATTTTGAGCATTATTGTTGAGATTTCCCTAGAATTTTGTGGAATTGAGTTTTTGTGATTTGTGACTTTAGATTGGTTTGTGACATTGTTGCTTAATTTGGGTTGATATTCTTCTAATGTCTATAATTATTTTGTTTGTGGATTTGTCATCTATTGTTTATGGATTGTTTGAATTAATCTCAAGTGTTGAAGAAATAATTTAGGTCTTTTTGTGAAGGGTTGTTTGAAAGTCTCTTCAAGCATTTTATTGGATTTATTTGTTGATTATTTGATAGGAAATCATGCCTAGAAGGGATTTTAGAGAAAGAGGAAAGGGAAGAGGTGAATCTTCAAAGAAAATAAATGAGCTGATGAAGGGTTGAGTGAAATTCTTGAACTTAGTGATGGTTTCATTTTTGTGAGATAGGGCCAACAAAATTTTAAATCCTATAAAAAACATGAAGTAATTAAAGAAAAAGCATTTGATTTATCAAATAGAAGAACAATTGATTGGAAGGCAATTGGAGCAGCTCAATGAGAATAAACCCTAACTACACTATTTTAGTTAAGGAATTTCATTGCAATCTTTGTGATTTAGTTGATGATAAGTATAGAGTCTGTCGTTTTTGGGTAGGCTTTTTCTTTTTTTCGAGAAAATCAATGCCTTTTGTAACTTTCCATATATTTGCAACATTGAGTATAGAGAGTTCATTCAAGGTAGGAAAGACATGGAGGCAATTAAGAACCGGTTACGTGAATTGGATTATGAATACCGCCGGTGATACTTATTTGAGACTTTCTCACGAAGGTCTTAGATTCTTGCCCAAAATATGGTTTTACTTTGTGAGTTGCAAGATTTATAGATCAAGTAAATCACAGTGTAGTGAGTATGGTACAAAGGAATAAGGTTTTTCTAGTTTGTGCTATTTTGGAGGGCATGCCACTCAACAATGGGAGGTTGATTCGGTAGGGCTCTTAGCTAATGGGATGTCAAATCATCCAAGCTTTTATTTACCAAAATTGATTTTATTTTTATGTCTTGATGCAGGATGTCTGATAATTCCAGGAGAGCCTCAAACATTTGAGAGAGGCCAAATCAATAAGGAGTACATACAAAAAATGGTGTGTGAGTTAGACAGGCATCAACAAACTGTCGAACCACCAATTCAACTAACTCTACCCATCTTCATGCAAAGTGGCAATGTCTTCGACGCACCACAAAGTGAGGAAGAAAGAAATAAACTGTACGGTTATTGGACCTATAGTCAAATGCTCATCCACCCCAACTTGGCCCTGATGGCGAAAAATGCTCAACCTTCTCTTGTGAACACATGGATTCATCCACCACCACCCCTACATGGTATTATGGAGTGCCTCGAGGAAAATACAATTACTTACCACATATGGGGTCAACTCAAGTAGAACAACAAGGACCGGTAGGAAGAAATGGACCAATGAATGAAACTGATGGAGTTCGTGAAGAAGTCTTTGAAGAAAGCCAACATGATGGAGTTGAGGGAGACAATGAGTTAGTTATTGAAGAAACATCAATGAAGTCAATGATGTAGGTTGATTCTTTCCAATCTTGGAAAAGACCCTTATCCTTACATCCTTGAATCCTCAATTTCCCTTTGAATTATGAGTTTTGAAAGTGAGAAGAAACATTTTCACTTTTTAGTTCCTTAGCATTACTTGTACTTCTGTATAATGCTTTCTTTATTACTTTTTGGATATTACTATTTAGTTAATTTTGTTAGAATAAATTAGCTAAGTATAAATAGCTAAGGTGAAGGAGATTTTGTATTTGTGCTTGAATGGTCGATTGAGTTTATTGAGGTTGACATGATATACTTGATTTTGGTTACTCATGCCTTTGTTTCTCTATTTAAAATCAGTTTATGTAGGTTGTTTAGTTTTGAGTAAGACTTTGGGTCAATTTGGTAGGACTTTACCTTTTAATTATGGTTTATATGCTTTGTTTACAATTATGCTAGTCTTTGTTTGCTTTATTTTGGGTGAGTGGAAGGATGAGTTATACTCATCACTTGAATAAAATGACAAGTTTGGGAGCGTTATTTCTTGATCCTTCGAAATGGTCTTATCTTTTGTTGTTCGAAAGTGCTGAAATTGAATGTAGGTAGCAATTCATGTGAAAAATGGGCTTTTAACATTGAAACTTGATAAGCTCATAATTGTTCTCTGTTTTATGTGTCATTTACCGCATTTTAGGTATTGTAAGCAAGATTTGAGTTAATATGAAGTTTAATTTAGTTATTCTTAGTTTTTACATGGTTGAAGTGAAAAAGGATTGAAAAGAATGAAAAAGATGAAGAACAGTTGAAAAGGATGAAATGTGCACGAGTATGGAGTAGAGTTGGATGCTATTTTGTATTTTGAACTCAATTTTCTTGTCTGAGCTCTAACTGATTTGATTCAAGATGCGTTGGAAAGATAAGAGAAAGAGCTACAACTTTTGTGCTTTGCACTTTTCCAAATTCCTTGAGGATCAAGGTCAAAATTGAAGCTGAAGATTATCATAGCTATTAGAAATCGCAAGCATACGCACCCCAAGAGCTGCACACATGCTCAATTTCCAATGAGCAAAGTTTTGAGTTAGGGTTTCACACACACGTATGAGGTTCAAGATGCCTGCATACGCGCGTAGCAATAGCATCACAAGATTTTTATTTTTCAGCAGATTTCTTTGTCCGATTGGACTTTTTTAGTTATTTTCACATTCTTATCCTTAGGCAGGGATTATAAACCTAGTATTCCCCATAAATACCCCTTGTAGGATGAATACAAAGGAGGAATGACACTTCTTCTTCGATTTTCATCATGAGTTTTTCAGCAGAAATTCTTGTGCATTCCTCCATGGTACTTAGTGCCTTAGATCTTTCCTGTTGGTCGAGGGAATTGAAGTTATGGTTAATTCTAGTATGTTGTGAGACTTTTGTATTGGAATTTATTCGCTTTTTATATCAAGTATTGATTATTTTTCTACATTAATTTTATGATTGTTCTTTTTAAATGCTATGACTGTAGAGTAGTGAGTTATTGGAATTAATCTACAGTTAGATTGCTTTTGATTGCTTTGTTCAATTCAATCTATCAACCAATTAGGTTTAATAATTGGTTGATTAGCGTTGTTGAATCTAGGGAAAATAATCAAATAATTGACATAACCACGTGTGTTTATGTTGTATTAGTCTAATCGATCTTGCTAGTTTTTAATGCTTCTATTAATTAATCTTTGTCGCGTGTCTAGATTAATTTGATAGTTAGGGTTAATTGGATCGCATGTTGAAAATTGACCAATTTAGGAAAAAGGTGTAAGAATCAACTTTGAATTGGAATTCGAGTTGATTCTTCAATTAGTGCTTGATATGAAAATTGAATTATAATCATTGGTGTCGATGATCGACTACTAGCATTTCTATGGTGGATATGATCGAATCCAAGATCCTTCATTTATTGAATTTTCTCCAATTTTAAGTCTTGCAATAGTTTTTAGTCTTAAAATTGTTCCAATCCCCCATTTTATTTTGAGCACAAATAATAGACTCCGTTCTCTGTGGGACTACTCAAACTATCCACTGCTACATTAGTATAGAGAATTCGATTAGTTTTCGGTGCTTGTGACAACACTAGCCAAAATTTTAGCACCATTGTCGAGTAACAGTTTGATTTATTTTTGTGATATTAATTTATGTTTTTATTTTCTTTTATTGTGTTGTTATTTCTTCTACTAATTATGTATGCTAATGACATGATCTGTTGGACAAGTTGAATTCTAATTTGATTTGAAAAATACAGAGAACACTACTCAAATTAGGGAAGAAGTTACGAGATAGACAACTAGGGAAAAATCAACATTTTGACTACCTTTTTGCTGAGAATCGAGTAGATAACAGGATGAAACTAGCACGGCGCAAAGAACTCTTTGGGAATTAGCGGTGCCAACCTTAAATCAACAATCTCTTTGCATTGCTTATCCCGAATTAGATGCAAATGTTACTTTTGAATTAAAATATGGACTAATCCATCTTTTACCTTCTTTTCATAGATTGCTGGACTAATCCAACACAGCAATTCGCTCAACAAAATCAATAGAATTCCTAATCGTACAGGCCTTCATTTTCTCAAAGACAACAATCTAATCCACCTGCTCAATATGGTAACTATTTAGTGAAAATGATGAATGCTTTAACCACTAACACTATGCAATTTCAATAGAACACCAAGGCCAGTATACAGCAATTGCAAAATCAAATGGGACAAATGGCAACAGCAGTTAACCGGTTGGAAGCACAGAATTTTGGCAAGTTGTCCTCTCAAACACAATCAATCCTAAGGAAATTATTAGTGCAATTATGTTGAGAAGTGGATAAGAGGTTGAGGTGCCCAACAAAAAATTAGTTTCTAAACATGTTCAGCCCAAGGAGAAAGAGGCTAAAGGTAAAAAAGATGTTGTTCAAGGCAATAAGAAAGGAAGCAAAGGTAAGTCAACTTTCTAGCCAGAATATAAACCTGAGCCACCATTCCCTTAAGCATTAAAGGAGTTTGCAAAAGTGGATCCCAACAGAGTTATACGAAACTTTTTGCAAATGCAAGATAAACATTCCATTGTTAGATGCTATTAAACAAATACCTTGTTATGCTAAGTTTTTGAAGGAATTGTGTACCCACAAAAGAAAGCAAAAAGAGACGAAGGTTAGGAAAGTAGAAGTTGGGAGTAATGTTTCATTTATAATTTAGAAATCTCTTCTTGAAAAGCGCAATGACCCAAGTATGTTCTTCGTTCTTTGTAAGATAGGGAATACAAGAATCGAAAAAGCCATGCCAAACTTAGGTGCATCTGTTAATGTAATGCCATACTCTATTTCTGATGCATTAAAAATAGCACCTTTGAATTAGACTAAGGGCATGGTAATTCAATTAGCTAATAGATCCTTGGCCTATCCAAAAGGGATAATAGAAGATATCTCAGTTCAAGTAGAGAATTTGGTTTTTCTTACTGACTTTTATGTGCATGAAATGGAAAAAGATGATTCTGTTGTACCTATTTTGTTACGAAAACCATTCTTAGCTATTTTCCAAACTAAGATAGATGTTTCTATTGGCACACTTAGCATGGAGTTTGATGAAACTAGTGTTAAGTTCAACATTTATGATGATGTAGAATCTTCGAAAAATTCTAACTTTGTTTCCATAATTGACATGCTTAAGCCTAAACTACAGGAAATTTCTAGATCTATCAGCAACAATGGGGTGAAAAAGTGTCTAAGTGAACATTTTAAGAAAATTTGTGAGAGCTTGTCTTCCAGTGCTAATTTACATCCGCCTATGGTAGCAATTAGCAGATCTTTCATGTCTCAGTAGATGGGTGAGGTAGGTTCTAATGATTTACCAATACTAAGAAGTTTTGTGCTATTTGTTGTGCATGAACCAATTCCAAATTACAACTGTATTCTTAGTCATCTAAAATAGTATCTTTTAGAGGAAAAGGATAAGGAAAAGGTGATAATTTCTAGTCAACTAAAAGTGTCCAAAGAAGAGAAAATTGTTCAAGTCTTGAAAGAACAGAGGAGGTTGTTCAACGAAAACTTCTTGATCAATAAAACCATTTAAAAATGCACTTTTGACGTTTATTTGAAACAATTTGAAATTGTTAAAGCAAGGATATGCAAGAAACATGTGAAAAGATTCTAAACGAGCAATGGGTGCAACGGTTTCATCAAAATCAATGCCCTCTTCTTGAGCATAACCCTTTGCAACAAGTCTGGCTTTGTTCCTAATGATTTCACCTTTATCATTTAATTTGTTTCTAAAAACTTATTTTGTTCTGATTACAGAATGAATTGATGGTCTTTCAACTAAGGTCCATACATTATTTTTCTCAAATTGGCTAAGTTCATCTTGCATAAGGCAAGGACCCAAGATTCATTATTCAATGCATCATTGATGCCTTATACACACCTAGTTATCAATTAATGGAACACCTAAATCCTACTACTAACTAGATGACATCCTACAAGTATACAGTTGTCAGCTAGTAGTAAAGGGAAGTAGGGATCGTTCCCATGAGGATTGTCGGATAGCAATTACCAAGATTTATGGGTGCTTGTGTAGTTAAGCAAAATCAAGCGATGAGTGATAGACCTATTCTAATAAAAACCATAATATTAATTCTAACCTAAATTAACCAAATTAAGACTAAAATTAAAATCAAGCAAATCACCCAACTAAAAGGACTATAAAAGAAAAGCCTTGAGTATTAAAAACAACCATTTCTAAACTATAACGTGGAAAGAGTTAAGCTAGAAATCTAAATACTTTTGGATTTTTTATTGAAATTAAGAAAGCCTACTAAGAATTAACTAGAAATTAAAGCGAGCAATTGTGAATTCTGAAATAGAAAGTAAGAAATTATCCGATCACAAGAACCCTAATTTTCCAAAAAAAAAAAACCTAACTTGAAAGTAAAGAAATTCTCACTAAATTAGACAAGAACGCAAATAAAAATTATATCTACGCGAAGCTTGCGATTAATCCACTACAATTATCTAATCAAAATTTGAACTTCACAAGAAATTAAAAGAAGATCTAAGATGAAAGTAAAGAGAAATTTCTATTAGAGAAGTAAACTTAGAGTTCAAGCTATCCTAAACTATCTAAAAACTAACTAAAACTATCCACTCCTCTCTCTTACTAATTCTACTTAGTTAAATAGTGCAGCATTACACAAGGTAAAATTAGGGGTTTTTGGCTAGAAGTTTACAAAATTGCCCTTACAACTTAACTCTCAGCGAGTTGAGATCGTGGTCTGGAACATTTGAGACCGCGATCTCAACTCAAATATAGTAAAACAAATTCTCGAGTCGAGATCGTGGTCTGGAACAGTCGAGACCGCAATCTTGACTCTCCTTTCAGCATTCTTCATTTCATCCATTTTGTAATCTGGTCCCTTGAACTTTGTTTCTTCCAGCTTCTAACCTTTAATATTTAACCTGCATAATATTAACACCATTAAGTACTTAATTAAACTAAAAATTTAACACAAACTTATCATAATCAAATCAAGAACGAAAATACAAATACATATGAAAGAAATTAACTAAAATCTTCAATTACTTATCCAATTTCGGAATTTAAACTATCAAAATACTATAATTTAGAGGAAAATAACTCTAGCTTACTAGAGTTATCACACCCCCAAACTTAGCATTTTGCTAGTCCCGAGCAAAACAAAGGTTAACATAAAATGAATCCGACTAACATTCAAACATTTAAACACCTCCGAAGTTGCCGTGTTACTTGATGAATCATGGATGTACTTAGAATAGTTAAGAGATATCTAAAGAAATTTTCAACACTACGTGATATGTGAAGTATATGAGTGAATCAATCCAACATTGAAATTTTGTTTTACATAGAAACACACAATTCATTCATTGCACAAGATTTCACATCACCAAGCATTACCATTCTCGAAAAGAGTTACCAAAAGTTTTAGTTCTTTTCATTTGAAACATCATTACTTCTCAAATCACAAATATTATAAAGTTAATCAACTCTCTCAACTAGGCATCACGAAAATAGAAGTTCAATTAGGAATCAGCTTAAATGCAATTCTCACACATTTCGGGAATAAAACTCTAACAAGGAATAAGTAATATGAGATTAATGATAAGTATTACAAACATTTACTCCTTAACTTATTGGTATACTAAAAATGCAATTCCTAATGGCTTAATTCGAAGAAACAACATTGGTACATGTCGGAGTCTCGTACTCGCCTTATTACTACTCTAATGGCTTATTTCGGAGAAACAGCATGGATGTATGTCGGAATCCCGTACTCGCCTTATTCCTAAATTTTTTATCAGCTCTAAACCAAGGAAAATGAGTGAAATGTACCAAAAATTAATCTCGAATATCAATTATTAATGTCACAAATTAGAAGAACATTTCCTATGCAAACACACAAAATGTCCCAAAATTCCTTCTACTTCATTTAACTCATTTCTTTCCAAAAGATAGTTCATCAACCACATAATATAAGTGATTTTATAAGAAACAACATTTCAAATAAATTTTCCTAAAATTTCAGCACTTCTTTTTGAAAAATAGTAATGCTAAGTTTATGAATTCTTTATATTGCAAATGAACTACTCACTCACACAAAAATTCTTGAAATGAATCAATCATATACTTCAATCACAAAGCATTAAACACCAAAAGTTATCATCATTGAGTACCTAATTGATAAACTTTCCATCCATTAATCATCAAGTGGCAACAGAATGTACAAAATGACCATTTCCAACACAAAAGATAAACACCCCCAAACTTGTCTCTTTTATTCTAATTGATGAATAATTCATCCTTCCACTCACCCAAAATTAAACATCAAGACAAACCCAAAAATAACAAAAACTACTTAAACTATAGTATCCTACTTTTAAGCCTAGAATTAAAATTGAGTAAAAATGTCAAGAGCAACGGGGCCATGCATCTCACCGATTAAGCTTAAAACAAAATCAACATTCCATTCAACTCATCAAAGATGGCATCAGCTTAGGGCCCTTAGCCATGTTGCTCTTATTAGGCAATAACCAAACTTCACCAAGTGTCAACATGAGAATCCAAAAGAATTCCATCCATAAAGCATCAAAATGTATCAACTTGGCATCAGTTTAAAACCATTAGCCAACAAAAGAAAAACTAAAATCTTTAATTCCAAAGACTGAAAGTAAAACAAAAGTAATCTAAAGTAATCAAAAGCTATGGTGTCCAAGAAAAACAAGGAAAATTATCATCATCCATCAAATTGATCCAATGATCAGGGTTGGTCTTCATCCATGTTGAAACAAATGGTGTCTTCATCTCTTCATTCCATCTCATCTTGACTTTCTTCATCGTCACTAGGTTTTGCCTCTTCATGATCATCATCCATCAAATGGCTTGTCCCCTCCAGTCGCACCCGCGTGGCTAGATCCCTCATGATGTATGGTAGCCACTGGTGGTGTGTAGTACTGTCCACGAGGTGGACCAAAGTGCCATGCCGGAGGTGATGGTGACTGGACCCAAGTGCCTAATGAAGTAACCTTTAAAGCTTCCCCAACAACAGTCAAGTTGTTATACATCACCATTTGACTGTACGACCAGTACCTTTGTAGATCATTCTTTTGTTCTTCACTTACCGGAGCATTAAATACTACACCTGGGGGTATCGGAATCATTGAAGTTTTTTGAGGTGGTGGAGGTTGTGGTTGTGGTTGGGTAGGGTGCTCCTCCTGGTGGTGCTTCTCATATTCTCTCACCATCTTATAAACATATTCCCGATTGATCCTTCCTCTAGGATGTGTCAATGATTCCAATCGACCAATCGGGCAACCCACTATGGTGCAAAGATGGTGAATTAGACTAGGGGCATAAAATATGGGTCGTCCCGACCTACCACTCTCTAAAATGTTATCCCTATCTAATAAGGTGACAAACATTCACCGGGATCCCAAACATGATGGCATAGACTAAGAGTACCTTGTCCCTTTGGCTAAAGCTCACAGCATTGGACCCCCAAATGCAGCTACTAATTAAATAAAACCATAACTTAGTCACTAAAGAAAGTCCTTGATGAGCAAATTTTAACTCAGTGGTAGACGAAGTACTCTTAATCCACTCTACCCTTCTATCACAAATGGCATCTTTGATTGCATTCATATCCTTATTTTTATTGTTCAAAAATGCCAAATACTGACTAGAAGGTACGGGAGTATGTTGAAATACGCATTAATCACATCAGCACTAAAGTCTACCAAAACTCCTCATATGCGTACCTTGGCATCTTCTAACTCACATAAATTACAATGAAACTTTTTGACTAACTGGGTAGCCCCCGATCTCGACTCTCCTTCCAGCATTCTTCATTTTATCCATTTTTCAATCTGGTCCCTTGAGCTTTGTTTCTTCCAGCTTCTAAGAATCCTTTAATATTTAACCTGCATAATATTAACACCATTAAGCACTTAATTAAACTAAAAATTTAACACAAACTTATCATAATTAATTCAAGAACGAAAATACAAATACATATGAAAGAAATTAACTAAAATCTTCAATTACTTATCCAATTTCGGAATTTAAACTATCAAAATTGTATAATTTAGAGGAAAATGACTCTAGTTTACTAGAGTTATCAATCATCTACACGTTTAGGTTTTGAGAAAGCAATGCACAATTACTATTCAAAGGTTTATGAGATTGAGTTTTTATCCCATCGGATGAATCACCTATGATCAAGTCTTGAGGATGACTTGAGACAAATTTCCATGCTTTTGGAAGATCTTTTGGAGTTTATTCGTTCTTTTCTCCTTCTTCATCCAAGTGACGGGAGTTGTCTTCATTGTTTGACGTGATCTCTTGATGTTCTTCATGAATAGTGAGCTTTTCAATCTCCTTTTGAATACCTACATCTTCATCTTCATAATGAAAGCTACATTCTTTGAAATGACATCATTAGTTCAATCAAATGTAACATGCACAACTTCTTCAATTAAAAGAGTTCTTCTATTGTATACTCAGTATGCTTTCTTGTCACTGGAATATTCTACAAAAATTCCTTCATCTGATTTTTTGTCAAATTTTCCAAGGTTTTCTTTGACTTTTTAAAATGAAATATTTAAAACCAAAAACTTTGAAATAGATCAGAACGGAACGAGAGTTTATAAGGCATTTTATTTAATATAGGCCTCAATAGAACTTGATTCATAACATAACAAGCCGTGTTAACGGCTTCGGCCCAAAAATATTTTGGTAAATCACATTCACTAATCATAGTTCTAGCGGCCTCTTAAAGTGTTCTATTTTTCCTTTCAACAACATCATTTTGTTTTAACAACCTAAAATTTAAATTCGGCTCCATTATCGTTTCTTAAACAGAAAATTTTCAAATTCAACAAATTTTGAATTTTGGAAAACAATTTTACGACCTTTTCAGGAAATCTTCATTTTTGTGAACAAGAAATGGTACCCAAGTATACCTAGAATAGTCATCAACAATCACAAATGCATATTTACTACCACCAAGACTAGCATGTTGAGTTGTACCAAACAAGTCCAAATGCAATAATTCCAAGGGTTTAGAAGTAGAAACACAATTCTTTGGTTTAAAAGACACTTTAACTTGTTTACCAAATTGGCATGCATCACAAATTTTGTTTTTCAAAAACTTTAATTTTGGCAAGCCTCTTACCAATTCATTCTTGGCAAGTTTTTCAATTAAATCCATGTTAAAATTACAAAACCTTCTATGCCAAAACCAAGGATCATCTATAGAAGTGGTTAGGCATTTTACATGGCTACTACCAATATTGTCAAGATAAATCACTTAAACATCAATGTGCCTAGTTCCTTTAAATAAAACAGCATAATTTTTATCGAAAATTAGACATTCACGTTTGGTAAATAACACGTATAGATTTTTGTGACATAGTTAATAGTAAATTGTAATTCAAATTATCAACAAGAAGCACATTCTTAATCAAGGTGTCACCATTTTTACTTACATCACCAAGACCAATTGATGTTGCTTTCATATTATCCCCAAAAGTCACCTTTCCACTACCTTTGGATTTGAGTTTGGTGAAGAGAGATGCATCACCCGTCATATGTCCTAAGAAGCATCCACTATCTATGAACCATTTGATATCCTTGGTGATATTCATTTCCTACACAAAAAATTAAGTGATAACTTTTAGTACCCACATATTCTTGAGTCCAGAAGAGTTAGTAAAATGACTACGAATCCATACGGTATTCATACCAAGTTTTTCATTTCTCTTGACATAGCAATTATTTTTCACATGTCCATGTTGTTGACAATAATTGCAAATAACATTTTTATTTCCATAAAAAGATGATTTTGATTTTACAAAGGATAAATCATTTCTTCTAAAGGTGACAAAGTTCTTGATGATCAATACATTTCTATTCTTTTTCAAATCAGCCACAATATTTTCCTTTTTTCTATGCAAGAGAATATTCAAGTCATCCAATCTTTTCTTCAAGGAGACTTGTTCTTCCTTGATTCTTGTTTTCACATGCATTCTTTTCTTCAAATCACTGATTTCTTGTGATAACCTATTATTTTCATTCACAAGTTTAGAGGTAGCATTCAATAAAGCATTTGATTTCTTTACTAATTCCTTATTTCTAGCATATGATTCCTTTAAGCTATCATGCAATTTTAAAATCAAAGCGTCAAGATCATTGTCATAATTAGAGTCATAATTAGAAGTTACCTCATCATCACCAATGGCCGTAGAGGCCATTTGTACCGACTCCATTTCTTCTTCAACTCTTCCTTCAGAGTTGCAATCATCCCATGTGATTTGGAAATTGTTGAAGCAGGGCTTTCTTCCTTCCTTTTTCTTCTTAGAAGGACACTCATTTGCAAAGTGTCCGGGTTGACCGTATTCAAAGAACTTTTCATTTTGCTTTTCTCATTTCTAGCCATGTTGGTCTTCCCTTTGAAATTATTTGAGTTGATAGCTCCACCTCTTCTCATTTTCCGTTTATTGACTTCGTGTTTGACAAATCCTTTGGTGATGAGTGCAAGATGTACTTCATCAAGATCTTCTTCTTCTAAGTTGATGGGGCCATTTTCATCTTCTTCTTGAGAAGTCTTTAATGCAATGCTCATTTTTTGCCTTGCTTATTCATCATCCACAACTTTGACTTTAAGATTCAATTCATATGAAGTGAGGGGATTAATTAGTGATTCAATGGGCATTTAATTTAAGTTCTTTGCTTCCTCTATGGCTATAGTCTTTGCTTCCCATTCTTTGGAGAGGGCATTTAAGTTTTTGCTATTTTTATCACCCAAAAAGTATTCCTTTCCCCAGGCTTCAAGATCCTTGGTGATATCAATGAATCTACAATATATTTTATCAATGTTTTCATATGGTTCCATCTTGAAGGACTCGTACTTGGCAACTAGTAAGGATTTCTTTTGCTCTCGAACATCATTGCTCCTTGCACGAATTTCCATAATTTATCCCAAATTTCTTTAGCAAAAATGCATCATTGACATGAGTTGATTCATTAGCTTCCAAGGCATTGTGTAGCACATTCATTGCTTTCACTTTTAAGGTCAAGTTTGCCTTGTGTTGTGGACTGAGCTCATCCCTTGTCTTTTCTCTCCTATTTGTATGATCATCAATGATGGTAGCTTCAAAAGGACCTTGACAGATTTATGATATACGACAAATCAATATCAATGGATTGCAAAAATATTTTCATTCTATCTTTCCAACTAATAAAGTTTGCCCTATTAAACATAGGGGGTCTTGTGATAGATTGACCTTCAAAAAATAAAGCATTATTGGTTGCCATAAGGGATCTTAACTCAAATGAAATCTAAGCACAATAAAGAGACTAATGCTCTGATACCAATTGTTGGCCCCAAAGCAACCTAAGAGGGGGGTGAATTAGGTTTCTTAAAAAAATTACTTTGCAAAATACGCACTTAATGAGTTAATAAAATCTTTTTCACTAACAAGTAGATTAATAGAGATAAAAACAATTAAGCTTATGAAGAATAGAAAAGGTGAAGAAAGAGATTAAACAAATAACACTTCCAAGCTACCAAGCTTGAAGTGTTGATTTACAAGAATGCTACTCCTTAAATATGGTGAGCCAATAATCTCAAATGTACACAAAGTAGGACAATCCTTGCTCACACTATTCTCTTTAGTTGAGCCAAAGATTTTACTCTCAACCTCACTTTTGTACAAGATTATCAATGCACTCTATATTTTTGAATAGCAGTTCCAAAGTACACACTAATACAATTTTGGTCAATAGCTAATTTGCACTCAAATTTCTTTTCTTCTTCCTTGTATTCAATGTGTAAGACTTGTCTTTACCTTATCATCAGAGTTCGTATTTATAGGTGCAATAAATTGGGTTGTAACTACCTCCCAACAACTCAATAATAAATGCTCAAAAAACTAGCCGTTATAGGTTTCGGGTGTTCGATGAGACATTATTGTTGTGCGTCCGACCCATCGTCCTATCTTTAAATATAAGCGAGTAGAGAATGTCGTTCGGACGGCCGAGCTTGCGTCTGTTCCATCGTCCGAACCAGGTGTGTTTCAAAGGTCTCCCATCGGATGGAGTATTATGTCCGAAAGGTTTAATGCCTATCAGGGAATTTTTTTCTTTTGGACAGTCATCTTCATCTGATGTAAGCTTCTTTAGGATGGTTGAATACGTCTGTTGAAGGTACTTGTAATACTTGATTTTGCCAAACTTTTTTGGATGGAGAATACGTCCGGGGAATAGTTCTTCGGACGCCCCAGTGCATCCGTTGTAGGTGCATAGAAAACTTGCTCTCTATCTGACAGTTTGGATGGTGAATTGCGTCCGTGGTAGTCTGGGTCAGACGATCCTATACGTCGGAGAAATGTAGTACTGTTCGGATGGTGTACTACGTCCAAAATGTACGTTTCAAACAAACAAAATGGCAGACCCGTACAACTTGGTTTAAGAAGTTGTAAAATGCACTTGTCATCATCAAAATAAGGTTTGTGGATCATTAAAGATTCTTGGACTCCTCAACATGGGAGTTAATTAATTGAGAAGCAACTGCATCAAGTCGAACCAACAACAATAAACAAAGGCACTGCATGGGAGGCAACTCATATCCCTTTATATTTGATTTAATTTATTTGCTACTAGGGTTTTTATAGGGTTATTGAGTTCATGTTGGAAATCATCTTGATTTACAAGTTAGACAAACAAAATTAGCATTTGAAAGGTCTTGCTTATTGTTTGGGTGATTTAGGAATGAAAATTTTATCCTTCGAAGTGTGATTTATGCACATGCACATCATTTAGTGAGCAACAATCCCCTTAGCATCGCACACATGTGCACACTATAAGCCCTATACATGTGCTCGAGACAAACCAAAGGAATCGTAGCTATTGCCTCGCGCACACATGTGCGCCTGCCAGGTTGTGCATGTGCGCGCGACACTTTAAAAGGGTAATACCGTTGTTACTGAGTTACCTAGCATTCAAACGGACCACTCCTTCTTTCTTTCTACATTCTCCTCTCAACTCCCTTCAACCCCAATGTTCCCTACTATCAAATTAACATCAAATCACTTCTAATTCATCCCATTAACATCAAAATTTTTTCTTTTTCAAGGGAAAACTCCATCAAGGTATGAATTTCATTAATTTTTCTTTTACTTTTTCTTTGTGCGTTTCAAACTGAATTGTAAGAAAGTTTTCATTTTTAATCGTTTTACTGTCCTACTTTGTTATGGATTGGATTTTAAACATGTGGTTTGAGTGATTTGTGCATAAATTGTTGATTCAGAAGTGATTGCATTTTCTTTATATAAAGAATATTCATTCTTCACTTATGTATGCCAAGTAGTTTCTGAATTGTCTCGACGAATAAAATCTTAAAACACAAGGCATTGGTGCATGAATTCGATTCCTATAATGTTAATATGTCCTATGATTGGTCCTTATTCAATTTTAATGCCTAAGAATGTTCTGTAGGAATGTTCATATACCTTAGTTTTGGCACTACTTTATTGAAATTCATATTGTGCACACTAAGGTTTGTTAGTCAGGGGTTGTGAATTTGTGTAAGTGTGGGCTGTTAGAGTCTTTACTTGGTTTCTGTGATTTTAACATCTAATTTTTGTAGGAATGGCAAGAACGGGAAAGATACCATCTAGGGGCAAAAGAGCCAGTGCTTCTTTGTCGTCCCAACGCGAATGTGAAAGCATGCCTGAACAGATTGCTGAAGCACAATTTGTCAATGCTACAACCCAGAATAAGTATGAGAAGGATATTTCACAGAGGACCATAATTAAAGAAAACGGTATTCAAGTACCTTTGGCAGGGGTCATTGAAATCAAAGCGATTATACGCAATCGTGGTTCGAATCACTTCAGCTTGACTCCCAGAGACGTGGTACTACTAGTAGTGTATGAATTTTATGCTAATTTGAGGCATTACAATGACACCAAGGTGTATGTCTGGGGAAAGAAAGTGGATATTTCTTCCAATAAGATTAACAGGCTTTTGAAGGTTAATCGAGTTTGTAATGATGAATGACCAACCATTAACGACACTAATATGGAGTTGAATGAGATCACAAGCATGCTTTGTAATGGTGACGTTGAATGGACATATACCGCTGCTAGAACTGTTGCATGACACTTTAATGTTAATACGCTTAAGCCAGCCTGGTTCCTATGGTTTAAGTTCATATTTTCTAGCCTTTTTCCAGTCAGTCATCTCACACATGTCACTCTGGAGCCAGCCAAAATCTTGTATTACATTGCTACTGGAAAATCTATCGATGTGAGCCACCTCATCTGTCAGCAGATTTGCTACCTACGGTCAACAAACGGTCGGGCCCATAGTTTACCCACCTAAGCATGACTTTATGTATTGAAAGTGGAGTGACAATTGATCTAGCCGAAGAGAATTTGATGCCCAAGAAGCCAATTACTATGGAGGGTATGAGGTCTCCAATTAGGCACACTCATTCCCATGATCTCCACTTCAAGAAAGGGGAGGATGCCGACTCAGAGACCAAGCCGAGGCGCACTCAAGAAGAAATTTTGGAGCAAATACTAGTGGAGCAGCAATGCATGCGGCAACAATTTGACATGTACGTCTAGTATCAGCAAGCCTAGCAGCAGACTGTGGAGGTTCTCCAGCTGGCAAGAGAGCAAATAGAGGACTCGTCGACAGTCTCGCCGTTCTTTCCATTTTCGCTGGATTTGGTGCCTAATGCCTCATCAGCCTATGATGCTTGATCCCTATGCTTAGGGACATTTTAATGTTTTTCTTGTCTTTAAGATGATTTCTAGACATTTTCACTATTTTTCTTTTTAATTAGTTTAATATTCCTAGTTGTGATTTTGTTGTTTTTGTGATGTATTCCCTTAATGGATTAAGTTTTTTCCTGACTATTGTAGGATTTTATTCTATAACTTTCTTGTTTTTATTAATTTCTCAAGGGGTTTCATGTTTATTTTTTGTCTAGTGTATCACCAAGCTTCTAGGAGTTCACATCCAAGGTTATTGCGGGATATACTGCTGCAAACGCGCATCACATCTAGAGAAGCTTTTATTTTTCACACTTTATACTTTTATTTTGGAATTGAGGACAACACTTATTTTTAAGTGTAGGGTAGGGAGTGATCTGGATTTACAAGTTGTTTGGTGTATTTTAAACATTCTTGTAGCAATATTTTAACTTTTCTTTTGATTTGAGAACTTTTCAAAGTTTTGAAAATTTTTGTGTGAATTAGTTGAAAATCTTTAGAATTTTTGAAATTTTTTTCTTAGTATATTTCTCTAATTTTCCGCATAATGACTCTTGTGTTGAACCATTCATGAGAGAGTAGTCAATGTTAATATTTTCCAGTCATGGTTTCTAAGAATTTTTGAGCACTTAGCGATGAATTAATTATGTTTGGACACTTAGAGATAATTATGTAGATTAAATTGTATTGCATCCCAGAAACTTGTTTTATTGCATTTTCGAGGTGAAATTTTTAAACAGCTAGAGAGATGATTTGGTTGAAAGATGAGGATAGAGCATTCTTTTGTCGTTTGAGCCTTTCTAGCCAACCTTCTAAAATTTTTTTTTCCCTAGTACTCTGTTTGAACCTTGATTTGTCATGAATAGAGAGACACCATTTTCCTTCTTTCATTTAAACTCATTTTACCTACCTTTATGAGTCTAATAATTTCTCTTAATCTTATGTCTAAATTATCCCTTAAGATATTGCGCACATTATTTGTTAAGGGGATATAAGGGTAGAAGATAGTGAATGAGGGTGGAAAATTGTAGGAGTGAGTTGTATGTTTATGAGGCAAGAGGGGGTATTGGAAAAAAATTGAAAAAATAATATAAGTTTCTGACAAATGTAGATAGTGCCTATTATTGGTACCTGTATTTGCAGGTAGAGTCCACCTCTGGTACCTGCGCTTATATGTTTACGGGTAGTGCCTACTATTGTACCCATGTTGGACGCAGACAAAAGAAAAAAATTGATGAATGAATGTCTGAAGAAACGTTATAGGCACGTTTGGCCAAGCCAAAGAAGGAGGACTTCTTTGCTTATTGTTTGCTAGAATTTTTCATGGGTGTTTGTTATTCAAGTGTGGGGTTGTGTATGTATGATGCTTCATGTATGAAGAGAAGTTTTATTTTAATGGTGCGCAACATTATCTTAAAGGTCTTCCTTTTATTTATGATATCCTTTCCCTTCTTTAATTGGCCAATACCCTAACTTAATGTTTCAAGCTAAAAAGTCTCACCTAATTTAAATTGAGTCGGTTGTCTAGATTAGTGGAGAGGTGTAAGAAATGTAAGTATGGGATGTTCAAAAAAACTTTAAAGGTTTACATGATTTAATCCAAGTGTTTTCAAGTCTGAGTTGTTGAATGGCTGAACATATACACACAAATCTCATGTTTTTGTGCTTATTAGGATTTGCACAAATGGTGGATTGGCTCTTAGTTATTTGTGCAGATAATTGTTGAAATGTGTTGGATTGAATTTGATACGCTTAATTATTTTAAATTTATGTTTGCTCGAGGACGATCAAAGGTTAAGTGTGGGGTAAATTGATAAGCTCACAATTGTCCTATGTTTTATGTGTCATTTACTACATTTTTAGGTATTGTAAGCAAGATTTGAGTTAATATTGAGTTTAATTTGGTTATTCTTTGTTTTTACGGGGTTGAAGTGAAAAAGGTTTGAAAAGGATGAAAAAGATGAATAAAAGTTGAAAAGGATGAAATGTGCACGAGTATGGAATAGAGCAGGACATTGTTTCACATTTTGGACACAACTTTCTTGTCTAAGCTACGATTGATTTGATTCAAGATGCATTGGAAAGAAAATAGAAAGTTCTAAAACTTTTGTGTTTTGCACTTTTCCAAAAGAAAAAAGAAAAAGAAAAAGTTTAGACAGCAGTATAAAGCAAGATTATAATTTAGTATAGTTACATAAGGACTTCTCTACTTGTAGCCCTAGAGTGAAGATTAACTTAAAATTTAGCTGGTATTATTAGAAAAAGACAACATGTAAGATAAGAACATGTTAAGCATTGTACTATTTCCTTAAGTTGCATTTGAAAAATGATTTGAAATTCACTAGGGGTTTGTGAACGCGATAAAATAAATGAATTTTAAATTTATCTATATATATTAGGAAAATTCTACAATCTCTTTAGCGTTTTTGAGAGAACCATTCCCTCAATAATTATCCAATAAAAGATTGACATATAAGTGAATAGTGATGAGGATTGCTACATAGTAGTTTTTCTTCCATGTGATGGTAATCTATTTAATCGGTAATATTTTTCTTCCATGTGATGGTAATCCATTTTCTTCAAAAAAAATTAAATTTAAAACTAAACCAATGATAAATAATCTCCAATAGGATGGTCACAAAAGGAAAATCATTGCTTTTGGTTTCTCTTGACAAGATAGTATTATCATATTTTTTCAGTGAATTACCCAAATTTATAGCATTTAGATAAATTTCCTCATTTCTTAGTATGATTTATATTTGTTGCCCACAATACCAAAAGGGCCTCATCTCAAGTTTTGACAAATATAATTGTTTTATCAAAAGCTATGTAAAAATCTTAACTACACTTCTAATAAGAAATTAGAGAGAATACGATAAATAATTGTAATCAAAGTAAATCATGAAATTCAAATCTTACCATAAAACAAATGAATGTAACAGAAAAAGATTGACTTAACACAAAGGTGATGAAGAATATTTTGTATGATAATACTATTGAAGAAACTCATATCTATAGGGATTATATATTTATGAAACAATGCTATAAATGTAACGTAGAAGATGAAGAAATATTTGACAGATGAGTAAAGTTATTATCTTATTCCTTTTAAGTGTCCATAACAAAGATTACAGTGCTTCCATTTATACACATATTGGAAGTATATGACGAGACTTGATCCATGAGTAATAAGTGCTCATAAATAGATACATTGATCTTATGAAAGTACATATATTCATGGTACATCAATGAATAAAGATGAGACTATGCATAGTTATGTGGATGTTTAATGAGAATGTGAAGGGACATCCACATTCAATGTATTCATAACACAAAACATATAGATTTTGTTTGGTAAACTACATATAATAATCATTTTTTCCTTTGAAGGAACATACAAAAAAACCAGAGACAACATCCGATTTTAAAGAGAATAGTATGTTACTTATTTAAACGTTGCACTTCACCACAATTTAGATGCTAAGAAATCATGAATAACACAAGTTGTAAAATATCCACAAAAATAATTGTAATGAACTTTGTGTACCTAATTTAGGTAAATAAAAAAATTTGATTCACAAGGAAATCATAGATAGCCCAAGTTGTAAAAGGTATACAACATAATTTAGATGAAATTTATATACCCACTTTAGTTAAAAAATTGGTTGGTAAGAAATCATAGATGACCCTTGTTGTAAAATATCCACAGCATAATTAAGATGAAATTTATATACTACCAATTTAGGATATAAAAAAAAATTCACGACAGACTAAAATTTTTATATAAATAAGAAATATTTCCATCGTATAATGCATACTCCGAGAGCATTTAAACACAACAAAATGATTGTAGGTCATCAAACAAGTTTATTTGTAGCCATCGCAATCACCTTGTCTTTTACCTTACTATTTACACTAAATAAACGTTTACTTTCTATTCAATTATTCATTTGACTATGAAACAGATAAGAAAAGTAAATAAAAGAACTTAATATGGCACAATGATATGCATCTTGCTTGTGTACAATTTTTTTATTTTCCATAGAAATTGTTCTTTTTCATTCTATGGAGAAGTAATTGTTTCAATAATGTTGATTAACTTTGAATAGCCCAAGCTTCTTCCTTTCTTCTTTTCCCTCTTTTTTTCTGGTTTGTAAGAAATGGATAGGTATGTACATAAATGATATACGTATCATATTAGGGCATGCAATATTAATTTGATGCCACTTCATGTGGACCGATCATAGAATTGTTGTGTGTGAAATTTAAGATATCTCTAAACATAATTACAATTAGACATAATCATTAGAATGTAACTATGCAATCTACACTATGATTTTGATATGGTTATTTTTGTAATCAGAAATTATTCAACTACAATGACATTAGACTAGAACCAATAAACCAAGCTTATATAGAAAACAAAAAATGACTCTTAACTTTTATAGTTTTAAAATAAATTATTTACATAAATTCCACAATGTATATAGTATAACTAACTTAATATTAAAGTTAACTAGGAGATAAATTCAACTAATCTTAATTTATTGAAATATCTTGGCAGTCCTTTCTAGCTAATTTTTCTTCTCATAGGACTTAATTATTGGGTTACTATTTCTTTACACAAATCTAAAAGGGGCATGATAGAATTACTTATTAAGTTAATCAATTAATTGATGTTTAAATTCAAACAATCTTCTGTTAGGGAATAAACCTATAGGCCAATTAGAGTTTGAAAATTTTACCGGAAAACATAAACCCAAATAAAGACAGCAGATATTGTCTAAAAGCTTTATTCACATAGTTATTGGGTCCTATTGACGTTACTCCTAATTTCCATTATTTATATAGAATTAATGATAGAAAAATATATTTTGCTTTAGGGGCATCACAATGAAGATTGCAGGATATATTAATCGCTCAAGGTCTCATACGCACAAAAGGCATACCACAATTTTTGGTTACCATAATCAATCTCCGCTCTAGTGGTTGTAGCTTGTCGAACATTCATGTCAGTTGTGGTATGTTTGCATTTACAAGACAAGTCAATCTGAAGATTTTCAGGTGTCTTGCCAATAATTATTGCCTTGTCAATGATAGGCAACCACTCACTATTAATCGTGTAATTTCTTTTCCTTACTCAACAGCTTTAAATAGCTTTTGTAAATTGCATCTATAAACTGTTAGTCATGCTATCCAAACCGAAGGAATCTACTTACATTAAGTAATTATGTAAACTGTCAATGATTCAACCCAAAGTGAATGAAGTTATTATAGTACGAGATTTTTAATGTTTTGTTCAAAATAAAATAATCTATGTTTGTCACTTTTCTTGTGGTTTCTTTACTTAGAAAATAAAAATTGTTGTCTACAACATCTTGTTGATGATGTTAATTTAATGCGAGAATCTACTTGATCCTTTAAATATGTTAGTGTAATCGGTTTTCTAAGACCTTTTTCATCATTTAAATTTGGAGCATCTTGGCGAAAGATTTTGTTTCCTATCCATATATAAGATTGGTCAATTATGTAAGACGTCCATAAACACTTTAGCACAAACGGCAGGAAAGGTCACTCAACTGTGCAAGGTTACCGATTTAGACATTCAATTATCTTTTTGAATTAAACTGTCATGTAATTTTTAAAGATTTGTTGTTTAATCACTCTATCTATTTTGTCTGCTTAGATGCTCCATCTATCAGCACATGACTTTGACGTAACTTTGTTAAAAGGTAAACTTGTCCAAAACTTTTAAAATATAAAATTGTCCACCCTCCCATACCACCACTGCCAAGATGACAGGACTCACCATGTCATATGTAATAGAAACTGAGTTCACAATCAAAACCCAAGCTAGATGAAAACAGAACTTCTGGTAACTATTAACCAAATATACCAAATATGCAAATGAAGATATTACCTATGACAAGTAACATCGAGTATCAAAGGGAAACATCAATTGGAATAATTTTAACAATGTTCCATAACAAAAAACGAAAAAGAAAAATAAGAAATATAGAGAGCTAGAGACTAACATGCTGCACAAGAAGGAAGATGAACAAAATGTCTCCACCCACAAAAAAAAAAAAAAAAGGTCCGAACTTCATTGTTCTTCATTTCCTATAATCAATGACATGCATTATTAAATGATAAGGAGCCTCGCATGTTTTGAAATGGGAGAATGCAAACCAATCCTATAAAAATCAAACAACCAAATAAAGTACTTAAAAAATGGACTAATTTCATTTTTATCCCTAAACTTATACCTAATTTTTACTTTGCACCCAAAAATTCAATTTTAGATATTTTGCACCTCTATTATTCTTAAATCCATCCCACTTTAATCCAAATTTTAACCGTCAACAATTTAATGAAATTTTTTCATGTATATAATAGATTCAGCGGAATGTATAGAAATGTCATATCATATTTCGGGTGCAAGAAAAAAAAAATCCTTTAACTTTAAAAAATCCATATTTCGGGTGCAAGAAAAAAAAAATCCTTTAACTTGTGTTATTCATCATTTTCTTAGCATCTAAATTGTGGTGATAAAGCATAACATTTAAATAAGTAACAAGCCATTCTCTTATTTTAAAATCAGATGTTGTCTCAGGTTATTTGTATGTTTCTTCAAAGGAAAAAATGATTATCCATATTTAGTTTACCCAAAAGTAAATCTATATGTTTTGTGTTATTAACATTGAATGTTGATGTCCATTCAAATTCTCAGCATAACTATTCATAGTCTCATCTTTATTGATGTGTACCATGAACATGAATATATGTATTCTCATAAGTTCAATGGATCTATTCATGAGTGTTTATTGACTCATGTATCAAGTATATCTTTATATACCCCCAATAGGTGTATAAATAGAGGCATTGTAATCTATGTTATTGACATAAAAGGATTGAGATAATAACTCTACTTATCCCTCAAATATTTATGCATCTTTTAAGTTACATTTATAGCATTATTTCATAAATTTATAATACGTATAGACATGAGTTTCTAATTTTATCAATATTAATTGTACAAAATATTCTTCATCACATTTGAGTTAAGTCAGTCTTTTCTATTGCAATGATTTGTTTTATTGTAAGGTTTGAATTTCATAATTTACTTAGATTACTATTATTTATCATGTTCTCTCTAATTTATTATTGGAAGTGTAGTTTGCATTTTTATATATCTTTTGATAAAACAATTATATTTGTCAAAACTTGATATGAGACCCTTGATATTATCAGCAAAAATTATAAATCATACTAAAAGATAAAGAAATTTATCTAAATGCCATGAATTATGGTAATACACTAAAAAATAATAATGTATGATAATAATATCTAATCAAGAGAAAAGAAAAAAAAAAAGCAGTGCTTTTCCTTTCATGACCATCCTACTGAAGATTAAAAGTTTAATATCTTCTATAAAAGATCCACTTGAACTCTGGCAAATTTTTCAAGAAAAATATAATCACTAGAAAACTGTTATACTTTCAAAATCTCATTATGCCTAGATATATTTACACTTATAGGATTATAAAGCTATATGTGTGTAGAATTTGGCTTGTTTAGATTCAGTTCTCAATTGAAAATATATGAAAAGAGTACAAGTGTTTTTACTCCCTTTTATAGATATATCACTTGAAATTTTTGATTTTTCATATTCCAATTTTGTTCAAAAATTTCTCAAAACTTTTAGTGCAAAGTACTTGGGTGAGTAATCAGCAAGATTATTAGTTGAGTGAATTTGCTAAATATTTATCTCACCTATATCCAGTATACCACGAGGATACTGAAATGATATGTGTTTAATTCCATTCCAATGTTTTGGCATCTTAATTAAAGAAGAACTATATGTTGTAGGTTATAAGAACATGTTTAATTCCATCTAGATTGTATCATTGATGAGAATATTTAGAGAAAATATTCTCTATTTTTCATATCTTAAGAATGCTCATATAACAACAATATCATGAAAAGAATTTTAAGAAATATTCCAATTAGATTTCATGTACTCTTTTGGTAAGCAAAATAAGCTATTACTAAAAAAAACCATAAATCTGTTCGAGATATTTATGAATCATTCACTAAAATGAATGCAACAAAGTTAAGTAAAATTTATGGATGTGGATATCGTAGAAATCAATAGACTTGTTGTAGTCACTACTAAGTACAATTCTAATTATAACACTACATTTCGACTAGAAGTAGCACAATAGTGAAAAGATAAAAGTAGATTGAATAGAATGATAAGAAGAATAAATGTTATCATTGCAGCATGAAGGATCATTGATCATGTATCTATCATACATCAAAGCACCCTCTTGAAATTCATCTGGAAGTATCATTGAATGACAAATTTTGTCTATAACAATTTTGACGATGGTCATTCAATACAATTAGATGTTGCTGGTTTCTTCCTAAAACAAGTATTGATCATGTAGTCAGCAATGGAAATATCTAAGAAAGAAGAACTCGTAATCTTTTATTTCACATGTCCCCATTATGGTTTCAAATTTTTTTATATATTATTCTCTTTCATTCTCACCTTATCTTTATCTTGTTTAATAAGAAATATATGAATATATATCTACATTGTTTGAGATATGAGGCTATATGTCTAGTAGATAGTGCATTTACACACAGCACATTTAGACAATATATGTGTGTGTGTGTGTGCGTGTGTGCTATTTGATTATGAGGCTAGATGTGTTTACACAATATTTGAAATAAATAACTCACCATTCTCTATTATGTCTCAAAGAAATTTAAGAATTTGGAAGACATTCGACTTAATAGATATCATTTTGAAATAATGATTATTAAAAATAAAGAATATTATTAATCGTGCATTACAGATATAATTTTAGGTAAGAAATGTTTGTTTAATAAAGTACCTTCTTTTTTTTTTTCTGGCTTGTACAGCAAAACATTTGTTATATTTTAAATACATGTGATAGTAAATTCGAAGTTTACTTATCAAAGTAATTTTATAATTTGCCATGACCGTTTAGGCCATCCTAGATGATTAATGATCCAAAGATTATCGAAAATTCGTGTATTCATTCACTAAAAATCAAGGAGGTTCTTCAATTCATGATGTGTACTAGGCACACTAGCAAGTGGACTAGTCGAACAAGCAATAAAATGATAGAGTAGAGTATCGTTTCTCACAAGTAAGAAAAGGAATTAACAATTAATCACAACTAGACTACGAATATTTTTTGAGGAATAAGAGCAAAAAGGAGGTAAATTAAATAAACTAGGTTAAAAGTAAGCAATTTAATAAAAGAAATCATAAATAAAAAAAATAAAGATAATAGAGAATTGACTTCACCTGACTAATATAACTAATTACCATGGGACTTAAATCAAACAAGAATCATTCATGATGCACATCACATAACAAAATTCCCTAACTTGAATTAAACTTTTTCAAGCTAATAATTGTTCTAATTTGATTTAATTTTGAATAAGTCTTTTTAAAATTAATGTGGACAAATAGAACAAAAAAATTTAGTTTGTTTGGAACCTCAGATTGTAAGTGTACTTTCAAGGATACAACATGAAGCACACAATATTTACAATAAAATAATAACAATAATAATAACAATGACAATGACAACAACAACAACAATAATAATAACAATAATTATTGTAATTATTATTTTTATTGTTCTTTTTGCTGCTGTTGTCGTTGTTGCTGCTGTTCCTGCTGTTATTATTGCTATTATGTTATTGTTATTGTTATTGATATTATCATCATCATCATCATTATTATTACCGCTACTACTGTTATTAATTATTGTTATTATTATTATTATTATTATTTGGTTTGATCTAAGACAACACATATTTGTGAATTTCCTGCCACTTTCTTCCTTTAATAAACTATATGTCTTTAGAAAATCTTGTAAGTATACTATACTATTAAGACACTGTTCTTCGTGTTTTTTGGCTAAGATTCAGAGGTGTCTTTTCATTTTACAATATATAAGTTCCCTACTATATTTATTTTTTATGCTTTAAGGAATAAATGAAAGTATGTAAAAGTAATACATTAAGTTTGTTTCGGCTAAGAAAATAATGAATCAAATATTTATCACCTCTTTTAGGCAACATATATCCACGTTGAAACCTCTCAATTTTGACCCTTTTTGATCACTTAGTGATTCCAATTTCACCTCTACTGCCCTTACAACTACCTCATTCTCCCCGCTCTCCTCATCTTTCCCCAAAAAAGCATTTACCTAATATGCAGGGAAGATTATAAATTTGAAACAAAGAGCTGAAATGACATTAGAATTTGATTACCAAATGGTGACATTGTGATTGTTGCGGAAGTGCGAAGTACAAGCACTGTAAACTTGAAGCGAAAAAAAAAGAATAAAGGAAATCGCCAATAAAGCCTCTTGCTAATGTTGTTAAAAATAAATTTAAATACCAGATAGGACTTAAGAAGAAGAAAAATAGGAACAATTTGACTTTTAAGAGTAGTAAGAGAAGAGGAAGAGAAAATGAACAATTTTGCGTTACGAAGAACAAAAAGCAAAAAAGAAAAAAAAAAAAAAGGCTGAAAAAATGAAGGATATTTTACATTAGAAAGACTGAAGGAAGTAATGCCTTTAAATGACAAGCGTAACATCATCCAGGCATTACGCAAAACTCCATCATGCATCCGACCTCTACCTCAACATAAATATTTTAATTCTCTAGTATCCTAGACATGGTTAAATATACTGTTAGAGATTATTAATGAGGCTATCTAAAAAAAAGTGTTTTATTGTTTAAACAGTAAGTTAATGTTTTGCATAAACAAACGTGAAAACATAATATAAGTTGGAGATCTATTGACAGTAAAAGAGACAATTTGTTGTTGAGTGAGATTTACTGAGAGTAGAAGAGGCAATTAGGAGACTAATGTCAAACAACACAAAATTTGAATAATGAATTGCCTAGAAATTTTTACTTTCTATACAAGGATAATTATTTTCGTGTACAAAGATTATTTTTATGAAAGGATAAGGAAAGAATGATTTCAATTGTTTAAAAGAATTTTTTTTAAAGAAAAACCATTATATGATAAAACAACTGTTATTTGTGGTAACATGGACTTTATTACCACCTACTGTATTTTTAATCAACTACCTATTTATACATAATTAATTTAGCAAAAATAATATTTGCCTCATAGATTTCAAAAGAACAATTTAAGATGAAAGTTGAAAGTGAGATAAAGAACAAGAATAATAAGTTAAGGGGTCAATTATACTTTACCCCTTAAACTCTAATACTTTGCTCTCTAATGTTATCTTTTGAGCAACAAGTTCTTTCAATTATATTTACTAAATATTTTGATCATTTTAGCCTTATTCTATTCTAATTATATTTATATGTTGTTTATTTTTTCCTGGTGAATCATTTTTCATAAATAGAAGACTTGATTCATGCAGAATTGGATCTAAAAAGATGCCTAGAAATTGAATTTGACTTTTTTTAGGCTTATGTGACTAGGAAATTGAAGAAAATGACAAAATCTAAGTGAGAATATTTTCTAAGCACAATTCTACGTAATAGATGGTCAATTATAACGGTTTCACATTTCTTGACTTTAATAACTTCTTTAAATTACAATTTTAGCTAAATGGAACGATATACCCAGGAGTTTACAAATTTTGAATTAATTTTATGTTTAAAATTTTTTCGGGCAATCAAAGCAAAAAGAAAATAAAACTATTAAAGAAGAACAAAAATGCACTATTTTGTTGTTGGTGGTAGTGGTAATAGTTAGTGGGGGGATGGAGAGCAAATAGAGGTAAAAAAATATACAATAAAATAGAAATAGAATGGTCAAAATATTGAGTAGGCATAACTGATGGGATTAAATGCACAAAAATTTATAAAATGAGGAACTAAATAATTAGTGGAATTAAGGGGGTGAAGTGTAATTAAATAAGGGGTATATTTGTCTATTTATCGAAATTTCACACACCGTTAGAGTTCATTATCAGTGCAGGGACTTTAGTTCTAAAATATAATGATAGGAACTAAAATATTTGTGACGTTAAAATTTAAAGGGATAAAGTGTAATTACCCAAAGTTGAGCTATAAACTTAAGCTTTTAAAGTTCTGTTCCACTTAATGAACATCCCATATTCTTTTTTTTTAAAGGAACCTGTAGGCCATTTTATTAATATAGCAAGAGACAAAGGTGCTTTAGGTACTTCCTAGTCCAACAGAAGGGGTACCTAAAGAGTCCAGAAAATACATTTAGATATTAAAAAAAAAAAAAAAGATACATTAGATGAATTGAATAAAAATTTCTCTATTACTACTGCCTTCTTTTCATAGGAGATCAACCACAAAATTTGCTTCACAATATACATGGTGTAATACAAAATGGCCTTAGGACAAAAATTCTTCAATTTGTCAATTAAGTGCATCTAGCTACCAAGGAGCCGAGAGTTTGTAATTAACAATATCAAGAAGAGCCTTTGAATCCATTTGAATTGTTATGTGCTCAATTGAGCAGGAGAACACAAAGCCTAATGCCATGCACTAAAGCACTAGCCTCGGCTTGGAGATTAGCACCATTTCCAAAAAAAGGTTACGAAACCAAAAACTACATTCCCAGAGGGAGTCTTTGCGATTCCACCACCACTAATTTTGCCCAGATAGCCAAGTAAGATCCATCAACATTTAGTTGTATACCATCAAAGTTCCTGGACCATGCAACAACCTAAATGCATGGTATGCTTGCTGAAGCCATATGCACTTATGCATGATGAAACAAGCCAAAACACCAAAGTGAAGAGGTGAATGGCTTCACCTTGCTCAGGTTGGAGAGGATCTCCATTGCCTTGGAAGTAATCCACTATTTCGAGTGCAAAATACCTTCAAAAAGATATTTGATTGACATCTAGCTATCCACAAGTTCCATAAAACAGTACTTAAAAGTAGTGAAATAATTTATTTTTCTCTGCGATTTATAGCTAACAACCATGAGAACAAATGATGTGAAACCAAGCAATTTAACAGTGGAAGCTCTAGCATGGTTGAAAAATAGGACTATACCTCCTCTTTAAAAATGCAATACATGAACCAATGCTCCAAAGAATCTAATGAATCAGAAGCTGGACATTTTGAAGGCTTGGAAATTCCAAGCCTCATAAGTATGTCCAGGAATTGAAGAAAGCGATTTAACAATTGCCACATGAACATCGCATATTCAATACTCATCATCATAAAAAATTAATAACATTAACTCTTAGCTCAATATAAGAACATTATAGTTAAATTAGTGCATGTACACACTATGGAGATTTTCATGGAAATTCATACAAGGAAGAAGTAAATGTTATCAAATGCTTGCTACAGTCAAGTTTATCTAAGAGCAAAAAGCACCAATGGTTACCAAATTATAAGGTTGTTGCATACAAGGTCACTGAATTTTTATTTTTTTTTGGCAAATTTGCACTGAACTTCTTTAAGTGCATATCTGAATTCACTCTTTCTATTTTCCATGGTGACTATGTGACTGTTAAAACATGCTTAAGGTAATTCAGTGACCAAATTTCCAGTTAAAATGACTCCAGACACACATTTAAGGAAGTTTAGTGACCAATTTGGAAAAAAAGAAAAAATAGTTCAATGACCTTATATACAACAATCTAATATTTTATTGACCATTGGTGCATTTTGCTCTTTATTTGAATATCAACATAAATTTATTACTTTTGAAAATTCTTTGTAACCCAATTAAGGGGTTTATGAGCCCAGCTGATGCTTATTCATGATATAAAGCTTTTTCATTTTTTGTCCTTACTATATATAAACATATGGTATGAAGTTGAGGTGCTTTGGAAACAAAGACATATAAAATTGTATTAGTTTTTCTTTTTTAGGTAAACTATCTGTCCATTAAAATCTTTGGATCAAACATCCTTTCATTAAATTTGGAAAAAAAAACATACAATTCCGTTTGGGTAAAATTTTTGATTTTGCGCTACCAAGATATTGCCCAACCATCACTCATTTGTCTTATGCGGATGATATTGTTATTTTTACAAAGGGAGAATCCACTTCCATATCTAATGGTATTTCTCTCAACATTTGAGACATCATCAGGGCAGCTTTTTAATAAGTCCAAAAGCTCTTTCTACTTATCCAAAAAAGCATCACCATCTTGGATTCGAATGATCCAAGCTAAGATAAGGGTCACAAAGAAATCCCTACCATTCACATACTTGGGATGCCCTATCCAAAAAGCTAAAAAGTGAAGGTCTCTATTTCAGGCATTGATTGAAAAAGTGGCATCCCCCATTCATGAATGGCAAACTTGATTTCTTTCCCCTGGAGGTCGACTTATTCTTATCAAACATGCTCTTAGTAGCATTCCGATCTTTTTTATGGCAGTTGTTCCCCCCTCCCTCCCCCAAAAAAAAACTTAATTCTAAAGGAGTTGGAGAGGTGATTCACAAATTTCTGTTGGGAAGCATCGGAAAGCATTCTTAAACACCATTGGATTGTGTGGGCCACAATATGCCAATCAACACATTCAAATGGGCTTGGTATTTCACCTCTATTGGATGTGGTAAATGGCTTTAATATCAAACTATAGTGGAAGTATCGCAAAGGCCAAACACTATGGTGCTCTTTTCTCCAAGGTAGATACCTTGGAGGCCAACTTCATCCTTGCGTAGTCAACGAATCACCTAGAGATTAGTTTACATGGAAAAGGATGATGAGAGTTCGATAGGAAGCGGAAAAGCATTTGTTATTCCTAATTAGGAAAGCTAATTTTTTATTTTGGTATGATCCGTGGACTGAACAAGGGCCTATCTTCCATATGGTGGAGAAAGTCTACAATAGCCACCTCACAATGGCGCAAATGTGGAATTTTGGTGGCTGGAACCCTTCCTCACTGGATGGGAGATATTCCAGTGTGTCCGAAGAGCTTCTTAACATTGGAAAAATTCTCAAGGAAAAGGTAATTTTCTTGATGGAGGAACCGGACCAACTCATTTGGACCTTAACAACCAAGGGTTCTTTCTTAATCTCATCGACTTTTCCATCACTTGGACGGTCATTCTCTAGGCAAATGATTTGGGATAAGAGACTCCAACTAAAAATCTCCATCTTCAAGTGGAGATTGTTGAACAAACGGCTTCCACTGGATGATATAATTTGCAAGTTTGGCATCCTGTTAGCCTTCAAATGCTACTTATGTAATAATGAGGAAACCTTGAATCATCTATTTGTGGCCTGTGCAATGTCAAAGCAAATTTGGAGTTTCTTTGTATCTTGGTTTGAATTGATGTTTGCTCCATCAACATCCATTTTGGACAAGTTAAATTCATGGTGGTGGGCTGCCTATCCACCTTTAACCACAATTGGTGCAATTCATAAAATTCTCCTATGCATAATTTGCTGGTTCGTATAGAAAGCTATACAGGTATATGAAACAAGGTAATCTTCGAAGTAACGACAATCAATGCAACACGGATAATTGTTGATATTTGCTTTTACTTGAAAGATATTTCTTCAACTTATCCTTTTATACAGGTGAAAGAAGCTGATGAACTTTTGCTCTTGAGAGGTATTTGTAATCAACTACTTCAATAAAAATCAAGGAAAGCACTAGTTGTTAAATGGGAATGCCTTCCTCTTGGCTTCTTCAAGTTGAATGTGGATGCTGCTTCAAAAGGTAATCTGAGTACGGTAGCGGGTGGTGGCATTCTTAGGAATTACAATAGACAATGTATCAAGGCCTTCTCGAACTACTATAAACAGCAAACTAATTTGAAATCTGAGGTATTGGCCCTTGTAGATGGTCTCAAAATGCGTGGTAAGTTGCGATTACAAGCAGTAGAGGTAGAAATTAATTCACTAATTCTCGTCAACATCTTGAACGGCCTATCTGCACCATCATAGAGCATTGATAATGAACTCCAATTCATCAAGGACACACTTCCTAGTAGGCGGAAATGTTTCATTTTCACATGTATTTAGAGGCACGAATCAAGTTGTTGATTGTTTAGCAAATGAGGGCATTAAAAATCCTATCTATGTTGAATATGACCAAGACACTATTCCTTCTTTTATAAAAGGGTTGGTGCTCTTGGATGCTAGAGGCTGCCCATACATTTGCCATTGTAAACCGTGCTAATTATCTAATAAAAATCTCACCTGGTTTGGTATTTGCTTAAAAAAAACACATAAACAATTAAATGTTCAATCCATCACAAGTGAGCACAATCAAATTATCAAAATCAAAATCTTTCAGTTGAATTACAAACCCTAGAAAGGAAAAACAATAGAAAATCAATGAAATTCCTACCTTATGGTGTTTACTCTAGAAAGAAGAAGAAATTGATGTGAATGGAAGGAAGATTTTAGGGTATAAAAAGTGTTTGGGGCTAGAGTGTTTGAGAGTAGGAGTTGCAATCATTCAAGGGAGAAACAACAATAATCCATTTTTTGATGAGGAAGAGGTTAAAAAGCTGGTTGCCACTTTCTGCTTTACTTTGGTGGGCAACTTCCCAAAGGGCAAACCAAATATGGAAAACTTGTGAAAAATTTTTCATACGATTGGCTTCATGTGTAGTTTCACAGTAGGTTTTCTAGATCATAAACACATTCTAATCAGATTTTCTTTGGCGGAGGATTATTTGCGTTGTTGGCTTAAAAACACTTGGTTCATTAATGGGTTCTACATGAGAGTTCTCAAATGGCACCCCCTATACACGCCAGACATCGAGCCTTCAGTAGTTCCGATTTGGATCACGTTTGAAGGTCTCCCAGTAGTTTTCTTCACTAAACATGTAGTCTTCAGTTTGGCTCAAGCTGTGGCAACTCTACTCAAGCTTGATTTGGCCACAAAACTTCACACGCCCAAACACAACAAAGGTTTGCATCGAGGTTGATCTCTTGGAAACTCTTCCAACTGGAGTATGGTTAGGAGTGGGTAATGGTGGAATTTAGTGGAAAGTGGAAAGTGGAAAGTGGAAAGTAGAAAGTGGAAAGTGGCAAAAAAATCACCCATGAGGATATCCCATCCTACTGCACAAAGTGTCATAAAATAGGTCATCATATGAATGATTGTAAAGTGGGGACTGCTAAACCCTCCAAGAACCATGAATACTTCCTCCTAAAGGTAAAGTTCCTACACGACCACTCAACAAGCCATCTTCTTGCTAAAACCAGTTCAAAATCAAGAAACTGGAACTTCAGGCATTCCAAAGGAAATTCTAGATAAGCCAGTGCCAATTCTGAAGGCTACTTCAAAAAGGGTAGCTAATCGAGGAAAAACTTGGGATAGAACTCCCACAACCAAAAATATGGCGGTGGAACACTTTCTGGTGGTTGAGTCACCATTTTCCAAGGTGGTGGGGCCTAATAGTAAAGCTCCACAAAAGAAGGACCTTCAAAATTCAAATGGGAAGGAAGTTGGGATGGAAAATTCAAACTTGATTGAGATAAGTCAAGACAACTGACTACCTCAAAAGCTGTTGATTTGTCCGTTTCAAAGGATGATCCAAAACCTCCAAATCTAGCCATGGATTTGCCTATTCAAAATTCAAAAGATGATCTGGACCTTGCTATCTCTCATGCCCGAAATTTTGAAGGAACTCCCATGCTATTTTCAGACAACGAATCTCCTTATCCTAATGCACCTCATTCTTTGCATTAGAAGGGAGAAACCATGCAAAATTTGAAGAGTAAGTCAAATACTAAGAGAGCAGTTTTGAACGAGTCAAAGAAGGTAACAAACCGGCTTAGTTCTCTTCAAATCTATTGGCCACAAATTTCAAAAGATGGTCTTCCTATCTCCCATGCAGTGATGGGTAAGCCTACATTCAAAGAAATTATACTATCTACGAACAGCAATAAGCACATTCTCGGGTAGTAAAGAAACCAACTTCATATCAAACCTGCCTTCTCCCTAACAGCCAAAGTTTAAATCAATTGATGATCCCATCTTGCCCAATGATACCTGCAGGTGTTGGCAGAACAAACTTGCTAATGATTCTCCTATTGGATGGGAAGTGCAACCAATCCGAGAATTGGACATTCTCGCCCCAAAAAAGAAAGAAAGACGTAAAAGGACATACAGTATGCTAAGATGTGAACCAGGATGACCTCCAAACCCCTTTCTCTAATTTTGTTCTAATATGTAAGAGACAAATTCGTAGAATTAGAGGATGTTAGTACTCTAAATCACTAATTTTGTTGTAGAATGTAAGAGGCCATTTCGTAGAATTAGTGGAAGTTAGTATCCTAGATTTTACAAGATGCTAGAATTCAAAGGATATGTCTTTGAATTCATTCTCTTATTGCCGGAGAGATAGGCTTCATGTTAGCCTCCAGGTACCTTTTACTTTTAATAATAATAAAGAAGGACTAACCCCACCTAGTCGGTGGTTGTTCAAAAAAAAAACAGAACAAAAATGGAGGGATTGTGTTTGAATGTTAGGAAATAAAGGATTTGGGGTTTTTCACTGGTGCTCGCGCATGTATGCAAGAAGCCAAATAGGTTATTTTTGGTTTTGCCTTTTGTTCACATGTGCAAGGTTTAGGTGTGCATGTGTGCGAGTTGCAGAACTTGAATTTTAGCTTCTAGAGTTCACGCACATGCACACCAAATGGTGTGCTTGTGTGCAAAATAACTCCCCTTAACTCGTGAATCCTTTTCCTAACCACTCAAACCAACAATAAGAACTTAAAATTAAGTTCTAGTCTATTTAATTTGCAATTTTAAGATGATATGCACACCAATGACAAGAAAACTACAAAAACAAACACACAAAATAAATTTCAAAAGAACATGGATTGCCTCCCATGTAGCGCCCTTGTTTATAAATCATAGGCTCGACATTGGCGCTGCTTGAGAGTTTTCCGTTCTTCGTTGATGATTCCTCCATATTAGAGCTTCACTCGGTGGCCGTTAATCTTAAAATTTCTGTGGCTTTCTTTGAGCTCAACCACGCCATACAGAAGTGTCTACACGTAGTATTTAATTTATCAAAAGACCCGCACCATCTTGACTTCAACTTTTCGAAAAACAATTTGAGTCTACCAAATTAATAAACGAGACTCAAATGTCTATATATTCAAATGTATGTATATTTTAGAATGTAAGCTAGGCTTTAAACTGTCATCCTCTAGGCATACAAGGAAGAGACACTTTATCCAAAATATACATACAAATGAAATAAAAAAATTTAAGTCAAGAAATCAAGAAGGATCGTTGCATGGTTATTAAGCCATGGATATTTTATTTATGAAATGGATTTGATATTGTCTAATAATACTTAGATTCTACTAGATTAGCCACAAATATAAAAGCCAATCAGGTGTAAATGGGTATTCAACAAAAAAATACAATACTAATGGTGTCTTACAAATATATAAAGCTAAATTAATAGTTAAGGGATTTAGACAAAAAATGGTCTAGATTATTTTGATACCTATATACAGGTGGCTAGAATGACTTCTATGCCAATTCTTTTGACTTTAGCATCTGTATTTATAAGTTGCATGTCTATCAAATAGCTGTTAAAATGACCTTTTTTAAATGGTGAATTCAATGAAGTATATGTGGAGCAACTGGAAGGTTTTGTGTTATTGGAAAATGAAAAGAAAGTTTGTAAATTAATTAAGTTATTATATAGTTTAAAACAAGTGTCTAAGTAGTGGCACGAAAAATTTGACTCGGTAATCTTGTCAAATAATTTTTCACATAATAATTCAGATAAATGTGTTTACTCCCAATTTACAAAAACTTATAGAGTAATTATTTGTCTCTATATGGATGATTTGTTAATTTTGGGAATGAACTTGGAAGGTGTTTATGAAACTAAGGAGTATCTTACCTCAAAATTTAAGATCAAAGATCTTAATGAAGTAGATACTATTCTAGGAATCAAAGTGCAAAAGCACAGTGGAGGTTTTGTATTAAGTCAATCGCATTAAATCTGAAAAATATTGGAGAAATTTGAGCATCTCAAATTTAAGGATTCTAATACACTCCGTTCGATCCTAATTTCAACTTACTTCAAAACTCTAGAAGGGCAATAGCACAATTAGAATATGTTAGTGTTATTGGGAGTCTAGTGGATGCGATGCATTATACATGACCTGATATTGCATTCGCTATGTAAAAATTATTACAAATGAACCTAGTACAAACCATTGGAAAGCTATATCTAGAAATTGTGGTTATTTGAAGAAAACTATAAATTTGGGATTATTCTATAGTGATTATCCCACTATACTAGAAGGTAATTTAGATGCAAGTTGGATCACTAGACTTAGTGATAACAAATTAACTTCAAGTTAGATCTTTACCATTGCTGGTGGAGCTATTAGTTAGGCTTTCAAAAAGCAACTTGCATTTCGCATTCAACAATGGAGGTTGCATTTATAGGCTTTAGCAGCAGTGGGAAAAGAAGCGAAATGGCTAAGGAATCTTTTATTAGATATAAAGTTGTGGCCACAACTTATGTCAGCCATTTTCGTATATTGTGTATAGTGAATCTTCTATATCTCAAGCCTCTAGAAAGGTTTATAATCGAAAGTCTAGATACATCAGTTTGCGACATGAGCATGTAAGGTACTTAATAGGAGATGGTACAATCACTATCACCTATGTAAGGTCAAGTAATAATATAGCAGACCCATTGACAAAAGGTCTGTCAAGGGGTTTGGTAAAAGGTACCGCTACTAAAATGGGACAAAAACCTTTATCAGAATTGTAATTGATGGTGGGAACCCTACCTTGTTCTAGTGAAAGTTAGTTTTAAGGTTTAAAGGGTAATAACAAGTCACTTATTTAATGACTAGATACTAAGAATTGGATTTAGTGTTGAATATTTTAGGAGAATGAGTTAAACTCCTAATAGACGATTGCTAATTTTATTATCATTGGATTCAACCTATATGAATATGGAAGTGGTGCTTCTTCTAATAAGAGTTTAAGGGTTTTACTCTTGTAAACATTCATGAAACCAGGATTAGCACATGGCTATAAGACATGTAGTGCTAAAACAATTTAAATCCTCTTATTTCAAATTAAATACGATTGTATCTGTGGTTTTTCCTGTTCTAGTTCAAGAGTACTGATTTAAGCAAATAGTCACCAATTACATTTATTGGAACTATAATAACTTTGTACTAGTGGAATGTTTAAATCTAACGATACCTTTTATTTGTACATAACTATATGTGTTCTATGAATATTTCTAAAAATTTGTAACCTAGTGGAGGATTGTTATGAACAATAGTTTACAAATTTTGTAATTGTTCATGTACCGTTGAATCAATTTCTATCTTTGTGTCTTTTGTATGAAATTCATTCACTAATTGACTTCTAATAGATATTCATAACTATCTTGGTGTATTAGGTAAATGTATGTATATGCATCAATGGACTTCCGTGGTGTCTTCGTGAATGTATGTATATGAACCAGTAGACTTTTAAAGGATACATTCCCCTTATTAGCACACGTATTTTCATAAAAATGTATCTTTGTTAATTGATAGATATATCTATAGTGTCTTTGCCTAAAAAACTAGACTTCATAGAACACGTATTTTACTTGTGACACATTCCTTGAATGGTATCTATTGGTGGTCTATAAATAGCTAGACCAACTATCAAAAATTTATTTATTCTAAAACTATTCAATACTTGGAGTAAGAGGTTAGGGAGTTCTTCAATATTGCTAATTGCAGTACTCATAAGGTTTCGTTGTATCTTGAGAATGTTATTGCCTATATACGCTAGTAAACTTTGTGTGGGAACAAATAACTCTCTAAAGACGATAGCAATTTATTATGACTCGAAGCTTTGATTCTTAATGTTGTTTCTATGTACCATCTGCATATTTCTCCAACACATTATAGTTAAAATAGTCTATAGTTTGTGAATACTTGGTTTTTATTTTTATTTGTACAAAAAATTAAAAAAAAAAAAAAAACCATTTTGAGTTGTATATAAAGTGAAAAGATCAAAACTTGACTGAAAAGAAACATATCTTAAAGACTATAATAATTAATGCAAAGGATAATATGAGGACACATGATGCTTCTTAGTTCTGAATAAACGTTGGTTACATTTGTTTATTAGAAACCAATTTAGGATTGTGGAGTAGATTTGGGGGAAAATTTCACATCTTCACTACAATACTAAAAACCGTTGTCGTATTATTGGAACAAGTATCTCGCCAATTAATTCAGTCCTCACCTATTAAAATGTGGATCCAAAATTCTTACTTGGGGAGGGTAGGGGATTGAACTGTAACGTAGACATGGGCAGGGCTTTTAATTTAGTTTTCTGAGCTTTTATTGTAATAATCTGATTAACTTTGAAAGAGAGTCGATATAACGGGAACTATACAATTTTGCAACCAAGCCTTCATTAAATGAGCTAACTATTTTAGAGCCACTAGGAACTTGACTAAATAACTTATGAAATAATTTGAAAATATAAAGTTGTTCTTAGTAGTGCAATTCTTGTAATGTATATTCAAAATTAATTGAAAAGTTGAATGTCGTTTAATTTTGTGACTCAAGTACATTGAATAAAATAAAGGAAATAAAGTATGTTATTAGTGGTTTGAATTAATCAAAAAACTTTATTTTTACTAATTTTTTTGATTTATTGCATAATAGGTAAATAAGACTATTTCTAGATTTCATATATTTAAGTTATGGCGTAAAACCTATGTTGAAATAATAATTGAGGGGCCATACAAAAAAGTTGGATGGGGAAAAAAATCTATATTAAAATATTCTTTTTAAGAAAATTATTGCAGATACACAGAAAATTTACAAAATTCTTTGGCACGGCTGTCTTGCCTACCCCTTTAGATCATCCCGTGACATCTTTTCACTATTGGTTGCAAATTATGCAACGTGAAAGAAAATCAAATTGTAATTTGAGAAAAACTACTCCCTTCCTCTCTTATTAATGATTAAAATTATTGGCATTTTCATATCAAACAGTCATTTCTCTTTGCTAATGGATTCAGATTTGTCATTTTAGATTTAAAAAATCGTTTCAATGTATATTGTTTTCCAGAAAGTCCAAATTGATAGTTTTCCAGTTGGTCAACCGTTTCATAAGACGAAGTCATGAATTAAGTGATTAAGTCAAAGTTCTACTGATGAAATTTGTCAACGAAGTTGATTTACGTGACATATAATGCGACTAAACCATATAAATAATTTAAAAATTTTAATTGTCTTCGTTCCCTAATTGATAAGCGATCACAAAAGATTACTGAAATGTTTATTAGAGACAAAATATAATTAACTCAAGTCCAAATTGGTAGTTTTCTAGATTAGTCAACCGTACATGGCAATTTCCACAAGATGAAGTCACGAATGAAGTGATTAAGTCAACGTAGTAATGATGAAATTTGTTAATGAGGTTGTCTCCTATAATAAATGACGCAGATTAAATTATAAAGTTTAAAAGTTTGACTCTTAATGTTCTTATTTTTTTTATTGTTGAACGATTTATAAGAATTATTGTAAATCGTTAAAATATGTACTAATTTATATAACTTGTGATGATTTTAGAAAAATACCCCAACCCTTCTCTTAAATTTTCATTACCAAAAAAATTGATGAAATTTGCAAAATGAATAAAATAAATAAAAATTTATCAATATAAATTTGCAAGTGGATATTTGTTTCAGTTTCTTGATACTCTTCTTCATATTCATCCTTTTTCCCCCTTTGACTTTTCTTTGCCTTTTTCCTTTCTGTATATGTTTTAGTCAATTTTGCCCGCCTATTGTACTTAGTTCTATTAATAATTTTATATTATTTAGATTAATAATATAGTATTATAATTTTTTATTTTATAATTTTTTATATAATTTTAATAGAGTAATATAAATGATATAAAATAATATAAAAATTACAAATCAAGAGATCCATAATACTATATTATAAATAAAGTGTATACAAAAATTTTCCTATTAATACTACCATTTCCACTCTTCACACAAATTCATTTCATTCGATCCTCCTAGTCAAAACCACAAACCTCACCTCAGCATATAATGGCTCCAAAAGCATCACATTTCTTTTTCATTGTTTGCATTCAACTCTTCAGCTGTTATGGAATTGTGGTGTCAACAAATAATGGTCCTAATAAAATTAGAGGGATGTTTGTATTTGGAAGTTCCCTTGTTGATAACGGAAACAATAATTTCCTGCCAAATTCACTAGCTAAGGCCAACTATTCGCCTTATGGAGTAGATTTTCCTCTTGGTTCTTCTGGGAGATTCACCAATGGGAAGAATGTGATCGACCTTCTTGGGGAATTGCTAATTCTTCCAACCTTTATTCCACCTTTTGCTGATCCCACAACTAAAGGGAGTAAGATTCTTTATGGTGTAAATTATGCATCTGGTGCTTCTGGGATACTGGATGACACTGGTGCAATTGCTGTAAGAAAAACCTTACACTTTTAATTCTATTTTCTATTTTCTTTTCTCTTTATATCAGCTTCTTCTCCTCCTTGATTTTTGCATTGTTTTTTGGGTCCAAACTGTGCTATGGATATTGAAATGTGGTGGAGTCAAGATATTGACAATGGGGAGAGAAGAAATGTTCAATTTTTTGAAAGTTTAATGGGTTTGAAGTTGGGGGTGGAAGATGGTCCTCCTTCTTAATATTTTAAAATATTAAATAATTAAAAAAATAATAAAATTAAAATTTTAAATTATCTTAACGATAGTAATATTCATTATGTATTTGCAGAGTAGTGTCTTGAAGCCAAATGTTCTTAGCAAAATCAAGGAGTCTCATGAAACAAAATAAGTCCCGATTCTTGAATAGTCCTTTTAATTACATAACTATAATTTGTTTTTTCCAATAATTTCATTCAAATTTCCTTTTTCTTTCATTTAATTGCTGTTATTGGCACCATTATTGGATGTTACACTTCTCTCTTTTTTCTTTTCTTTTCTTTTGAGGCAACAGAATCTGACTTTTTGATTGTAAAACTCTCGAATTTTCTTAGGAGGTGAAACTAGGACCTAAGGTTAGTAGGAGAAAAAATTGTCAGGTTAATTTAAGATAAGGGCAAAAATTTTTGTCAATAATAAATAAAAAATATATATAAATAAATTTGATAATTTAGAATTTGGAATAAATTTACGGTAAAATAAATTATAGTAGGTATTCATTATAACAACTATATATCATGAATGTATTTTCATGATCAATTAACGTATTTTATATGTGAAATATTTGTTCTTAATAAAGTTGCTATTAAATGTATTTTAATTTTTTAAAGGTCAATATTTATAAAAGACCAATTTAAAGAAATTTAAGAGAGTGTAATTATAAGATAACTATAAAAAATTTTAAAACTTTCTAAGCTACTCTACAATTTTTCTAAAGTTGACGGGGGCAATTGCCCACCTTAAGCCCTAACTTTCTTTAACAGTCTATATATAGATTTCTACTCATTTCATAAAAATGATTTGTGTGTCCTTGTTTAATTCACGATTGTAAAAGTTAAAAAAGGCATAAATTAAAGACCAAAATGCATGATTAAACTATTAAATTTGTTGCATATAAGTTTACTGAATTATTATTATTATTTTTTTTGTAAATTTGATCACTGAAATATTTTAAATATGTGTATGGAGTCATTCCGTTAGAAATTTACTCAATGAATTACCTTAAGTGTGTATACAATCTTTATAGAAATAGAAAAAATACACACTTAAGATAATTTAGTAACTAAATTTACTAAATAAATAATTTAGTGAGTTCAGACACACATTTAAAATAATTCAATAACCAAATTTATAAAACAAATATTTCAATAATATTATATACGATAATATAATAATTTGATAACTATTCATACATTTTGTTTTTGAAATAGTTTGAACTATAACTTTGGACAAAAGATCTTATGACCTCAGTTATATCTTAATTAGTACGCGCAATAATATAGTGGTGATCTTGTAACATTGTATTAAATTAAACTGAAAATAGTTAGTTAATGTGATGATTTTCAGGGCCAAGTTTTCAGTTTGAATAGGCAACTAGAAAACTTCGAGAATTATGCGACCCTACCTGATTTCGAGAAGCAGCTTGGGGATAGAAATGGGAAATCAACAGGCAACTACTTGTTTGTGGTGGGAACTGGCGGCAACGACTACACATTCAATTACTTCTTCCGTAAAAACAGCAGCAATGTCAGTCTTGAAGCATTCACTACAAAATTGATTTCCACCCTTTCTCATCAACTCAAGGTACCTGATCAGTTTTATCATTAATGGTTTGACAGTTTATTTAAGTTGCTCCAACAAACACTACCAAAACATCTAAATAATCTCATCATCATTCGGCTCATTTTATTTGTCATAAATATTTATATACAATTTAAAAAAAAAATTAATATTAGATCAACTAATAAAATATACATCAGATAATTATAATTTTAGAGTTTCGAATTTTGATATAGTTTGATAAGAATTAAGACTTAATGTTTTTTTGGAATTTGTATGGAGTATAAAACAAGTAAATTGGCTTTTATGTATTTATCTTTTTAAAGAATGACAAATAATTTGGACTGAAACAAACTAAAATGAAATGATTTGACAAATAAAATAGAAGTGAGGGACTAATAAAATATTAGACTAACTTTTAACGCAAAATGATAAAAATTCGAAGGTAAGTAATGATATACTCATTGTAGTGAAAAATTGACGAAAAGTTAAAATCGTAATAGATTTATTTATAAAAAAAAAAAAAAAATACCCCTTTGTTTAGTAATCTTTGATAGGAAGAGAAGAATTGTGTTTTGTATTAATTTACATGATTATCCTTGATTAGGTGATTTAAATAATTAAAATAATTTTTTAAATAAAATTTTTTTTACCCCTTAACAATTGCCTTATGTAACTGTTGTACTTTAATTCAAATTATAAATTATCAAATTATATATTTACAAAGCATAATTGATAATTTGAATACTAAACAAAATCATGTAATTTACTACAAATGTATAACAGAACCATATGTTGGCGTAATAGGTGCTTAATTGTTTCACACTGCCATTTGTTCTCAGATAAGATAACATTTCATTTAAGGACGACTGACAACATATTTACAATGTGTGTTGAAGAGTTGTTGGATGGTAGGTCCATGGGGGATTCTAGAGCTATTTCATACTTACTTATTCCTGCGGGTGTCTCTCTCGTCTTTATTGTACTGCCATTGATGAATAAGAGTATTCTACGTGGGCTTTTGAGGACAATATGTAATAGCAATTATGCAATTGGAACCCCAAAATTTATGCCATCGCTTATACACATCATTTCACGCCCCCAGAGAAATTGAAATTTGAAATATTAATTTGTTAATGAATTCATAAAGTTATACATGTATTTGATAATGAACCATAACGTTATATTTATATTTGATAATTAACTGAATTTAAATATGGAATTGAAGTGCTCTATGTCGTGCATAACATGTTTTATATTTCATATTGAATTAATTTTATAAATATTATCTTTTAATACAAATAAATAGTTTATTGACGAATTTATTTGTGAAGGAGAGAGGTAATATGTACAAATATGTATGATTATTTATAAGAGAAAATTAATACAGTATATAAAACGTATGCATGAAATAAGAAAACGTGTTTGTGTGAGAAAGAAAAATTAAGTTAAAAATGTGTTTGAGAGAAGAAAATACATTGTTTTTTCTGTGCATGAGACATATTGTATTTGTGCGCATGAGAAGAAAAATGTGTTGTCTTATTTTATTTTTATGTAGAGAAGATTGAATGTGTGTGTGTGATGTATGTGTATGTGAAGAAGTATTTAAATTCAGAAAGTGGGCATGGCAAGAAAGAGAAATTGAATGAATTTTAGTATACTAGAATATTTAAGTGATAACTTTTTATTTAAAAATTTGTATACCAATTAAGTGGCATGCAAAATATAGTATAATTGAGTAATCAAATAAATTGAATACAAAATATATCTATAGTTAATTTTAAGTACTTAATAGTTATCAAACACCCCTAAAATTATTATGCAGTGGTACAAAAAAAAAAAAGAAAAAATAAGTCATAGAGTGTTCAATGTAACCAATACAATAAAGATCAGTGGAATTCTATAGTCCCTTTTAAAAAACTATTCATTTAGTTTTAAAAACTTATATTGTACAAAAATTTAAAACACATAATATTTTACTGTATAAATATTTAAAATATAAAAAAATAAGTCGGTAAAAATAACTATAAAATTTTCCTAAAGATCATGGGATAATTCTTTATGCAATAGCTAGGGATCCTAACGAAGGGGAAAGATTTAGGTAGATTTGGTCTATAATCCCATTTCGTAAATCATGTAGTGTAGATTAAATGTTACGGAATCTGTGATATCAGTTGATATAAGCAAGATTTTATAAATTTTTATTTTGACCGCAAAATTTACAAGTAAAACTCAAAATCGAATTTATAATAGTATTTTCTTCTTCTAATAACGCTTTTCTAAGGGCCCTAGGTCTAGATGTTGTCTGCGTCAAAGTATTAGAATATAATGCAGCGTCCTTGTCATGTACGTAGCATTGATCTACTACAGCAACATGAACAAGAAAAATGTGACACTAATGTTTAAAAGTTAAAGGATTAATAACATTTTGCCCCTTGAATTATATCAATAATTACACATTGTCTTCTAAACTATAAAAATATATATTTTACTCCCTATTCACAATATTCATCTTTTAAAAAATTTAAAATATTAAGAAAATTTAGTTAGATAACTAAAATATCCTTGGCACTATATTTTGACTTTTATGTTTTTATATTTTGATAATAATGTGATAATTATTCAAAAATAAAATTAATAAGTACAAAAATAAACTTTGTAGTATTTCAATATAATCTATATCAATATATTTCTTGATTAAATTTTTAAAACTTTTAGATTTTATTTTAAATTATTTCGAATTTGAATGTTTAACTGTAGTGTAGAACATTTCTAAATGGGCTTGTTTTCGATGTAAAAATTTTCTGTAAAGGTATTGTATAAAAAAAAATTGTAATTTTCTCGATGTCTCTTAGTATTTTATAATTTTAATATTTGACTTAATTTGTGCAAATTGATGTCGGATATAATATAATTCAACAATTTCTCACATTTTCATTCGCTAAAATCTAAGATATCAATGTGCTATTATATTTTATTTTTTTCTAATTCTTTTATAGCTGTCGAAAATCAATTAAATACATAAAAAATTAAAATATGATACGAAAGGTATTTTAGTCATCTAACTAAATTTTCTTAATATTTTCAAAATTTTAAAAGATGAATAATGTGAATGGGGGGACAACGTGTAATTACTCATATAGTTCATAGGAGGCAAAGATTATTAACCCAAAGTTAAAAGACTTAATCACAGATTGTCCCTATAAATAGGGAATAGTTATAAATTATCCTTTATGCTTATTTTATCTATAAATTGTCTCTTAAATTTGAATGAAGTTAAAATTTTTTGTAAAGAGAGTAGTAAAATGTCATAGTTATCTTCAATATTTTTATTATATTTTGTGAATTTTTTTACTAAAATTCTTCTCTTAAATTTGGAAATGATAATAAATTAAATATATTATTTTAAATTTTTCTCTCTTTTTTTTTTCTAGGTGCATGAGGGAGTGAGTTAGTAAATCAATTTAAATTTATTTGAAAAATATATTGATTATATCTCAAAATAGGATATTTACTCAAATAATGTGATTTTTTAAAATACAAAGTGATGAACTAATTATTGCTCGTAGAGAAAATAAAGTAAAAAAATAATAAGAAAAAATATAAAATAGTAACTAATTCATAAAATTAATAATGAAGGGTAAATTTTTTTAATAAATGTTGGTAAAAAAAATATCGTTACTTTTGTATGACAAATTGCTTATAAAATAAAATAAAAAACCAAGTTCAATTCACCATAATTTTACGTTGGTTAATGCAATTAAAAGATTCAGGGCAATTATGACATTTTATTACTCCCCCTAGATGAAAATTTTAACTTTATTTAATATTGGTGGTAATTTATGAATAAAATAAATATAGGGAGTAATTTAGAATTATCACCTAATTATAGGGGGCAAACTATATTTAAGCCAAGTTAAAACTACTACTATAATTGTAGTGTAAGAGAGTATCGAATAAGAGTAGAAGTAGAATGACAGAGATTACCTACAACTACAACCCAAGATTTTTTATTTCAAGGAATAAGCATCTAAAATTTAAGGAGTGGGGGTGAATTTAAAATTTTGGAATGAAAGATAAGAGTTTAAAGGAGTATGTAACTTGTTAAAGATTATATACGTAATCTTCTTATTTTCCAACGAATAATACTCAGAAAAAAAAAAAAACACACGGATAATGACGAGAAATTGAAAACCATCGAATGATGTCATCAGTCTGTTAATTGCTTCATTTGCTTTTCGTTCTTAGTGGTAACTGAATTTACAGAATCAAAGTCGAAGTCAATGTGCTGTGCATATAGCATCCTTTAAATAGCAAAACAATACAAAAAAAAAAACAAAAAAACAAAGATCTATTTCACAATTTTGTTGAAAAAGTAAAAACAATCAGCCATGAATTTATCAAGTTCGAGTTTATCTACGTTTGTTCCAACGTCGACCTAAAGTTTTTGTTTGGTTGATTTAGTATTATTAATAGTCAACGGATTAAATAGAGACACGATTACCAATTGAATGATATTAGAGTTAGAATTTTATAATCTGAACTCTATTATGATACAATACAATTATACACCACGATTCGATTAGTACCCTACAGCTGTGTATCAAATATTTTGAATATTCTTCTATACTATCAAAGTACCAGGTCATCTAACCTTTTCAAAATAACCTTATTGTTTCTTTGCCCAGAGATGACAAATAGCTACAACTTCAGGCAATTTACATAGCTTAGCAAAACAATTTGTTGAGCAATGTTAGCACCATCACAGAAGTTCTTTAGCCCAAGAATGAGACACCCTTGTACACAAGTTTAGAGACTGTACCACTTTCCAATTGAGAGAATGAATTTATGGTCTAAATAACATGTAAAATAATACTATTATTTTCTAATTTTAATATGCACCATTGTAAAAGTACAATGTCCATAACTGAATTTATGGATCGAATTAGTGCAAGAATATCCCTGACAAAGGAATTTTTGCATGGATTTCAAAGGTAAATTCTTGCATAATTCTTGCGGAACCCACCGTGAAACATATGTAAAACTCATAAATTTTGTGTACTATGAATAGACCTTGATAAACTCAGGATATTGCCCTGGCAAAGAGCATTAGGCAAAAGATGCAATAGTAAGCATTTTATGAGATATCCCAGGAAAAATGTCTAGCAAACGTAATTAATTATATTGGATTCGGAGCAACGAATCCTTATTGACCTAGTAATTTTTTCTTCTGAAAAGTGATTCTTTCGTTTCTTTGTTTTTAACCAATGCAGAGACTCTACAACTTGGGTGCTCGAAAGTTTGTGCTTATGTCGGTGAATCCAAATGGATGCACTCCAATGGCTAGGACCATAAGACCACTGCATGAGGGCTGCATTCAAAGTTTAAATCGAGCTGTTCATCTCTTTAATACCAATTTGAAGACTTTGGTGGATGACATCAAACTAGAAATGCCTGGCTCAGAACTTGTTTTTGTTAACTCGTACAAAATTATTAGGGATATCATAAAAGACCCGGCATCAAAAGGTAAGCTTCATGGCTCTCTCATTATTTTATCTTGTCTTATAATAATGTTACACTGTACCATGATGCTATATAACCTAATTCCTCCTCTATATATTACTTGAAAAACTGTGCAACATGATTGATAAAGAAATTATTATTATTATTGTTTTTAATGTTTATTTAATGCTAATAAATAATTCATATTGCATTTACTCTATTTGGATAACGACGTTATCTTTTTGTCTCCTATATATATGTGTGTGAATATAATAGAAATTTTACGTTATCATTCACTGAATATTTATTTATTTTTTAAAAATTAAAATTTTTAACAAATCAGACTGTTGCATGTGTGAAATACGTACTTTTTCTAGTGTGTACACACACTAGAAAAAAGAATGTATTTCGCACATTTATCACTCCAATTTGTTAAACATTTTAATTTTTAAAAAATAAATAAATATCCAGTGAATGATAAGATAAAATACCAAGTATAAAAATTATATATGTTGAATTTTCTGAAGTAAAATTATATATTTTAAAGGGAAAATCACTATATTAGTCCCTCACATTATAGATTTGTATTTATTTAATCCTTCACTTTTAAAATGATAATTTTTAGTCCCCTACATTACACATTTATATTTATTTAGTCATTCACTTTTAAAATGATGATTTTTAGTCCCTGACAAATGTAAAATGTTGAATTTTGGTCATTGAATCAAATCCCAAGCATTTTAGCCTAAATTTGTCATGTCCCTAGCATATATAAAACGTTGAATTTTGGTCCCTGAATCAAATTTTGAGTATTTTTTTTACCTAAATTTGTCATGTATTGTTCACATGACATATTTTTCAACGACAAATTTATAAATTCATCTGAGTAGAATGTTTTATGAGTGCGAAGGATATGAAGTAAGTGATTGATTAGCAATTTGTTTGTATTTAATATTATTTCAATATCTAACTTGTGGTATTATTTTTTCCAAAATTTTTGTGGTATTATTTTTTCCAAAATTTATAATCCAATCCGATGCTCGAGTTTTGTGTTGGAAAGGAAAAACGAGTTCCTAAATTTTACTCAAAAAATGTCATGTGAACAACACACGATTAATTCAGACCAAAAAGTGCTCGGAATTTAGTCTAGGTACCGAAATTCGACATTTTATATTTGTGAGGGCCTAAAAATCATCATTTATACTAAAAGTGAGGGACTAAATAAATACAAATGGGTAATGTAAGGGACTAAAAATCATCATTTTAAAAGTGAGAGACTAAATAAATACAAATGGATAATGTGAAGGACTACTAGAATAGTTTTCCATATTTTAAATATATAATATCTTTTCTATTCTCTTTGTGATTATTTTCACCTTTAATTTATTATTTTTCATATTATTTGTTATTTGTTACAGCTGTATACAAATTTCATTTTTTCTCAAATAATTAAACAAATATTATCTTCTATAAGAATAACATATGGTATTTGCATTTTACTTCTATTTCTTTTCTACGTGCCTAAGTTATAATTTTTTATAACAACACTATCAACTACTTGATTAGTTAAAGATAAAGATATTTTCCATAGTATTTAACTTTTTAAATATATCTCTATATATATATATTATTTATCATTACTAAAGACAAAATCACTATCAAGTATCCACCATCATTTTATAGATGAAGTATTTTGAAATTCTTTTATATTATGAAAAAATTATTTATTGGATATCAAATGATATATAGATAACAATTACAAAAATGAATAATTAAAATTGCAAAAATTAATAAACAAATAAATCTAATTAAAATATAAATAGAAATACATCAAACAAAAATTATGTCTTATGTATAAAAAACTAAATAGATTAAACTAATATATTTTTAAAATTTGGTTAGGTATCACATAGTATATTAAAATAAGTTTTTTATTTTATTTTTTGTTATCTTTCTCTAAAATGCACCAAACGTCATCTTTCTCTTAGCTGCACCGAAAGTCAAGAAATACAATCCTTTATTTTATTCTAAAATGCATGCAATGCTAATGAAAAACATATAGTTCTAAAAATATATAAAATTACACATTATTACTTTAAGTGAGACTTTACATGAATCCTATTACAATTAATTTTTGTTAATATATTGGCTAGAATGTGTATGTATATAGATAATGTATTGGTACTTTTTCATATTTTTTAAACTTATGATAACATTCACTTTAGTACTTAAGTAACAATCTACACTATCCATTCATCTTGAATGGTATAAAATGTGGTTATTTCCAATTCAAAATAGTTAGTATATCTCTTTTAGGTTCCTAGATTTTATTAATCAATTAAAGATAAAGACTTTTTCCCATATTGAACTTTTTAAATATATCTATATATTCTTTATCATTACTAAAAGATAAAATTACAACCAAGTATCAAACATCATTTTATAGTTGAAATGTGTTATTTACTTTAATAAAATCAAGAGTGCTACTCTAATTAAAATTATATAGTTCTAAAAACATCCAAAATAGCCTATAAGGTTTATATAATTTCTATCATAATTAATGTTTTTAACTTATTGTGTAAAATATGTATGCATATAGAGAATATATTGATATTTTTTCATATTTTTTTAAGTTTATGTAACATTGAATTTATGACTTCTTTGACATTCTGAATTCTTATATTCATCCTGAATGGCATTGAACATGGTTAATTCCAAATGAAATTATATTTTGATATATTATATTATTTTACTATGAAATAAATTTCCATGTCTTAAATATATAAACAAAATTAAAGCTATTAAAAATATATGAATTTTATTTATGTTTTGATTTTTTACATTATTTTTTGATTAATTCCTTGTATTACTTACCAAGACCTTTATTATTTATCTTTCTTGATTTATTAAATAGTGTAATAATTGCATTCTCAAAGTTGACATGTAAACTCAAACTATATCTAAAATTATTTTAGACTATTTAATAGTATGATTTTTATTTGCATATGGTAGCTCGAATAGATAGAGAGTAATTCATTTAATTATGTCTCGTATTGGGAATTGGGAATTATATTTTATTAAGAGCGGGTATTTTAGTTATTACAAAAAAAGAAGAGAAATACTTAAATAGGGAGAATTTTAGATAGTCCAATTGTATTTCATTAAGAACATTTTAGGCATGAAACTACTTAATTAAGGGCATATTAGGCGTGACAAGAACAGAAAGATCTAAAATAATAGTTTATCTAGGGAAGGATTATAAGACTATAAATATGGTGGTAGTATGCTAAAAAATAGGTAGAATATATTATGAATAATTTAATTATGTTTTTCTATTGAGAATTGAAAATTATATTTTATTAATAGTGGGTATTTTAAACATCACAAAAAAGGGGAAAGACAATTAAATATGCTTTCATTTTTATTATTGAAAATTATATTTCATTAAGAAATTATTTTGAAGTATTTAATAGTATGATTTTATTTACACAAGGTACTTAGAATGAATGAAGAGTAATTCATTTAATTATGTCTCTTATTAGGAATTGGGAATTATATTTCATTAATAGCGGATATTTTAGCATTACAAAAAAGGGGAGAAACACTTAAATAGATAGAAATTTAGATAGGTCAGTTGTATTTCATTAAAAACATTTAAGCATGAAACTACTTAATTAAGGGCCTATTAAGCGTGACAAGAAAAGAAAAAAAAATAGTAGTTTATATAAGATAAGATTAAGTAAGACTGAAAATAAGTAGTATTATTCTAACAAATAGGTAGAATACATGATGACTAATTTAATTATGTTTTCCTACTTGGACTTTGAAATTATATTTAGAGCCTTAACAAACAAAACTGCCTAAGAAACCCAATTTATTCTCTTGATTAATACCTAAGAAACAATAAAGGGAAGGTGTTATGCAAAGAACAAAAAAAGAGTTCTAGGCACCACTATAACAAATGTATAAGAGAATCTAAAATATAATAAAAGGTTAGATGATCACAAAGGCCAAGAAAAAATCCACTAAAGATCCTTGACTTAGCACACTCCAATGTTTTAAAAACCAGACCGAGCATTGAATTGGTGGTCTGTCCAGGTCATGGTCCAACAAGTTAGACCAGTTGAACCGGTCGATTCATGCATTTTCTCTTCTTTTTTTTTAAAATTTAAATTAAGGATGGGTATTTTAAGTATCACAAAAAAGGAGAGACACTTAAATATGTTTTTCTGTAGAGAATCAAAAATAAATATATTTTATTAAGGGCGGATATTTTACACATCACAAAAGGAGAAGAAACTCTTAAATATGTTTCCTATTGGAAATTAAAATTATTTTTCATTAAAAGTGTGTATTTTGGGTATCACAAAAAAGGAGAGAAACAAAAATTGAGAGAAATAACTCCCATATACACACACACATACATTATAGTATATCTCAGAAGTTGCTACATTCTTATTTCAAATAATATTTTGAGTTAGAATAATGATAAACAAAGTTTGGAAAAAATGGTGCATATTGATAGAATAGTATTCAATTATAGAAGTACAATAATTCAATACTTAAAAACATACAAATACAATTAATTTAGATTATACAATGAATCTAAACAAAAATTGATAAGGTAACGAAATAATCTAAATTAAAGAGAGTTTACTTAATTAATTTACATAATTGATTGACTTAATACTAATTGATTGACATTAACACTCCTCTTCAAACTCAAGGAGGTTACAAAGACACCAACTTGAGGTAGATGCAAATAAAATTCTTGAAATGATTTCGAAAATATAAGTGTAAGGAGAGTCAACTCTTATTGAGGAATCATCGTGAAAGGGGCAAAACCTTATGAAAGGAACTTCACCTGTGTAATGTAACATCATTGAAAAGAAAAACTCATTAAGGGGATTTAAAACCCATAAATGGGATTTAAAGCACACCGATAATGGACGGGCCATGAAAAAAACACTCGTGAACAAGTGATTGAACCTTTGTAAGAGATTGAAAAGGGAACACCGTCAAGGGACACCCATGGGATTAAAAACACCAATTGAATTCATTAAAGTATTAAAAGAACACCCAAGAAAGGGATTGAAAGTTTTAATAGTATGTTAGAATGGTGATAAATAGAGTTTGGAAGAAACAATGTATATTGATAAAACGCTATTAAATTAAACAAGTACAATAACTTTGTATTTATAAACATTCAAATATAATGAATATAAACTATGCAATGAATCTAAATAAGAACCAATAAGTTAATAATAACCAAATATTTTTAAATATACAATATCTTAAAGAAGCCAGAAAAAAACGGCAGGAAAAATAAATTTGTGCTTGTGCCCGTGTGTTCTTTGGAGCAAGAAACCAATGTCTTTGTTAACACATGCGTGAAATAAATTTGGCCAAATAAATATCGGGAGATGCTGCAGGTTTCAAAGATGCGAAAAATGCTTGTTGCAAAGTGCCGTCCATTGAAGAAGGTGGGACAGGGCCTCTATGCAAGAGAGGTGGATCAATTTGTTCAAATAGGAAAACCAACGTTTTCTTTGATGGGCTGCATCCAACTGAAGCTGTAAATTTTGTCATAGCAAATAAGGCGTATTATTCCAACTCCAGAGCTGAAGTCTACCCCATCAATATCAAGCAACTCTCGCAAATTTAAAATCATGTATGGGTTTATATTGTATCATTAAGCAGTAGAGTATTAATATCAACTCGTAGTGCCTTGGGGACTTATGTATGGATTGCCTAATACAATCAGCTTCATTTAAAACAGGTAGTATCTTTGGGACTAATGTATGCATTTGCCATATTTTAGTCAGTGCTTCTGAAAAAGCACATATATATGCCACTTTGTGTATGCTTTTTTTTAGCCTATATATCTTGTATTAAAAAGGGGTGGAAGGTTACAACTCTATCCTCCTCGTGAGTCCTGAACATGTAATATTGTTCCCGCTTAATTGATCAGTTTGAATTTTGTCCATTCCTCTACGGCTTTCCTCATTACTAGTTCTGTTTGAGTGCTGCTTTTCATCAAGCAAGATATTATTTCTGCTTTTTCAAATCTATCACAGAATATTGACAGTGAGAGTAGAACAACCATGATTTTTCTTGAATTCTATAGCTTCCATAATTAGCTCCCACCAATTCCAAACCTTGTTTCTTTGTTTCCTGCAAACCTTCCCAATCAATATAATGATACATGAATAGGTCCTTATAGACAAGTGTTTAAATAAGGAAGCTTATTAAGGGTAAAAATGTAAATAGACTTATACGAAGGGGCTTAAACCCCAGAGGACGCGTTTATAAATAAGGGCACACCTTCGAAGAAATGTAACTAATATCTACAAATAAAATTCAGACATATTTAATAGATTTGCTCCTACTTTCTCTCTCTAGAAGTTTTCCAAATCCGTATCCCCAAACATATTCTTGTTCATCAAGTAGCACCATCTATAGAAATCAAACAAAAACTTGAATTGCTCTTTATCGGTTTTTCCTTTAGTTTCAAATATATAACTAAAAATACGTTAAAATTCAATCGTTTTGCTCATTGACTATGAAGAATAATGAAGTAGAAATAGTAGGGATGAACCCCTTCTGATCAATAATCTAAGGATCAACACTGAATTCCATGAACAAGTAGAAACCTATCAAGCAGGAGAGAGACACGCTTAGGAACAAATATTACAGTTCCTCCATGATAATTATGCAGCAATACAACAATTAGTGGAAATGTAGAAGAAAGGTGCATTGAATACTATTCCAACTGTCTATTCCTGTTGAACCACCAAGACAAGAGCGTACAAAAGAAGATATTGCTAGTAGTACCCAATGTCTTAGCCATCAAGGTCCTCATATCACCAAGATAGTGAGCAGACAGCAATCCCATTCGGTACATGATCAGTTAGGTCCGAGCTCGAACGTGGTTCATCAGGAGGAAACTCCACAGCTCCTCTCTCTGACACTTGATGTAGAAATCATACTCATGGCCAAGGTCGAACTCCATGTCCAGCAGTTGTTATCCTAGAATAACATTGGTCAGCAAATCATTTCGGACATTGCTCGTGATTCGTTCATACCACTCATTAGGTCAGAACAGATTCTACCTAATTTCAAACAACATGATCTTTGTCATTACCATGGTACAACTAATCTAGCCGATCATATTGCACATGTGTCTGCCTAGCACAACTTTATGGATATTCAAATGCTATTAAATGCAAACTCCTTGGTACCACCCCTAGGGGATCAAACCAAAAATGGTTTAAAGAACTTCCTTTAGTTGATCGGTAGTTTCTTACACTGACTTGGCTGAAAAATTCTTGAGACATTTCATGAGCCGTCAAGTCATTCAAAAGGAAGTTTCTCATTTGATGAATATAAGATAGAAGAATGAAGAAACTCTGAGTCAATGCTTAAATGATGAAGTTGTTCAAGTCCGAGATATTGATGAAAAACTAATGATCACAGCATTCTGCAATAGTCAGAAGCCAGGGTTATTCAACTATGATTTAGCCTGTAGAGTTCTAAAGGCCTTCTCTGAGCTCATGAAACGAGAAGAGAGCCATATGAGAGGAGAAGAGTTGAATAGATCTAATAGAGAACTACTAGATTTTAAACAAAAGGAAATAGGCCAATGAAGGAAACGTCTGAAGGATTTGTGAAGAAAAAGAGAAACAAAGATTCTAGGTGAGTTGAACAGTCTAATAAACAGTCTCAGAATCCTAAATTGCTTGAAGGACGAGTAGTATATCCAAGATCTAATAACCTTAAACCTACTCGAACTAGAATCTGTTCTACCTGATGAGGACATTATTCCTTTGAATACGCCTCTACGTGAAATTCTTTTTGAAATGAGAAACACTAGGATCTTAGAGCCGTCCTTACCAATGAGAATTGAGCAACACAAATGGGATAAATCTCGCTGTTGTGCTCATCATGCAAATCATGGGGACGACACTGAGGACTACAAAAATTCAAAAATAGGTATTGAAAGAGCAAATCGGGAAGGGTACTTGCAAGAATATATTCTACGGATTGTTGATAATCTTAGACAAATTAATAATCGTCCTCTTCGGCACAATAATAATCGGTACACATATCGAAGGGCAAACCATAACAATAACAACAAGTGGGGACCTACTAGCCAATAATGATGATGTAGTAAGGGTGATCAATGTGATTGCTACAGGTCCGACCAGAAAAGACTCTAACCAAGCTCAGAAGAGATATGCTAGATACTAGCCTAAAGGAATTTCTTTTTAAAAAAAAAAAAAAAACCCAAGCTAAACCTGAATATTATCTTAAAGCAACTTTGATAGTGATCCCCTACCCAATCGTTTTTCTCATGCAGATCTAGTAATCATTCATGTCAAGGTAGGAAATACAGAGTTCACAAGGTTTTTGTGGACAATGGAAGTTCAGTGAATGTGATCTTCTGGCACGCATAGGAATGCATAGGAACGCATGGGAATTAGTAACGATCACATTGAACCAGTCTGAACACCATTGGATGATTTTACTGGTAATTTTGTGATGCCTAAGGGCCTAATTTTTCTTCTATTGACTCTTAAGGAACCACCAAAGAGCCGAATGGAGTTAATAAATTGTCATCGTGAAACAATCTAGTTCATAGAATATGATTTTAGCTCAGCCGTTACAATATGAGTTCATCATCTTTCCCTTTGTATTTCATTTGGATGTAAAATTTTCCTTAAGGGATGGATTCAAAGGAACAGTCAAGGGGAACTAGAAAGAGGCAAGGGATTGCTATCTTTCGTCATTAAAAAGCAAAAACGACTCTAAAAATTGAAGAACTTCTTTTTCCAAAGAAAATAAGGTTATTTCGACATGCCAGCCTCTCAAACCCCTAGAGGATCAAAACAAGGGTAAGATAGAGTCGGCATTGAGGGTCCGAATTGACCCAGAGTTTCTCGATCAAAAACTCCGTATTTGTGCTCTCTTACTTGTCGAGCCAAAAGTTGATCTTATCTGGCTGCTCTTTGAATACAAAGACATCTCTATTTGGTTAGGTGCAGACATGCTAGGAATCCTGAGAGGGGTTGCTAACGACAAGCATAGCATCATCTCGAGTTATAATCCTGTTAAGTAAAGAAAGAGACTGTTTGGACCTGAGCGGAGTGAAATTATAGAGACTAAAGTAGATAAGATTTTAGCTGCTCAGATTATTCGAAAAACTTTGTATCTTGATTGGCATGGCAACCCTGTACTTGTTAAATGCCTGATGTATCAACAAAGCCAGAGGAGAATCCATGAATGTGTGTGGATTTTACTGATATTAATATAGCCTAACCTAAAGATGTTACCCTTTCGGACCTTTGTCTCAAATTGATATAGTTATTGGTTTTAGTTTTCTTTTTTGGAAGATTTTTGATGCCTAAAAAGGATATCATGAAGTATTTTTAAGTGAAGAAGACGAAGAAAAAACTATGTTTATAATGTCAAAAGGCACATATTGCTATCAAACTATGTTGTTCAGGGTAAAGAACGTAGCAGTTACTTATCAGAGGCTGGTTAATATGGTTTTTAAAAGCCAAATCGGAAATATGGAGGTATAAGTGGATGATATGGTCGTTAAGATCTGAATGGAAGATGAAGTAATAGTAGATCTAAGAGAGACCTTTGAGATACTTCATAGGATCTAAATAAGATTAATGCACAAAAACGTACCTTTGGAGTGCTCTCGAGAAAAATTTTAGGCTTCATTATTTCTCAAAGGGGTATTAATGCTAATCCAAAAAAAGTACAAACGATCATAACATGAAGCCACCCTTATCTGTAAAAGTTGTTTAGAAACTGGCTGGTCGGATGGTAGCATTGAATCTTTTTAGGTTTATGTCTAAATCGGCTAAATGAAATCTTCTTTTTTTCCAACAATTAAAGAAATGAAAGAACTTTGAATGGACCGAACAGTGTCAACAATCATTTGAGCAACTTAAGGAATATTTGGGAACTCTTTCTTGGTTAACTGTACCTAAAGAAAGAGAAGAATTATATCTTTATTTGTCCTCTTCAGAGGACACTGTTAGTTTTGTGCTGGTGGCCAATCGAGAAGGAGTTCAGAGGCAGATCTATTTTACAAGAAAAGTTCTACAAGGCTCCGAACGCAATTATCTTCTTATAGAAAAGGTAGCTTTTTCATTAATAGTAGCAGCAAGGAAGTTAAGACCTTATTTTCAAGGATACAAAATCATTGGCTACACAAATTTACCACTACGAACAGTCCTTAAAAACCTGATGTATCAAGTCGAATGCTTTAGTGGTCAGTTGAATTATTGGAATTTGACATCGAATTTTAATCTCGTAATACAGTCAAAGTACAAGCTTTGGCAAATACTTCCTTACCAAATGGATAGTCGAACTCTGAATGGCTGATAAAGTGATGAGTTTTGAGGAAAAATAGAAGCCTGAAATAGATTACAAAGTATGAAAATTTCATGTGGATGAACTCTCATGTGAGTTTGGATCAAGAGACAAAATTATCATTAAGACTCCTAGAGGAGATCACTTTACATACATCCTTCGGTTTGGAATTAAAGCTACCATTAATGAAATTGAGTGTGAGGCATTAGTAATTGGGATGAAGTTGACAAGGAAGATAAGTGCTCAGGATCTCAAAATGAACAGTGATTCCTTGTTGATAGTTAGCCAAATTCTAGGTAATTTTGAGGCTTGAGAGGTGATTATGTAGAAATACCTTCGAAAGATAAAACTGTATAAACAGAACTTTATAGAGGTAGAGTTCGTCAAGGAGGTAGAGTTTGTCAAGATACCTCGGGTAAAGAATGTGCATGCCGATGCCCTATCCAAATTGGCCTCGGGTATTTACTCATGTCTTAGATTCAGACTAAAGAGATTTTGGTGAAAGTTCAAGAGGGACGAACAATAGATAAAGTTGAATCTATGGGAATTGATAATGATCTGGGATGGATGAAGCCAATAATGGAATTCTTATCTTTTGGAACCTTATAGACTGAATAAAGGATAGCCCAAAGCATAATGCATAGAGTGGAAAAGTATGAACATATAGAGGAAATTTGGTATCAAAAATCATATTTGTGCCTTCTTCTCTGATGCTTTGGTCGGATTGAGGCAGACTATGTGCTGAAGGAAATAGACGGAGGGGTTTGTGGAAGCTATGTTGGACCTTGGAGTGTATCATAGAAGGCGATGATCATGGGATATTATTGACTAACCATGAACACAGATGCTAATGCATTGGTTCGTCAATGTCATATTGTCAATAAATGCTCAGATCATAAGAAATACAGCATTTGACAAGAATTTTAAGTCTATGGCTATTCGAACAATGGGGCATCGACTTGGTCTGACCTTTTCATCGGGCACCCGGAAAATTAAAATATCTAGTGGTGACCATTAATTATTTTTCTAAATAGGTAGAGGCAGAACCACTACCATCGATGACTGGGATGGTTGTACAAAAGTTCTTCTGGTAAAAGATCATTGTAGGTTCGGCATTTCCCATACTTTGATTTCTGATAATGGTACTCAATTTGAGAGAGAACCCTTTAAAAGCTTCTGTGAAGTATTAAATATATCTTTGCACACCACTTCAGTCGGACCTTTTCAGGCTAATGGCCAAGCGGAGTTTACCAACCGAACAATCATAGCTGGGTTAAAAGCTAGACTATATAAAGACAAAGGTCGATGGTTGAAGAATTGCCTAGTGTGCTGTGGTCTAACAAAATTACACCAAGACCAGCTAATGGTTTTGCCCCATTTAGTTTGGTATGTGGGGCCATAGCAGCCATTCTTGTGGGGATAGGAATGCTAATCGCCCGAACACAATAATACCATCAAATTAATAATGATGAATAAATAAGAACTAATTTGGCAGCACTTAATAGAGGAACGGAGGTTAATAGCCTCAGTGAGGGATGCAAAGTACAAGAAACAAATGGAAAAACATTACAATGTTAGGGTTCAGCAAAGATGCTTTAAACCAAGAGATTTGGTGTTAAGGAATAATAAAGTTAGTTGAGCAGAAAGGATGCACAAGTTAGATTCGAATTGGAAAGAGATAATACAAAGTTGTAGAGGCTCATTGATTGGAATACTATAAGTTGGCCGATTGACATAGTCATGACAAACCGTGAATGTGCAAGGTTGTAAACCTTAGAAAATATTATTCAGGTTGATAATGTACGTAAAAGTTCAATTTCATAACGTGAATAAAATGTTTGATTTATCAAACATGTTCATATGTACATGAATGTTCACATATATGAAAAAGCGATCATCATACAAAGTAAATGTCCTTACGCTATACATTTAGATGCCTGAAGGAATCTGTAACCCACCAAGGTGCTCAAGTGGTTCAGACCAACAAGAATGAAAAAAAGTTGCATGATGAAAAAATAATGATCATAAGGCAAAAATCCTTGCGCGATGTGCTCGGATGCCCAAAGGGACCTGTAACCTGCCAAGGTGCTTAAGTGGTTCGGACCAACAAGAATGGAAAAAAAAAATTAAAAATTAAGACAAAAAGAGACGATCGATTGAAAATTTTGAATTTCATTTATAAAACATGTTGAAGTACAAAATATGGTCAGCTAGGCCGACCTAGGATATTGCAAAATCTTGTCAAGCACCTATACTAAGAATCATACCAATTATTGGTGGTGGGTTCAGCCTGCTTGGCTTGGTTAGACTTGGCTTCATCCTTGCCATTGGCCTCGGGTAAAGCAGAGCTTGCTCATTTTGTTGATGAGCTTTCCAGTTGCCTCTTTGTTGAAGTAAAGGATCTTTGAGACATCAAGGTCAACCTCAGGGAATTCCTCCAGAACATTGTCCATGGCAATTGTGTAGCCCATCTTTATGGAAATGCTACTAAATTTGCCAAGATCCTTTTGGAACCCATTCGTAGTTCAAAAGAAAAATAATTCTAGACACCTAGTTTAATGAGGCTTTAGCATTCAACTGTTAAATCTCTGTTTGAGCCAAAACTAGTTTTCCTTTATAGGTGTTCAACCCATTAGCTTGCTCTTCTATTTTTTGTTCAGATCGGCACTTGGGCAGAATGATGGCTCTCCAAGTTTGCCAGATTTTGAGCTTTATTGCCTAGCCAAGTTTGAAGTTCAACTAGAGCTTTGTTCTTCTTCATTTCTAGATCTTTTTCCAACTTAGAAAGAGTATCAACCTTGCTTTTCTTGAACTGAAGGAGTTTGGCTTCAAGTTGAGCATTCTTATCGGCCAACTCCATGGATAGGCATTTTATGCTATGAAAGTGAGGGCCGAGCTGAACATATAAAGAAAGCATTAATATTAAGATGTATGAAACAAAATTAAGGAATTATTTTTCTAAGTGTTTACCGTGACAAAGGTTTGAGCGGCTTCGTCCATGCTTTCTTCAAATAAGTATACTTCAGCTTTCAGCATAGGCTATGTCACATAGAGGAAAACCATGGTTGATCTTTTGATGAGCCACTCTAGGGTATTGACTTAGAGAGTTGTTGTCAAATAACCATCCAAGGACAAACTTTTCCTATCCTTTATGACCATCAACCTGGCCGATTGACTTCCTTGTCCAAGGCAGGCATTAATAGCTACTAGTAACTGTATCTTCTTTGGGGGTCTATGGCCAAGCTCTTGGGACTGCATGCCATTCAACAATTTTGTTTGGTTTGTAAGACCGAGGGTAGAAGGACCCACCTAGAGTTGTCAAGATGGTAGAAGGAGATTCGATTAGAGGAAGAGATGAAGGGCTAATGGTTAAAGGATGTTGCCTATGCTTCTTAACCTTTGCTGCAATCAGAGGTGGTCGGCCAGCTTCAAAAGTTCTAATCACTATTTCTTGAGTGGTTGGGCTAGGAATGGCAATTGTCTTGGCTTGCTTCCTAGCTAGAGCCAGGGAGGTCATCTTCCTCTCTGTGTCTTACAGTGTTGGCCTTGGATTATGCTCGGATGAACCAATGTTGGTTGCACCGAGATCATCTCATCATCAGATACTTGGATCAGCTCTTGAAGCACCAATCTTGGGGATTCTATATATGTAAGATTGGAGGGTATAAATTCTGCAGCTCCATAAGCCGTAAAGGTTGTCACACCTTTAGTGGTGGTTGGTTGATTGGTTGTGGGATTTGGAGTTATTGAAGAAGTTGTGCCAAGGGGAGTGGTGCTTGGTTCTTTAGGCTTAGAAATGGTATCCTTCTTCTTGGCTAACTTAATTTTCTATGGTCGAACCAGTTGGCCGAGGATTTGACCTACATAAAGAAGAAATGGATAAGGAATTATGAGTAAGATTAAAAAATGATGGTCAAAGGACTTGGGTCGTAGCCTTCGGGAAGATCTAATGACACCACAAGCCGAGCCTAGGAAAGGAAGTTCTCTTCAAATAAAAACCTAGTCGCCATTCAGGTTGGACCATGGTCATGTCTATTTGTCTTCGGAAAAAAAAAAAGGTATTTGCTCAGTGAAATATTGATTAGGTTTTTGAAAACAATGAACAAGGAATAACAAAAAATAACTTTAATTATACTAATCAACTCTCACACACTCGCAAGTATAGGATGAGTAATGATCATTTCCACAAGAACTATTGGAATAAGTATTACGTTCACAAGTTTATGTACTAGTTAGACGAAATAATTAAGAGTTTGTAACTAAAGCCAAACTAAATATAATCACGAGATATTAAAATAAAGACAAGAATGTAAAATACTATTCCTACAGGAAGCAATTAAATATAATTGACTAAAAATCTAAATCAATCTATTCTACTTGTAAGAATTTAATCAAGAACAAGAATTCAAATTAATCTACTCCTACTAAAGCAATTAAAAACGATGAAATAAAATCCTAACTACTCGACTACAGAAGCAATTAAAAATTTAAATGCAATAAGACAAGAACGATAATTGAAGAATTAGAATGAAATGAAAACAAAAATTGTGTAAAGTGCATAAAGATATATCAAACTCAATAATTGCAGTGAAAACCAATGTTGATGATCATTGAATCTTGAATTGTTGGCAAGCTATCAAAATTCTAGCTTGATTACTTGAGAAAATCTACCCTACATCTAAATTATGGTTCTAACTACTGAAAACTAAAAACTAACAATTGCCAATGATGCATTATTGTTTCCTTCCTTTCTCTTGTGTGTATTTATAGGTAAATTAGGGTTTCAGGGCTCCAGAAAGATAAGTACACGAACTCTTCTGTAAACGGACCCACGGGAAGACATTTGTTGCAAAATAAGCAAGCTAGTGAAACTGCCCGAGGACGTGCATCTGGGCGCTGCATAAATGTCATGCCTCAGTGCGACTTCTAGAATCGAAGATTTGAGCTATTGGAAATCACGCCTAGGCTTTGCAGGCGTGACTTCCAATAAGGAGACCTCTAATTCTTTTGCAATTTTGATCCTGATACTATTGGAATCTCGAAGTACTCAAAACATGTATATTTTAGATATTTGTATTAGCTTTCCAATGCATCCAAAATCACTTCAATTAGAGTTCGGACAAGAAAGTTATGCCATTTCTGCCAAACTGTGTCCGCATCACTCCTCCCCGATGCACGTAAATTCTAATTTTGCAATTTTTCTCCAATTTTGTGATCAATTTTATATCTTTCTTCACTCAAACCCTACAAAACTCAAAATAAACCATTTTAGCTCATAATTACTCAATTCTTGCTTATACATCACTAAATACGAGACAAACGATATATAAAATATACGATATATACGAGCTTATCAACTACTCCACACTTAATTTTTGATCGTCCTTGAGCAAAACATAGAAATAAATCACAAACATACTCAACATATCTCATCAATTATCCACATGGATAACCAAGAACCAAACCATCATAAAGAAAATAGTCAAATGATAATAAACCTCCATACATGAATTCCAGTGTAGGTGTGTTCATAGCCATACGAAAATAACTTTTAAAGACATAAGCTTAGATCATACCTTGCAAACCCTTTGAATTTTTCTAAACACTCCATAGCTTACTCTTTTTACATTTCTCCACTAATGCAAACAACTGACTTGACTTAAATTAGGTAGGACTTTTAACTTGTAACGTAAGGTTAGGGTCTTGGCTAACAAAGAAGGGGAAGGGATAAACAAATATGAAAATGAGTTTTAAATTAATATGCGCCTCATTAACATAAAACTTCTTTTTGAACACTAAAACACTCATCCTTCAAAGAAGTAACCCTACACATAATTGACCAAATACCCAAAAAAATTTTGTGGAACAAGCAAAATAAAATTCTGCATTTTCAATTTCAACCCTACTTGCCAACACTTTGTAAAAATATCTCCTTTTTTCCCTTTTTTTTCCCAAACCCCAAAACGGGTACTAGTGATAGGTACTACATGCAAAAAAATATCTATGCAGGTACTACGGATAGGGACTATCTGTTAACACTCCAATGCAAGTGCCAGTGATGGGCACCACCAATTAGAACTATGGTCAACACACATGTTTTTAATCACCCTTAGACCTTAACTGTACACCATTCATTCTAACGCTTTCATACAACTACCTTCCATCCTTATATACTCGTAACAAGTAATGTGGCATTAAAGCTCTTAAGGGGCATTTAGGATAGCTCACGAAGGTAGATAAAAAATGAGCTTAAAAAAAAAACAACAAATGGTGATTCTGTCCATTCAAAAGTATATAAGGCACAAGTAGGGTTCTAGGGTTAAATTTTATAGCAATGGTGAAAGGCTCAAACGTCCAAAGAAATGCCTACCCTCATCTTTAAATCAAATCAAATTATTTAAAATTTTGCCTAAAAAATGTAATAAAGCAAGTGTCGAAAGTGCAATATAAGCGAATCTACGCAGTTATCTCTTATTGCCAAAAAACTACAACACTGTAGGGCTATTAGTGCTCAAAAATTAGAAATCTAGCTAGGAAAATATTAACACCGACTACCCTATTCATGACAACTTAGCTCAAAAATTACTCAATTAGAAAATCAAAAAAATATGCTAAGAAATTTGTGAACAAAATTTTAAAAAATTTGAAAAGCTCTCAAATCAAAAGCTGAGATACAAATATGAAAGCAGAAATTGAACAAAATGAATAAACAAACCACCAAACAAATAGAAATTAAGAAAACTCTTACCCCACACTTAGAGTATAGCATTTTCCCCAATGCAAAAATAAAGAAGAGAAAGGAAAAAAGGGAAGTTTCTCTATCAATGAAGAACGTTTGGTGCCGTGTATGTTGAACTAAATACCCTTCAGTTGAAGTAAATAATATCAACCACTAAAACAAAAACAAACATAAAACCCTTATGAAATTAAGAAAAACAATCGAAACTAAACAAAAACATAAGAAATAAAATTAAGGAAAAAACATTGATTGCCTCCTATGTAGCGCCCATGTTTATAATTTTAGGCTCGACTATTGTACTCCTGCTCATGTGAAATATGCTAGGGTGGTGGGCCACTCCAATCTTTTCTGGATAAATATGTGACAATCAGGATGGACACTATTGCACCGGAATATATCAATGACCCCCTCAAACTTGATTAAGTTCTCAAAATGAATAAACAAACCACCAAACAAATAGAAATTAAGAAAACTCTTACCCCACACTTAGAGTATAGCATTTTCCCCAATGCAAAAATAAAGAAGAGAAAGGAAAAAAGGGAAGTTTCTCTATCAATGAAGAACGTTTGGTGCCGTGTATGTTGAACTAAATACCCTTCAGTTGAAGTAAATAATATCAACCACTAAAACAAAAACAAACATAAAACCCTTAAGACATTAAGAAAAACAATCGAAACAAAGAAACTAAACAAAAACATAAGAAATAAAATTAAGGAAAAAACATTGGTTGCCTCCTATGTAGCGCCCATGTTTATAATTTTAGGCTCGACTATTGTACTCATGCTCATGTGAAATATGCTAGGGTGGTCGGCCACTCCAATCTTTTCTGGATACAATTGGGATGGACACTATTGCACCGGAATATATCAATATGACCCCCTCAAACTTGATTAAGTGCTCATAGGGATCTTCATTGGGTCATCCTCCAAACAATGCATGTGTTTGGAGCATTTGTATCAGTGCAGACTTGATTTCAAAGTTGTTCGCTTGCACTGGCAGTCAGCAATGCTTAAACTCGCCTCGTTGAATTAGGTATGGCATAATCTCTAAGAGTTGGGAGGGTTAGCATTAGCATTAATCTGGTTGCCATTGTTGCCTGTAACCTCCTCTTATTCATTCACAGGGCAGTTTGGATTCTCCATTAGATTGTCAGCTTGGTTTGAGTCTTCTCGTCTACGGTTTCTACTTGTCGTCTGTTCAATTTCCAAATCAATAGGATGAAGTGGTTGATTAAAAGAACAAGTATCTACCATAAACTACAAGAAACAAAAGCCAAAGATCAAAAATCAAAGAAATAATCCAAACAAAATTGAGAGAATAAGAAATAATTGTAATAAACATAAAAAGAAATAAAAAAGGTCAAATCTAGTAAGACTCACTACATCTAATATTGTTACCAAACAAAAATAGTGCCCAGTAACGGCTCCAAAAATTTGTTTGTGAAATGTTGATTAGGTTTTTGAAAACAATGAACAAGTAATAACAAAAAATAACTTTAATTATCCTAATCAACTCCCACACACTCGCAAGTATACCAAGTGAGTTTATATATAGGATGAGAAAGTATCATTTCTACGACGACTATTCAAACTAATATTAGGTTCACAAGCCTATTTACTTCTTAGACGAAATAATCAAGAGTTTTAACTAAGCTAAACTAAATTTAATCACAAGAAATTAAAATAAAGATAAGAGTGTAAAATATTATTCCTACGGAAAGCAATTAAACATAATTGACTAAAAACCAAAATCAGTCTGTTCTAGTTGATGAATTTAATCAAGAACAAGAATTCAAATCAATCTACTCCTACTAAAGCAATTAAAAAAGACGAAATAAAACCCTAACTACTCAACTACGGAAGCAATTAAGAATTTGAATTTGCAATAATATAACATAAAATTTGAAAGATTTATAATTGACAATATTTATAATTCTTAATATCTTTTTTTTTTTTTCAAAAGATAAAATATATTAATAGTGATTAATTGCTTGCCAAATGATTTATATCATTTTGTGCCTCATATAAGATCCACAAAGGGAAGGAGTCTTTGCACTCAATATCATAACAAAGATCAAGTGAAAACATAGCCAATTTATGACTTATTTTATTAGCACCACGCCTAGTAAAAGTAAAAGAACAAGAATAAAATGACTTCGAAAGACTGTAAGAATTATACCAAATCCTAACCTCAATGTTCTCTTGATTCAATAATGAAATAACTAAAAGCGCATCACTTTGATCTCAACAACAGCACAAAGAATTAGATGCACTTCCAGCAAGGCAAATGTAATAGCTTTAGCTTCCAGTACTTTGACATTCTAAGCATAAGATTTTGTAACAAACCAAGCAACCTTAAATGAACCAGAGGAATCTATAGCATCCGCTCTACAATACTAGCCTTGACATTCAAATGATATAGAAAAGCATCTCCATTAAACTTGATAATACCAGAAGTTGGGCAAGACCATATCACAATCTTCTTAGTCTGATCAAAAGAAGAACAAGTAGAAGAAGACTGTAATTCATAATATTCCCACCATTTTGATTTTACTTTTGCAACAACATCAATTTCAAAACCAAATCTGTTTGAACACCAATTATTTCGAGGCTTCTAAATGTGCCACAACAAAAACATAGAAAAAGACAACAAGGAATTAAAATCAGACACATGTGAAATACTGAGCAATGCTTCCCACCAAGAACAAAAGCTATTATGAAAATCTCGTAAGTTAGGCCAATGCACAAGAAAAATCCTCCAAACAATCTGAACATATCGGCAGTAAAAAATAAATGTTCCAAGGTCTCCACAACCTTACCTCATCTAGGACACTGCACATCTATCACAGCAACTCTAGCAGCCAAAGCACCTTTAACAGCAACAACACCAGTTAAACTGATTTCCACAAAAAATATTTAAAACCTTATTTTTCACAGATAAATTCCACATAGATTTCCACACCCTTTGTTGCTGCATAAAAGAACTTGATTGGGGATAATCCCTAAAAACTTTCTTCTATCCATCCCACGTAGTCTTAGCTAAAAAATATGTCGACTTGATTGAATAGATCCCAAATTGAGTGTATTACCAAACTATCCTATCCTGATAATTACTAATTGAAAAAGGAATATGAAGAGTGATAGATACATCCTCTTTCCAAAAAATATCATTAAGCAAAGATAGATTCCAAGAAGTTTTACCAACAAATAGGAGTTCAGACACATAAGTCAGACTATAACCATCACGTTTCCCAATTTGTGGCCTAAAAGCAACAACAGTAGGAAAATGAAGTATTCTCCCAATTTCTAATTTTATAACCATTACCAACCACAAACCTAGAGCCACAGGAAACCAAACTTACAATTGACACAAGACTTTTCCAAAGAAAAGTTGAAGAGAAGGAATAACATATGAATTTAGAAACACTTGCAACTGACACAGAACTCTTCCAAGGAAAAGATGAAAAGGGGGAAACAAATGAATTTAGAATAGAAGTATGAGGAAATACTTTGACTTCTATACCTTGCTAACAAGTAAATTTGGATTTGTGAAAATCCTTCATACTTGTTTTCTAAGCAGAGCAAAATTAAAAGCACTAATATCTCTAAAACCAAGTCCCCCATCCCTTTCACTTGAGACAGTTTAACCTAACTAACCCAATGCAGTGTAGACCCCTCGACATAATGCCATCCCACTAGAATTTAGCTACCAAACAGGACAACTTGTTACATATACCAATAGAAAGTTTGAAACAGGACATTACATATATAGGTAAAGAATTTAACACGAAATTTATTAAAACCTCTCTACCAGTAGGAGATTAAAGTTTCTCTTTCCAACTAGTTACCTTTTCTGAAAATCTATCCTTTAGAAAATAAAAAACTTGCTTCTTGGTTTCGTCAATAGACATATTACTATTCTGCTAAAACCAAATATTTAGAAGTATCCTTGTCCCCCAAAGCATGAGAAATGTGCACTTTTAATTGTGAAGAAGTATTCTTACTAAAGTAGACAGCTGACTTATCCAAATTAACTTTTTACCTAGAACAGGATTCATATTTTTTCAAAAGAGAAGACAAATTAACTCTCTTTCACAGCATCTTTACAAAACAAAAGAGTATCATTTGTTGAAAGTAAATGAGAAATTCTAGGTCATCCTTTACTAATTTTCACACCTATTAATTCTTTATTAAGACATGCCTAGGTTAAAAGACAATAAAGACCCTCAGTAAAAAGTCAAAATACGTATAGAAACAAAAAATCTCCTTGCTTAATACCTCTTGAAGGTCTTACAAAATCAAAAACATGACTATTTATCTTAAAAGAACTGGTCACAAATGACACACACTTCACACCCAAGAAATCCATGTCATAGAGAAACTTATCTTTTCCACAATAGTAGCCAAAAAACCTCACTCCATCCTATATTGCAATGCTTTTGCCATATCAAGTTTAATAGTTATAAAGTCAAATTTAACCTTTCTTTTACAGTTCAATTATATATAGCCTCAAGAGTTATCACAATATTATCCGATATTTGTCTCCCAGGAACACAAGCTGACTGAGATTTGTGAATACAACCAGATAAAAAAGGTTTCAGTCTGCCAACAAAAATTTTAGACACAATTTTATAAATAGTAGTACATACACTAATTTTCCTAAAATGCGATCCCAAATTTGGATTAGGAATCTTAGGAATGAGTGATATGACAATATGATTAATAGCTATAAGAACTTGACTAGAACGATAGAAACTAGACACAGCTTGAGTAACATCATAAACAATCATATCCCAATATTGCTCAAAAAGACAAGGTGCCATTCCATCAATACTAGGAGACATATTAGGAGTTAAAGACAGCACAAAAATTTCATTTCATCGCACGAAATAGGTCTAGTTAACTGGTTATTCATTTCACTAGAAGTAGATTTGAGACAGGAATACTAGCTAATATTTCATCAAAGTTGGAAGCATTAAATGTGGTAAATAAAGTAGAACAAAAATCATCGATCTCCTAAAGAACAACAAAAAAATCAACACACTTAGTCTCATCAGGCCTCTCCAAATTCACGAAGGAAAGAAATTTCCTTCTATGAATAGTTGTTGCATGAAAAAACTGTATTATCGCCCTTTTTTAACCACTGAACTCTAGATTTTTGCTTCCAAAACACTTGCTTATCATGATAACCAATCCTCAATTCTCTTCTCAACTTTACCAAAGTGGGTTTAGAAAAATCTGAGCTTTCTCTTAACTGTTGTATCTCATTTTTTAACCTCTTAATCTCTTCATTGAATTATAACTAGAAGACTTTTTGCATTCTAACAATGCTACACGACAGGTTTTAATTTTATGATTTAGTTTAAAAAATCTAGATCCACAATAGTTTGAAGACCATGCATTTGCAATCACCTCCTGAATGCCATCCATTTTAGTTGATCTTCGATAAAAAAACAAATCTTTTCTTAGAAGAAAAAACTAAAGGGACAGTATCAACTTACATCATTGAATGGTTAGAAGATTTTGTAAGATATTCAAACAATTTTGCAAAACCAAATCTTACTCCCCAAGGTCCTAAAACTAAAACTTGATTTAATCTTTTCTCTATCAATCCTTTTCACCCTAAAAGTTTTTCCAAGTATTACCAACATCCCCAATATCCATAAGAACATTACAATGTACAAAATCTCTAAACAGTCAAAAAAACCCATCAATTTTGCATAAACCACCATGCTTCTTATCAACAACCCCTAATTATATAAAATCATTTCCCTAATTACACTTCCTACTAGATGAAACATCAAACTGACTAGCTCTTTTGATACCAACACAACCCATATACACACAAACACATCACCACACATTACCTTGCATATTTTTAATCTGTAATTCAATAGAAGAAGCAGAACAACACACATGTATAACCACATCACAATTTTCCAAAAAAATAGAAATTCCATTCTACCGGCAATTCCAAAATCTACCACAAACATATAATCAAAACACAGTTTTTTACACACAATATCCACATAAAAACTACAATGTTTTTGGCTCAGATAAAAACACAATATATAGAGAATGATTTGAAATAATCTCCTTTAGTTGTTGAACTGTCAAAGATCCACCTAAACTTCGACAATTCCATGCCATAATCCTCATTTATCTGGTAGGTCCACTCAAGACTGGCCACTACCATCTTATTAATAGAAAACACCATATTCTCAACAAAGAAGACAAACGTACTTTGGATTTCAAACGCTTCCCTTTTAGATTCTTTGAATCCACCCCATGTTTCGTCACCAAAAACTTACAATTACACCTATGCCCAGTAGAAGATGTCTTCACTTTCTAAAAAACAAGTGTTTTCCTGTAATTGTTCAACCACAGTAGGTAATTATTCACAACCATCATCTACAAAATTCTATTGAATTGTTACCTTAACAATTCCAGAACGGGATTTATCAATCAACTTCATTGTGCTAAATGTCTTCAACAGAATCCGGACCAGCAGCCAAAAGATTTCACGTGGTTAGGGTTCGAGAGAGAAAAGGGAAAAATAGCAATTTTCTTGGGATTATGAAAGACAGGTGCGTTAGTTATATGGGTAAATAAATTTTTGATGAAGGCATGTGTATTAGGCAAGAAAGAAGTACTAGGTTTATTTTGATAAAAAGAAATAACACAGTTTTATTAGAAGATAACTGAAGGTCTGGAGATAAGAATCGTTGAAACCAAACAATTAACTTTTTTTTCTTTTTGAAATTCCTATAACCACCATCATGAACATCAACTTTAACCAATAACTGCTCTGCTGCCTCACAAGAGAACATCATCCTGAAAATCTATTATCCACATTTCCAGAATCATCATCAGTAGCAATATACACAGAATTTGTGGACTTAACATTCACAATGGATGGTTTTTCCTTTTTTCCAGAAATTTGTATAGATGAAGTTCTTAGAAATAACTCAAATTGAGTTTATGATATTTATGTATAGATAATTATAGATTGAGTTTGCCTGTTTAGTAGGACAGGGGTCAATATGACCAACTTGTCCATAATAAAAACTAAATAGGGGTAAATTTTCATATTTGAAAGAAATCCAATAGGAAGCATCATTATATTGCAACATTAAACCACGAAACAATCTTCAACAGATTCAACACCACCAGTACTTTAATATGTTACCCTTTGCTTTCACCTATATCTAGAATAATAATATCCAAAATTTCATCGAATAATCTCCCTATCTTGGAAGCAGCAGCAATGGAAGTCCATTTCATTGGAAGATTCCATAATTGAATCGAAACAAGAGCAGATGAAATAAAAGAAATCTTGTCATCAAGTCCTCTTTCCCATTGTTGCAAAATGAGGAATTGATTATCTAAACACCATGGGTGTCGAGCCAGATTCCTATCAATAACTGTCTGATTAGGGAAGAAGAACGGAAAGGCATTGGATCCCATTTTCTCAAATTTAAGATCCCTCAGGTATCTTCTATGCAATGAACAAGGTGTTCTAAAGGCTAGTGAAACTAACCATTTTATCACCATATATTTCCCCCAACAAACTCTACTGACGTTCATCAATCGTATTACTCATTTTAGAATAATCCAAAAAAACCCTTGTTGTTCTTTAGTAGATAAAATAAAATTTTGCATTTTATTTTCCAAATCATCTTCCATAATTGATAAAATACAAAAAATGACGAATACAAAGTTAAACAGTAATTTTTTGTTTTTTAAATTTTTTTGTTTTTTCCGTTTTTATCAACTCTAAACTTAATAAAACTACGAAGGAATAACAAGATTCTAAAAAATAAAAGTAGGGCGTCTGGGCATAAATAGGTAATATATTAAGGGTTAGAATCTTATTTCAAGTAAATTTGGTCAATGACTAAATAAGTGGATTTTTTTTATTAAACCAAATTAAAAGTTTGATGTTTTCATGTCATTAGTTAGAAAATGAAAAGAAAGATGAAAATCTATTCTATCATTATTTTTCTCTTTATATTAGCAATACCAAGGAAGAGGTAGCAGAACTCTATGTAAGAATAGGTAGAGGGAGACAAACACTAAAGTCCTTGTAGGTTTCACACATTTGCAGAGGTTATATTGATTCATGTGTGGATCTTTGTTTCACATGGGAAAATGTAGCTGATTGGGATGTTGAGCTGGACTACTTGTGGCTGAAGTCAGAAGCTGTGGTGGTTAGTTAACTAGCTGGAAGATAGTTTTGGAAATAATCTAAATTGATTTTTAACTACCTTACTTCTTGTTGTAATATTTTGGCTGCTTAATTCCTACACTTGGAAATAACCAATATACATATAAAGGTTGTAACCGAGTGAAGAGAGTTAGTTCTTTTGGCTATTATAATTTCCATAACATTTTTTTCTTGCAACTCTCCTATTATCATCAATTAAATTTCACTCTTTTCTCTAAAGAATTATTCTTCATTCTCTGTAATTCTTTGATAATTTAGTGAGAGATCTTCCTACCGTATTAACAGTGATATCAGATTTGGTTCATCCAGCTTGGAGTTCAACATTGGTTGAGGGCACAAGGTCTCAAAAAATGAGGAAGTTTGACAGTAGCATGAAATCTTTGCTGAAGGAGAAGAAAGATTAGATGGAAAGGGAGTTGGCTAATCCGAGATCCCTTATTTTGGAACTACACACAATCACAGTTCATCTGGGAACCCAATGTCATCTGGAAGAATAGGAGAATCTAATAATCAAATGAACCCCTATCATTCTCTAACTAGGTTCTCAAGAATTGAGTTTTCTAGGTTTGATAGAGAAGATTTCAGAGGCTGGCTAATCAAATGCGATCAGTTTTTCAAGAGTGATGGTACTCCTTCTGGTATTAAAGTAAAATCAGCATCAATGCATCTAAAGGGCAATGCACTCCAATGGCATCAAGTCTACATGAAATCAAGATTGACTAGAGATGATCCTTCTTGGGAGGAATACATTAGGAATATGTCTCGCAAATTTGGAAATGGTCTACATGATGATGCATGCCTATAGGGGAATTAATGGCTTTGAAACAAAGGTGTTCTATTAGAAAATTCCAAGAAAAATTTGAAGCGTTGCTTAATAGAGTTCAACTGCCTGAGAGTTATGCTGTGAGTTGTTTCTTGAGTTTCCTCAAAGAGAAGATCCAGTTAGCAATAAGAATGTTTATGGCCAAGAATTTGCAACATGCAAGTTTCCATGCAAGATTGGAGGAGGCCAACATCAACGGTGCTTGGAAGAAAGGGAACCAGTTGATACAGAAACCTCTGATCCAATTTTGCCTACTCCTGACATTTCCCATTATAATGCTGCCAAGAAACCATCAAGATTTTTATCTGGGGCTGAGATGGATGAGAGGAAAGACAAAGGATTATGCTTTTGGTGCAATGAGAAATTTGAAAGGGGGCACAAGTGCAAGAAAAGGAAGCTATACAGGATTTAGTGTTTGGATAGTGAGGAGAAATCTGGTGATGAAGTAGTGGAAGAAGTGAAAGGTGTGGAGGAAGTGGTAGATGCACCTTTGTTGGGCAAACATGGCTCATATTCCTATGCATGCCATGGACAACACTATAGTTCCAAAGTTTAGAACCATAAGAGTGACTGGCCATGTTGGGAAAAGAACTATCAACATCTTCATTGATTATGGGAGTTCCCACAATGTTATTCATCGGAATATGGTGCAAATGTTGGGAAATAGGACGTAAGAGGCGACTCCACTATAGGTTGTGGTTGATGGGAACAAGCTGGCCACAAAAATGTCGTGTCTTGATTTTCTTCGAAAATGAAAGGTCAAGAATTCATAGTTGACATGATGGTCTTACCCATGAGAGGTTATGAAGTGGTGTTAGGTATTCAATGCCTTTCAATATTAGGAAATATCATGTGCAATTTCTCTGAACTCAAGATGGAATTAATAATAGGTAGTAATAAGGTGCTCTTGAGGAGTTCTAAACAACCAGTAGTCCAAGTAATCAGAGAAGGAGGATGCATCAATTGCTGAGAAAACCTGAATTGGTAAAACATGCATTCAGCCTGCTCAACTATTTTCCTTGAATCTTCCCACCTATGACAAACTAGTACTTCTGACTCCAGAACTAGAATATTTTTTGAATTCATATTAATGTCTTTCAGGAACCTTCTGAGCTGCCACCACACAGAAACCATGACCACACAATTCATCACAAGGATGGGGTCAATCCCATAAATGTTAGGCCCTTTAGATACCCTTCCTTACAAAACAATGAAATTGAAAAATTAATTACTGAAATGTTATTAACTGGTGTGATCAAACCTAGTTCCAGTCCATATTCTTCTCCTATGGTTTTAGTCAATAAAAAAGATGGTACTTAGAGGATGTGTTTTGATTATAGCGTGTTAAATAACAATACTATTAAGGATAAATATCCAATCCCTATTATTGAAAAACTCCTGGATGAATGAGAAAGAAAAGCTGCCAAAGCTTATTTTCCAAGAGAACTCCAAAAGTTCTTTTATAGAATAATCTGTTGGCCCAAAATTAACCTAAGAAGGGGGGTGAAATATTAAGTTGTTTAAAAACAAATTGTAACTTTTGATCAATAAAAACTCAAGTAAGATGGATGTAATGCAATTAATGATCAAAGCAATAAATGCACAAATAAGAATAAATAAAAAACAAGTATTGAGATTTAGAAGGATCAAACTAAACTCCCATACTTCACAAGCTTGGAGTACAATTTCACTATTTTGTGCCTCTTTAATGTAAGTGAGACAACAATCTTTTGTACACCAAATAGGGTCACTGTTGCTCACACTAATTATCTTTGGTTGAGCAAAGAGTTTTACGCACAATGTCTCTTTGTACTATAGTTATCCCTTCACTCTTTACACTTGAAGATCACTCACTTTTACACTTTGTCATTTCATTAATACAACACTATTGAAAGCCCATTTTCACTCAAATAGCTTTTGTTGATGCTTGTATTCAATGTGGATGTTATTCCTCAAAAATTTAGGTTGGTTGATATTTATAAATGTAGTAAAAAAGCTTCCAACCACCTTCCAACTACTAGCCAAGTAATAAATGTTGAGAAACTAGCTATTATAGGATACGGATGTCCGAAGCCGTTTTGATGTATCCGAAGAAGCGTTCGATCATCAGAAACACAGAGGTTGAGATCTACATTCGAACGGCCGAGGTTGCGTCTGTTCCTTCAGCTGAGCTGATTGTTTATTGAGTTATATCCTCAGACTGTGCAGTGCGTTCGGAAGGTTTAATACCTTACAAATATTGATCTTTCTTTGGACGTTCAAGTGTGTCTGATAGAATTTCTTTCGGACGATGTCGTGCGTTCATTGTCAACTCCTCGAAATCCTTACTCTTTGTCTAACCATTTAGATGGTACTGTATCCGAGATATTTTGTTCGGTCAAATTCCTGCGTCTGAGAAAATTGATCCTGTTCAAACTCTCTTTTTGCGTCTGAAGCTTCTCTTTTTCGAAAGATATGCAGCGTTCGAAAACCTTTTTATGTCAAAGTCTGCAAAACTCCTGCACAGCTCATTTACAAACTACTAGATACATTGTTGTATTTGTCATCGTCAAAACCAAGATTGTAGGTCAACATAATCAATCTCTATTCTCTTAAGGGAAGCAAATTGGAGGTGGCTAACTGAAGGATGAGGTGTTAAGCTTGAGCATGGGGTGATGAACACCTCATGCATCCATCTCCTCCTTCTACTTGATTAGGCATCCTTTCCTTTGAAGCATGAGGTGTTGATTGGAAGCTTGAGGTATTGAATACCTCTTCCAAGCTTTTAATGAATCATCACCTTTTTTTTTATATTAGAGATCGGCTTGGGTCAACCCATCATGGGTTTCTTACATTCTCCCACTCGTATATGATGGGTAAACCCATCAAATATCTTATCGATCTCTTTGAAAATCACAACTTCCATACAAGAAAATAGCTCATGTGACCTATGAGTACATCTACACTTGGAACTCAAACTATGCACCTATTAGGGATAATATAGCGACTTCAAGCCATAAAAAATTTGTCATATCTTGTTGTGTCCTACACTCATTCGTTGTTATACCAATCAAAGTATACCTAACCCTTAAAGGTCATAGTCAATATCTTCAATTCACCATGCCTTCACAGTCATGTTTTAACCCAAAGGGAAGCATAATTTGTCAACCAGTGAGTACATGTGAAGGATGTAATCAAAATAGACTTCCCTTGCACACATGTTACTCAATAATGAATAAATTTCTTTCCAAGTCGTGCCCGGACTGTCGAATCAATCATGACCATAAGGAACATGCTAAAATAGTGAACATTTATTCACTACCTTGTATCATAGTAGTAGCAAACATTTATTCACTACCTTGTACAATAGTCAAAAGTCATATAAGGCACATTCAAAGGGACTCATACAAGTGATGAGGTAGAGATTTACATAAAAAAATAACTTACTCACTTCCCTTTTTTGATTGTTTTATAGCACATGTAGTATGAAACACCTATTATGGTGGAAAATTCTATTCATAAGAGCATATGTCAAATTCTATATATACCACCATACGCATCTGTATAAGAGGTGTTGGTAGCTCAATCGAAATATCTCATATGCATCCAGTCCAAGTCTTTAATAGCTCGCTATCACAAGCGCCTCTTTAAGATTTTTATCCGACTTTCACCCAAGCTCACATGATCATGGGATATCATGTTCAATCTATTAAACTTTTGGATCTCATCTTGACCCTAGTCAAGGCAACATTGCACACTGATTAATGTCTGTGTTTTAGCCTCATCTCAGCTCACTCTCATAGTGCCTGAGGTGGTCACTTGTATAAGAGAGTCGACCTATACTTAGTGACATACTTATCGTAATGTACATCAGTACTTAGCAAATAAACATGTAAATAATAGAAAACATATGCATTCATTGCAAACATAAGTCTATTTAAATTGTTACTTATAAACAAAATACAATATATTATCACAATTTACGCAATCTTAGAGCCTTAACATGATACAAAAACATATCTCCAAGATTTGGTTTAATAAGAGGATCTGCAACCATCTTATGCGTAGATATATGCTGTATGACAGAACACATTTTTTTGGTGCCAAAATATGTCTAACAAAATGATATTTTGTGTCTATATGGTTTGTCCTACCATGAATTTTGGATCTCTATTATAGTCAATGGCTACTTAACTATCACAATTCATTAATGTACGCATAGAGGCATCGACGACAATTTTCAGATTTTGTAAAAATCTTTTAAGTTAGATAGCCTCTTGCATGTCTACTGCACATGCTACAACTTAGTCTCAATGGTGAATAATGCTATGCATGTTTGTATCTTGCTACTCCAAGATATGGCACCGTTGTTCAGCAAGAACACATCTAAGTACATAATCCAATCTACATCAAAGTAACCTACCAGTCATAAATTACTTCCCTGAGAGCATAAGGCATAATTAAAGGTACCTTAGAGATATTTCATTACCCTTTTCACTAGTGGATAGTGAGCTGGTCCAAGATTTTATTAATATCGACTTACGATGCTGACTGTATAGCAAATGTCAGTACAAGTGCATATCATGGCAGGCATACATTAAACTTCCTATAGAATTTTTTCCATATTTTTCACTTCTTCTAAGGTTTTATGGCACATTTCTTTACTAAAGGGATCATCTTTTGTAATTGGTGTGTCAATTTGGTTTGCAATCTTGGATATTAAATCATTTAAGAATTTTCAAAGCATAAGGCTCCTGAGAAAGAATAAGAAACTTCTTTGAACGATTTCTCTGGATTTTCGCTCCAAGAATATACGCTACTTTGCCCATATCCTTTATTTCAAAATTCAAAGATAATCATTCTTTGATAGTAATTACAACAGTTATGTTGTTTTCAACCAATAGAATATCATCCACATAAAGTAACAAAATTGCAAAGTTATCTTTATACTACTTTATATAAACACGATGGCCTATATCTATCATCGTAAACCCATAAAAAGTTAAGGCTCAATGAAATCAAAAATACCATTGCCTGGATGATTGTTTAGGGCCATAAATAGATCTCCAAACCTTGCAAAATTTGTGCTCCTGTAATTCATCTTTAGTAATGAAATCTATAGGTTGTTGCATGTAGATTCTTCATCCAATTCTCTATTGAGAATAGAAATTTTGACATCTATTTGGTGCAATTCCAAATCCAAATAGGCATCAATATCCAAGATAAGGCTAATTGAAGTAAATCTCACAACAAACAAAAAAATTCTTTCATAATCTATACCCTCTTGATGGGTATAACCCTCACCACTAAACGTGCCTTGAATCTTTCAATAGGTCCATCTGCCTTTTTTCTTTAATTTTTAGAACCCATTTGTTCTCATTAGCTTTATGCTTTGGAGGCAGATCAACCAAATCCTGAACATGATTTGTTTTCATAGGATCCAGTTCTTCTTCCATTGCCCTTTTCCATTCTTCTTTATTTGTTGATGAAAGTGCCTCTTCAAGTATTTTAGACTCACTTTCATCTATGGAGCGATCATAAAAGCTTATCTCTCAATCTCAATAAGACGATGAGGAATACTTTTAAGATTGCTTTTGCGTCAACTGAATTTTCAACAAAATTGAGTCATCTGATAACATTTCGCCGCCCTTGGTTCAAGACATTGAGGGATTTCTTCTCGTCTCACAATTGAACTTCTTGGGATGTTGACATTATTAGAATCTTGCATTTCATATAAGAGAGTTTTTATCAATTTTACCGCTTGGTGGAAATTCATTTTGTAAGAATGTGGTATCTTTTGATTCTAATTTAGTTATACTTCTATCTGTGTATTCACCAATAAACACATATCTCTTTGAATGTTCATAGTTCCCTATAAAGATATATTTCTTTCCTCTATGACCCAATTTTTCATATTTATGGTTTGGATCATGAATATATACTGTTGACCCCCCAAGGTAATAACTTACTTAGATGAGACTTTTTGCCTGTTCATATTTCATAGGGAGTCGAAGTAACTGATTTAGATAGCACATGGTTAAACACATAGAGAGTAGTCAGCAACTTATCTCCCCAATAGGAGATAGGCAAATGTGCTTGCGGTATAAACCAGCATTGACCTAACCATGTCCAATAAAGTTCTATTTCTACTTTCACCAACACCATTTAATGATTTAACTATTTTTTTTAATTGATTCTCAACCATATTCAAATATAGTATAAAGAAATCCAATACTTCTGACTTATGGGAGATTAAGTAAATATGACCAAAATGAGTAAAACTATCAATAAAAGTGACGAGATATGAGGTTTCATGCCTTGCTCTCACATTCATTGGACCATATTTATTAGAATGGCCCATTCGCAATGGAAGTTTTGTTTTGGTTTCTTGACTAAATGGCAATGGAAGTTTTGTTCTATTTTCTTTAGTGAATGGTTTCTAGTTACTTTTCCAGCTAGATAATGTTCACATACTAGCAAGTCAACTTTTAAGACACTGCCGAAAGTCCTACTTTTGCTAGTCTGTTCATTCTTTCTTGCCTAATATGGCCAGGTCTACCAAGCCAGATATTTGCATCCACATGATTGCTACTAGAATATGCAATCAAAAAAAAAAAAAAGATGTGTAAGAAGAAGCAAGTACTAGCATAATTTTCATTATTTTGTACTACATCGAAAACAAGAAAATTTCCAAAAGATGTACAGAACCAACGTATGTAGTGCCATAATAAATATTTACATCATTACCATGAAGATACATATCAAAACCCAAATTTACGTCGAATCTCTAGTGTATACAACACATCATGTAGGAACAAGGTGTGGCCAACTTTCAAAACAAGTTTGTAACTATTAATGCTTTTTTACTTCAACTCTAGCATTATTTCCTACATATATCTATTTCGAATCAATGGGAATGAGGTAGTATTCGACAAAAGCTCCTCCATCTCTTGCTACATGGTCCGTGAATCCTAATTCAAGAGTCCATAAAAGGATTCGATTCAGCTAGCATAATAGTGCTAGAAATAAAACTGTAACACAGTGGAGAGAGCAATACATTTTTCAGCTCAGTGCATTCACGAGTATAGTGGCTAGTTTGCCATAATTATAACATGATTGATTTCTCTTGTGTCAAGGTGTCCTTTTTCTGATCACTGCGCTTACTTCTCTTGCAGTGCAAAGTTTGACTTTTTGAATTCAAGGATAGCTTTCTTGAAGAACTTCTTGTTCTCATTTCTTTTGATGTTTGAAGGTCTACTTGAGCTAGATTCAACAACATAAACTTGACCAAAAGATCAAGCTGCCTCCAGGAGCTCATTTTTCAACTCAACATGAGGCCTTGCATCTTGAAAGGTCTTGATGGTTAGGACTGTGAGTCATGTTGACTTTTATGTGTTCCCAATTTTGAGGAAGTGACCTAATCATAGCTTTTACTTGTTGCTCATCAGTCATATTATATCCAATTAATTTTAACTCACCGATCATGCTTGATATGTCTCTCGAATGCTGTTTCATTGAGTAATGTTACTTTTTTGCACGTGTCAAACTTGATTGTAAACTGTCTAAGTTTAGCGAATGAAGTCATTCAAATTTGGATTTCAGAGCAAGGATAAATAATTCAAAGAAACATTTTCTATGAATATAAATTCTATAAAATTTATTTTATCCTTTCATTATTCATGAAAAATGAATAAGACATTCCCTAACATTCCAATAGAATGTGTATGTGATTTCATACATATGTCACACAAACAAAAATTAAGGAATTTATTTCAAGCCTAAATTCAAATTTTATTATAATTTCATGAATAATATAATATACAAAAAAATTAGGACATAAGTAAAATATGTCCAAATACTCAAGATTTCGTTATATTCTTATAGAGTATAAAATTAGCAAAAAATCATATTTTTCTAATTTTTTTATTAATTTTTATGATTTTTCAAAGGAAAAAACATTTTTCTTTTTTAAGAAAACTCCACCTGCCTGTCTCTTTGTGTGATGCACGCGTTTAAGAGATTTGATCTTCACCAAATAATTTACCTAGTCATTTTGCATAGAATAAGAATATATAAAAGTCATTTTGCATAGAATAAGAATATATAAAATTTACACCTTCATATTTTTCATATGAATCGTAGAAATTTGAGAGAGATGGAGAAGCTAGTATTAAGAAAGAAAGCCTCGTCTCTCTCTCTTTCTCCGTCTCTATGATAAAAATTAATTTACTAAATTTTATAGGAAAGCTCTACTACTCAACAGGAGCTTGTCTACAACGTCTTGGCTTGAAATTTCTTGTGCACAAAATTGCCATGAGAGAACTCTTCTCAAACTCTCATGAAATTCCAACAAGCCCAGCACATTTAAACATGAATTTTTGATTCACGGAGCATATAAAAGTACAAATTCATTCATATAAAATCTGATACTAGTGAAAGAAAAAATTACCTCTTCTCCGATGCTTTACAATCACAGTGGAAGTTCGGATCTCTTGGATTAAATCACGTACTTAGGTGAGTGTATAATCACAAATGGAAAACACAAACACTTCACAACCCAAACCCTTATTGTGATTTTGAAAAATAGGATAAAGATAGAAAAGCTTCCAAAGCTTATTTTACAAGAGAGCTCCAAAAGCTCTTATATAGAGAAATCAATCTAAAATCCATCCTCATAGATAGGAGAAGCAAGTTGGAGGTGGCCAAGTGATTGAAAGTTTGCGTTGTTGAATACCTCTTCTATCTTTCTGATGAATCACCCTTTTTTTTTTTATTTGATTAGAAATCGAGTCAGGTCAAATCATCATAGACTACTCACGCATTTATTTCATACAAAAATCACGCCTTTAAAGTTTTTGATCAACTCTCAAAATCTAGGTAACACTTGTCCCCTGGCTGTGATTCTTTCTGTGTCTCAAATTTTTCGGTTAGGATTGCAGATGCTTTGCTAGCTCTCTATAATAAACAAGTAAAGATGCATCAGAGCCATCAGATTGAATAAAATTTTAACTTATTATTACTGTTCGCTTTAATAAGATCTACGGCTATGTTCGTTTAGATTGAAAATATTTTTTTTTGATGCCAAACACCGAAAGATATTTTTCGGTGTAAAATATTTTCCAATTTTCCTTCCTCTGGCTGAAAATAACTTACAGAATTTTTGAATGTAAGTTCTATCATTTTCTGGATAATTTAAGAATGACATTAAACTCAAATACTTACTTTTATAATTTCATTTGGTGAACTTATTTTCGTTATCAACTCTTTTCCATTCGTTTTTTCTTAATCATGGGTCCCACACTAATATAAATATCATTATGCATATTTTACTACTACATTGTATAATCATTTAATTTTAAACAAAATCAATCTTTTATTAACCATAATTACTTGTAAAGTATTTATTACCATTGTTATAAGTTTTTTTAACTTGTATTCATAAAAATAAATGTGAAACAGTTAAAAATTTTATTTCAAAATATTTTTATTTTGTCAACCGAACACCGAAAAATTGTATGAAAAATAGAGTTTTTCATGTAAATGTTTTCCAAAGAAAATATTTTTCCCAAAAAAATATTTTCAATCCAAAAGAACACGCCCTATATGTTTCTCCTTTTCCAGAAACCTTTGGTCCGATCAAGCTATTTCAAGTACAGTAAAAATATTTTCTATATATTTTGCCCTTCGTAGTTTGTACCTAGTCTGCATCATGGCAAGTAAATATCAGCGACACCTTTTAATGATCACCACGTTAGAGTATGAACATTACTTAAGAAGAATGGAATCCCTAATTTTAGAGAACCTCGTCCTCTCAATTTAACATAAAATAAAACCAATTTATAACGGTATTTTACATTTATATCCTAAATATCACTCAATTTACAGAAGTACTAAATCAAACACAAAAAATGGCCATAATTACTCTAAACCAATGAGCTTAATGTATTACTTCCAACTGCAAATTTACAATTCAATTTATATTACTAAATGGAAGTTACACTCAATTTTGACAACGAAATTTGGGTGAGAAATTCTAACAAGGCCCAAGGGTTGAACGGAATAATGTATTATTGTGTTTGGGTTGATGGATTTGGGCAAACATTTGAAATTCACCTATTTAATAGAGGGATTTGTAAAATCAAAATAAATGAATTTCAAATCCACTCAAATTAAATTTTTTTTGAATTTAATCCTTCATTTCACATTAATTTGGATAAATTTAAAATTCATCCAATTCTGCGTAATAAATCTCTCCAAAAATTAAGTGAATGTTAAATCTTTTCTGCAAATCCATCGATCCATACACAACCTATGTTTATTTTCAATTTTAAATGTATAGTTTTAGTAAATGTGATTAAATTTTGACAATTAAATTATGTACAAAAAACTTGATTCTACACAAATAATTGACATACCTATTCTGCCACTCTTCCTATTAAAAAGTTCTTAGATAGAGACTTCTAAATTGTAAAACAATTGGCAAAAGAAACGTTACTGTCAATTTGGCTTTCCAAACTACATAAATCATAATATGGGTGTCAAAGTTTTAGGTTGATCATCCAAACTAGAAAAAGTATTTCAATATTACACCCCAAACTGAATAGTCTCGGTTTGACCTCTAAACCGAAACAAGTGTTCTAATATTAACCGTTCAAACTCAAAGAGTTCCTATATTTGGCCCCCCAAATTGAACGGTGAAAATTAATCTCTAATGGCCAATTTGTTTTAGTTCTAATTTGTTAATATGAGTTGATTTTCTCAAAGCTATTTTTACGTAGAGTTATATTTCTTTATGCCAAAATACTTTTGTACACCTTTGAATATTTTTAACCAAATGATAAATTATGTAATGGCCAAATTTGTACCCTTTATTTTTATTGTCTTGGAGAATTAATGTTCAAGTACAAAAATAAGACAAAAAAGCAAAGAGTTAAATTGGAATATTATTTTGTTGGCTTGAAGGAACAAATTGAGATTTTTAGTTAGAGGCCCACATTAATATATTTATTTTAGTTTTGAGATTAAATTGAGACTATTTCAGTATCAAGGGTCATATTAAAATATTTTTTTACAATTATTAGGATAAATTGAAAATTTATCAATTTGAAGGGTCATATTGACATTTTTATCTAATTTAAAAAGTCAAAATGACATTAACTCCCGAAAATGCCATAGGATCTTAAGATTCTATGAAATAAAAAATTTTGGCACAGGATCTTCTATAACACACTATATGCCACGCTCTACCACACCACTTAATGAACTGTTAAGATTTTGTAAGACAATTATAGTGTAGTAATCTTGATAGTTTATTAGGTAGTGTGACCAAGGGTAGCACAGTATATAAGATAGAAAATCCATACCGAATAATTTTAGTGTAGTAATATTGATAGTTTATTTGGTAATGCGATAGAAAGTAATAAATAGTATGAAACAAAAGATCCTTAGTGCCTAAAAATGATTAATGTTTTTAGGAGCAACATCCAATTAAATCAAGGCATCTATAAGAAAAATTCTTGTATAGATCAAGATATATGGCCTCACCATATACTTTATGATCCATATTTGTCCACATATTTCAACTTGTGGATAAAGAATTTTAAATTTTAGTTTTTCAAAAGAAGTTAAAGTATGTGAACAAATATAAATCACAAAGTGTACGGTACTCCCATACACCTTAGTCAATGTAAGAATTATCATTTCATGGATGGTAGTGGCAGCTTAGTGAATCTTCACACAATGCTCGCCCTTTTAATGTATTGACCTACACTCGTCCCCTCTCTGCTGGCATTCTCAATCTCTCTCTTCTAATTGCAATGATTATGATGCTGCTGCTGCTACTTTCTGTAATCAGAACTTATCCTCTTTCTCTATTTCACAAATGAGTAAAGCTGCATGCATTACGTTTATAGAATACGAAAGGCATGTAAATAAGGTGTATGATTGGCAGTGCTTACAATTGTTATTGGTATAAGATGATATCAAAGCCATCAGAAGCATAATGCTTGGTACAGAACGACTAATAGCCCTGAAGATGCTTCTCTCCCTGTCTCCCATAACAGACTATAATCACAGAGATATTTCTATCCAACAAATTCTATATATCCCTCAAATCCTTTTCTCTTATTTTTTTCGACACTCGAGAGTTCATCCAACGAAGTTATGTTACACTTTATTTAAGTTATTTGACTTTTAACATCACAGTATTTAGAATGATACTTTTACTTCGCTCACAAAACACACTCAGCTTCAACTAAAGCAGCAATATGCGTAAACCCCTATAACTAGAAGACATTGGTATTTGAGGAAAGAATTGTGTGCTGTCCTTTATTTTCTTTTGTTGTCAGCTGTACTTGTAACTGACCATTTGACCATCTTACTACATTAGTATGTTACTTTGATCTCCATCTTATTTTTTGTTGGAATTATTTTCTTATTCGGGATATTACTAATTAATTTTTGTTTTTATAAAAGAGGATTAATTGACCCAGTAAAATTCATGTTGTTTAATATTTACTTATTTCGGTTTAGTCAATCTCAATTGTTTCTTTGATACAATATGTAAGGTGTAATTCTATTTTCTAAATCCTATTGGATTAAGTGGTTTTAATAGGAGGCCAATTATACTATTTGGCCGAGGTCCCTTCTTCTCATCTATAATACAACATCCTATATATAGGGTGTTAGAGTTAGTTGGTCCTATTGATAACCGCACCCTGTATAGAACTTGGAGAGGGAGAGAGAACGTCTAGTTAAGGTACATGAATCTCAATGTGCGGAGAACGTCTAGTTAACGTACATGAATCTCAATGTATGAATTATAATTCAATAATTATCTTCAATTATCAATTGATATGACGAACGACATATAATTTTATTTTATAGATGTATTCAAATATTTGATATTGATTTGTTTAAATTTAACAAATAATATCAGGACCCAATATAGAGTTTGAATCGTTAGAGATTAAAGTTACATATGAATTAACCATTCTCTTTTATGTTTTGTAATCCGGCAATTAAAGTTGCCTAGTCCTTCAAATTCAATCTCATTTGAAGTTCTGGTTGAAAATTTGTTTACAATTTCGTGCGATTTTAACCAAGAGAATCTGATGCATGCTAGGCTGTTTGATAAACAAAGTAAACAAATCTATTAACTAAGTGTGTGCTTGCTGTCATAATTCTATTACTTTAAGTCGTACTCTTGACCGGGATCACACATTAAAGATTAACTTGATGACTGTGATATTTTAATACTATATTGAATGATGTCACAGTAAAATTGATGCAACCAATGGCACGGAAGTCATGTGAAGCATCATCCTGATCTTTTAAAATATTTGCTTCATGTAAGAATCAAAGATTAAAATTAATAAAAGAAAAAGTGCAAATTTTGTGCATGTTTAGGCTTTAGCCTTTTAAGGCTTGGAGATAATATACTTAACTTCCTTTGGTTGCATGAAATTGTTGACATCATGCACCTAGATAATTAAAATAAGTCGTACTCTTGTACATGTATACCCAGTTTTTATTGCTTTTGGATTCTCTAATTGTTGACATAAGATCGAAGAGTAATTGGTTATGATTCTTCTTAATTCTAGTTTACCGTGGATATAATAATGTGTTCTATTTTTTTGCTTAGTAACTTCTTGAGGCCGTAATTCTTGTACTTAAGACCGAAATAATCACAAGTTAATTATTTTTGTGAAAAAATATTCTAAAGGCTATAAAAGAAAAATAAATAGCCGGCTAAGTTAAGTTGTGGACTTCTGGTTAATTGGCGGTGAAGTTGCGGGATCTTTGAGACATTAATTCAATCAATATAAGGTTGAGGCAAAAATACACTAAAAGAACTATTTTTAGTATCAAGTTTGAGGTACAAACTCTTCCTGCAGTTTAAACATTATATACTGCTAGAGTTGATTCTCAATAACTCTGCTATGTATGTACATGCGATTGGTCAGTACACTGAAAGAATTATTTTTAGTATCAAGTTTGAGATGCGAACTCTTGCTTTGGTTCAAACATTATATGCTACTAGAGTTGATTCTCAATAACTCTGCTGTGTATGTGAGTTTGATGACTTTATTTAAACCATATGGCATGTACGATACTTTTGAATTGAAGCTCTGGTTTTGTGAAGTAACAAGACTGAATTAGTTTAGAATTTGGTACTTAAATTAATACGGAGGACAGTAAGACTACGCTTCTTAATTTATAAGTATGAAGTCATGTTCTTTGATTATTAAAAATTTTTTTTTAATGCGTCCATCATTAAAGATTAAGGTAATGATTAAATTACTTGATCATGTGCCAACGGTTTTGATTTTTGCACAATCCTGGGAAAAATTAATAATTTACGTAAGGAAAATTAAGATAAATTATATTATATGATTGTGCATTTGTCGTATGTAAATAAAGTTATAGATTTGGAGGCATATACTTATATCTCAATTAAATAATTTATAAATTATAATAAATGGTGTCGCTAAAGTGACCATTATTATAATTTTGTAAAATTATTTAATAAGGATCATGAGATGTTTGTTTGTTAAAGAATATATTAGCAGTTAATTTGGTTTTATTTAAGGTTAAGGATATTTTATGTTATACGAACCTTTACTGTAATTATACCTACTTTGGTTTATTTGTTATGAAAGGGTATTATATTTCTCTAATCTGTTCATGCTTTTGAAGTTATAAAGATACAGTTGAACAGATTGAAACAAGTTTGGCATTTGATGTTTTCGCAGACATGTTAGTTTGCCAATACCTTATTTAAATTTAATGTCATATTCTAGGCATAATATTGTTTTATCTTAGTCAAATAATTTAATGGTTATTATAATTTGTACCACCGATGTGGTCATTGTAATAATTCATAAAACTATTTGATAAGGACAGATATGAGAAGTTTGGCTTTTGAGATTATTACACATAGTTGCCTGCCCAACGATGGTGATTGTGCATATTAATTTTTGAAAGGGTTAAGTGCATTATCATTAAGTATTAACGGCAAAAAGTATGTTATATCAGTTAAATAAATTATTGGATTATTACAATTGGTACGCTGAAATGGCCATTATCGTAATTCATAAATTTATTTACTAAGAATCCTGGGATGATTTTTTGAAATTACTATAACATAGTTACTTGTTCGAAGGTGGTAATTCTTTATATTAATTTTAAAAGGGTTGAGTGGTCAGAGAGTGTTTAATTTATAATTTTAGAATACATTTTTATCTATCCGAAGGTAATAAATTCTTATAAGGTTATCTTACTAGTTACTTGTGTGGAGTTTACATTGTATGCTATTTATTATGCCCGAAGGTGAATATCTAGTTATACAACTTAAACTTTTACAGGATTATTGCCATTGATTGTTTACTATATTGCACGGTATTATTTGTTTATATATTTGCAATATAATTATTTTAAAATGTGTAATATTTTGTAAACAATCTCTCGTATATTAAAGATTGGTGGCAATAATGTTTTGAGGTATAAAAGTGATTTTGAGTTAAACTTGAATTATTTTACTTTGATATATTTGTACTTGATTTGAAGTGTCTAAAGCACACTCTGTATAGAATGATAAAATAAAGGCTGAAGTGTCTAAAGCACACTCTGCATAGAATGATAAAATAAAGGCTCGTTGTAAAATGAGATAATAATAAAAGTTGAGCATTAAAGTTATAAAGAAGTCTATCTTTGACTTGGAAAAATTTGGTTTCTGCAATGTGAGGATGGAGCCATGAAGGGGGAAGATATAGTAGGTTTATGGGTCAATGATTGTTGTTGTCTCACATTTATTCGAAAGCAAATAAAGAGTTCTTAATATGTAGGTGTGAGTATAATGTTTTTCATCAAATCTATATTGGTCTTCTTTATTTAGCTTCTCGGTTTTATTCTCTCCAATAAAATTTTTCAAGTATTGTCTTAACTCATACTATTATCGATTGTTTTTTTAGTCCAAAGAAAGTAATTTCAAGAATTTAAGAATTAATAAAGTTAGAATTCTAATGGAAAATCAAGCAATATGGATAGTTGTTGGGGTCATTGGATTTACAGCATTTATTGTAAAAAATGCTAGTTCTAATATCATCTTCTTGACTGTGTTAAAATACTTTTGTTGTTAATTTTCTTGTTCAATATGCAATAAAATGGTCTTCCACCTTTCTCTGCAATTTAAGGTTTGCCTAAAAGAAAATTTTGGATATAAACACATATATTGGTATTTGAAGGATTTTTCAAATTAAGTGAAAGAAATTCAATGGAAAAGGAAGTTTGAATATTGTATTTAGTTGCGTTTGAACAAATGAGAAAATTATAAGTGTACTTTCATTACTATTAAAACGAAATTTTCAACTTAAGATCGTACTCATGAGATCCTAAACTTGACATTAAGAAGAGGATAATATTTAATGTTTATATAGTGATATCAGTATGACAATATTAATGGCAGAATACTTGTTCTTGTTACTATTTTTGTTAAAGGATTTATCCACAAATGAAAAATCAAATAAAGAGATGATTTGTTTGTGCATGAAAAATTGCACTAAAGCACACTTCATTTTGTCAAAATATTGTTTCCTTCTTTTCACACTAACTTTTATACCATTTATGAGTTGGTAAATCTGTCTTACAATTATATGAAAAGTAGATGTTTCAAATTTGGAATTTCACCATTTTATGCTTGCAATATTTGAATTAGGGAATTCATTAAGTTTCAAAATGTGGGATTTGAACAGTGTTAAATGTTTTTACGGTTTTAGTGCATATTGATATTTCTAGAATTTTGTCACCTATTTATGTAATAAAAGTTTTCATCTCCCTTATGATGAAATTCATGATATTTAAGAAAAACATTTGAAGCAAAATTTATTCAAATCTCTTGAGGTGGAACATTGTGTAAAAAACAATGTACATGTTAAAGAATATTAAGTAAAGTTGTTTCCATATATTTTCATGAGATCTAGATTTGCAGAAATTTAGGTTCAAATTCTTGGTACAGAATTTATTCAATTAAAGTAAAAGCTCTATTAAGATATATTTGATAATACCATTATTGTTTCTATTTTAAGTAACATGTTGAAGAGCTTATAAAGTTGTGCAGTTTTTATTTCAATATATAGGTGCATAAAGTTTTGAGTGTTAGTTAACTACTAATGTCCTGAATACATTGGATATAAAATTGTTTTATGTGAGAGCATTCTCGATATATGTGGGAGTTTTGCTCATTCTCTATGTCATATTATTTTCTTATTAGCTAGCTGTGATTAAATTATTGAATATTATTAATTGATATTTTCAAGATCTTTGGCATAAAAGATTTTGAGATAGCTAGCTTAGTTCAATGTATAGAATCTAAAGATATTTATAATAAAGAGAAAATATTAGAGTAAGAGCAAAACCCTAAAGTATTTTTATTGAAAGAATCCCATGAGTGAGATTTGATATATAATATAGTGGATGGTCTTGTATATATTATGGTTTACATAATGTTTCTATGCACTAATGAGATGTGGATAATATCTGGCAAAATATCGGTTATGATTATTGGATAAATGTTAATGACATAATAAGGTATGTAAGAAAATTAAAGATTATGTGTTTATTTATAGGCATTTTGAGAATTTTTAAGTGATTAGTTACACAAAGTACTAACCTTAAAGATTGCTCAATGCTTGTTATCTACTAAATATAGATATTTCTATTCATTTTAAAGTAAAGTCTCAATTTAATTATTTGAATCTTTACATATTTATCTCAGCATTAGAGATTTTATTTCATCTTTGCGACAATTAAGTTTTTTTCTAACATTCCACTGCAATGTTCTCTAAAGAGGACATGAAAATTCAATTGATATTGATACAATTAGATAAAGTTTTTCCTTTAACCTTTTTTAAAGTAAGGGTATGGGTTGCTAAAGGTGATGTGGTGTGTGAACACATTATAGTAGTAAAATATTTAATTATTTATTGACCAGGTTATTAGAACCTTAAAGGTTTGATAAGTATGTTGAACAGATGATAGTAAACCGTATTTGATGTACTTGGTTAGTAGGAGTTGTTGATAACTCTTATATATACAGTTTACAATTATCTACAGTGAATAAAGTTTCATTCCCTTGTTTAAATAGTTATTGATATGATTTATTCATATTATGTGTATATCTAAAAGTTTTATGGATTGCTTATATGAGAAGTGAAAAGTGTACAACAATTATTTCATTATGAAGTGGTTTCGAATTAGAGGCAAGGGTAAAGTGGACAAAAGTCCTACAAAAGCTTCTTTTGTTAAGTAGCTTTGATTTATAAGCACTAAAGTGAATGAAAGTCCTGTTCAGAGTCTTTTAAGATTGAAGAATGATTATGGTTTTGATTTGTTACTTTTACTTGTAGATCACGTGAGTCAAACCACACTACACTTTATCACACGGTGGAATTCATGTCGTTGAAGTATTGACATCTATAATTCGCTATTGGTATTTTTGTTAAATCGAATTTTATACTAAGATTTTTACAGTGACCTCAAAAGTTGTGTTTAACTAGAGAGTAGTTTCTTAAATGTTTTATTAAAACCTTAAAATCAATTAGTGTTGCTCAAGTGGGAGAATGATGGCATTATTTTCTTATGTGGGTTACCACTAATTAATTTCTATTTTTATAAAAAATGAGCTAAATGAAGACCGGTAAAACTCATGTTTTTATGATCCACTTATTTGGTCCTAGATCTATCTCAATTGTTCCTTTGGTGTGATATATAATAGGTATAGATCTATGTTCTAAATCCTATTAGATTTAGGATGACCTTAATAGGAGGTCTAATTACACTACTTGGCCTAAGTCCTTCTCTCCCATCGATAATATTATATCCTATATATAGGGTGTTAGGATTGGTTTGCCCTATTAATAACCGCCGTATAGAATTTAGAGAAGAAGAGAGAATGTGTAGTGAAGGTACGTGTACCTCAACATGCCAATTATGATTCAATGATCATCTTCAATTATCAATCTTTACAGATTAGGCGTCGGCCCAACAATCGTGGAAGTGGACCACGGCACGACTAACTATGAAATTTATTCCCTTCTGAAGCAACTTGCTGGTAAAGGCCATGAACAACTTGTTCCTGTAGTCTTTGTTGGGGGCAATTTCGTGGGTGGTATTGAAACAATTATGGCTTGCCACATTAATGGCACTCTGGTCCCTCTTCTCAAGGATGCCGGAGCACTTTGGCTTTGATTACATAGATCCATGAAGGCCATTAGTGATTCAATATCTCTTCATTTTTTATTTAAGAAAAAGTGTAATGCATTTTTGGTCCCCAATATTTGAGCTATTTGATAAACTGGTCCCAAAAATTTTTGACAAAACAAATTTAGTCCCCCAATATTTTAATTTTTAGCCAAAATAGCAACCAATGAATGAAAATTGAGAATTCTAACAAAAAATGATAACGATTCGGTCACGTGGTGATTAAGTAAAAAAAGTTTCAAAACAAAATTGTATGTTCTAAGGAAATTTTACAAAAATGGTCCCCAAAGTTTGACAAAATACACAAAGTAGGTCCCCAAATACAAAAAAATAATAATAATAAAATAAAATAAAATCATCTTTTAATACCAAAAACTGTAAAAGTTTCAATGTCCAATCAACCGAAGCCACCAGAAATTGCATGAGAGAGGAAATGATATTGGAATCTCAAAAAATCATATAAAGATAATACTGTATTCTTTGTATAAAGGACCAAATAGCAATAAAGATATCTTCTTATGGTTCCACCAAAAATTAGATGTCAAAACTAAATATAAAAGGCAAATACGTAAAATCAGGCCGCATATATTTGTCAAAAATATTAGAATCTATATAAATGTTGGATTCAAGTTATTCTAAAAATCCCAACAAAATGTAAGAAACACAATTCAATTTCCATACATATATCAACTTGGAAGGTAAAATTTCTTGATTTATCTCCCCAAAAATGAATGGGAGATGAATTTTAATCAAATTTATAGAATCAAATTCCCTAAAAAAATAGAATTCCTTGCTTTAGCTGCATAACTACTATTATTTCTTTATTTTAATCAAAATTAAAAATAGATCAATTTAGCATTTATACTGCTCCAAGAATCATCTACAACCATATAATCTAACAATTAATATCTCCATGGAGGCAACAATTGCGCTATAAATAAAATGATAGAGTTCAATAAAACAATTAGTAAAAATTATAAAACCTCAATCAATTGATTAGAAATCACAAAATATAAATCCTAAGCTTCCCTGAAATAAAAACTATTAGAAAAGCTCTCGGGGGAAAAAAATTTTGCAGATCCATAAAACATTGAGGAATTTGCACCAATTTTGGAAGGGGGAAAATGGAAATTTTGGGGAAAAAGTAAAAGATTTTTCAAAACAACCCTGAATCTAAAACAAAATTAGTCTTTTGACCCTTTGGAACAGAAGCAACAAAAGGAAAATGAATTAAACCCAAAGTTAGAGAGAGAAAATTTCCAAAATACAGAGATTAAAAGAGGATAAATTCCATTTACATCCTCGTGGTTTGGCCATTTACCACATATTCCTTATGGTTTAAAAACTAAAAAAAAAAAACAACCTTGTGCTTTTGTTTAATTGTCAAGCTGATAAAAAACTACTTCACTAATGGAACTGTAAATTTGGACAGTTATACTCTTATGTTTGTTTCCCTCTATTAAATATTACATCATTAAAAAATACTATTATATTTTTAATACTATTATATTCTTATATAATAAATGAAAATAAGAAAAATAAAATGTTAAATTTAACAAAAAAAAAGAGAAAATTCATGAGAAGAAAAATAAAAAACAAAAAGAAAAATAAGAAAATAGAATAAAAGAAAATATATAAAATAAGGAGGTGGCTTGGATAGGGGAATAGTTGTATAGGGTGTATGGTTTAAGTGGGGTGGTTTTTTGGAGCAAAATAGCAAGGTCAGGGTGATAAGAGATGGGTAGAATTGGGGAGCAGAACAGGGGATGAGGTGGCTACGGTGGGGGGATCTGGGTTGTTAGGGTTTGTAGAGGCGGATGAAAAATTTGCTGCTTCAGGAGGCAATAAATTATAGACATATATTTGTAAGAAGTTCTTATAAAACTTTAGCAAGGCGAAATATAAATCTTATAAGTTTACAAATAAATTTAAAAAATTTTAAGGCTAGAAAGTATAATTTTTGAAATCTTGGGACACGGTTGCCTTCACCTACCCCTCTCTGCATCCGTCAGTAATGGATAGGAATGGTTAGGATGAGAGATCTGGGTACTGGGGTAGTGGCTGGAACTTCAAGGATAGTGGTTATGGCTGGTAAGGGATCTTATGGAATAGGGATGGCGAGATGCCAGGTAGGGTTTAGGTTGGTAGTGGTGCTAGGTTGAGTTGAGAATGGCGAATGGCATATTAGTTGGTAGGGAGAAGAGTGGGGTAGCAAGATGGGGTAGAGGCCTAGGGAAAGAAGATCTGTGTGGGATGGGGGTGACGGGATGAGGATAGGGAGTTGGATTGGTGATGGTGGTTGGTTAAGAGTAGTGGTAGTGGTTGGTAATGGTGGTGGCAGGTGGTTATGGTGGGTGAAAAGGTGGAACGAAAAAGATAATGAGTGTTTGTTTTGTATTTCAACCCCAAAAATTTTGTTAATTAGATGTTGTCCCCTAACCTTATTAGGCATGCATTTCATTAATCCAAAATAGATTAAAAGGGGAATTTTAGGTACATAACCATTTAGTTTTTCAAAATTTTCATGAACTAGCACATAGTTGATGCATGTGTCTATCAACATCCACATAACTGGAGGTATTTTTCGTCTATTAGACATTTAAATCAAATGTACATTGTATTTTTCAGTTTTTAAAATATAAGGGTGCTATATGGCAAACCGCCAAACTTTTGGGGGTGTAAGTGAAATTTACCCTTAAAAAACGTAAAAGATTTACAAAAAAAAAAAAGTTGAAGACTCTATGTCTTGAACCTCACTAATAGACATATTATCAGAAGAGGAAATGATTATCATTACAAGAGTTGGATTCTCTCGAATCAAGTTTTTCGTATGAAAATTTTGATTTCTTATTTTAAGAGATAGAAGACCATGGAGAACATGTCTTTTTACATTAACATAGTTTCAACAACTAGTAACCGTAAGTTATTTTCCACCATTTACTATAAAATGTTTGCTCCAAACAAATATTTTCCTCAATTAAATAAGTTGCAAAACACTGGAAAATGCAAAATATGTTTTCTGGAAATATTTTGCAGTGAAATAAGCAAATCCTTAAAGTATTGTGTTTTTATCTGTTGTGTAAATTACTTTCGTTTTTGTGTTTTCTGGTTTCCTCAAATGAAAATATTTCATTCTCTATGGCATCGAAGTAGACCTAATTGAAATTTTAAAAAAATTATTCATTATGTCTCCTAATTATTATGATAAGTGTGAATTTTTTCTTGAAGAATAAAAAATGATAGTTGTCTAATGTATGATCACTAATGAGGGAGGAATTTAGAGAGAGAAAGATCTTGTGTTAATGAGGACAAAAGATACAATAACGAGGCCAGGACTCCCTATTTATGGGTGCGAGTAGGGTGTTTGAATGGCTTGACATGTCTTTTTGCCTTTTAAGTTGTTTACATATTTGTCCTTAACGAGCTTTATCACATAGGTAGTTTAAATAATATTCAATGCCACGTAGGCCACTATTTCTGATATCATTATTAGTTCCCTCAAACCAAGGTTGGACCTTGTTCTAGTATCGAGCTGACCAAAAATTGCTTTGGGAATCTTTTTTGACAGGAGCCTTACTTTGAAGTCGAGGCCACTTTGGAAGTCCCCACCAAATCTTTTCACCTTCAATAGGCATATTGCTCCAGATACTTTCCTTTTACCAATTTATTGTTTATCTGAAGTCGAACCTAAAGGTTAAGCTTTCCCCCACTAAGACTTGTGGCTGAGCTTGGCAAGTATCATGTTGAAGCCTTGAGCTTCAATCTGAGTTCCAGATTGGGTTCATAACTCTAGCTGCTGAGTCCCTACTTTTATTGACTTATTAAGGTATCTAAACAGTATTTTGTGCCAAAATTCTAACCATGTGCCAAGTGGCTTTTCTTAACGCCTGATTTGAATTTGATCATTTTGAACTTTGGGAATGGATGCTTGGTTTGAGTTTATTGAGTTTGTAGTTGATTTACATGTTGGAGTTGTGATAGTGTCTAAGGGGCTTAAGCTGATACCATGTAGAATTTTGTTGATACTTGAATGTTAGAATTGACGTTTATGAGCTTATTTTAATGATTACATGGAATAACTTGATGAGTTCTACTAGCAATATCATTTAACAGTGTTTGTTTTGTTAAGATTTTATTATAATCTGGTTGCTCTCATTTTTACGGTGGTTGCTATGTGTTTTGTTGTTTGAATTTTAAGTGAGGGGTTGGATGAGTTTTACTCATCAAATGACTAAAAGTGTCAAGTTTGGGGTGTTCATTTTTGCGTTGGGAATGATCGTTTTATGTTTGTATGTGTGTTTGATGACCCTTGGATGAAAAATTAATCAATTTGATACTCGATGATGACACTTGACTTGCAATACCATATGATTGAACTATTTGAATTGGACATTTTGTGAACTTAAGTGTGTGGAGTAGTTCTTTTACAATACAAGAATTTCAAAAGGTTGGTATTACCATTTTCGAAAAAAGGAACTAATATTTTGGGTGAAATTCATTTAAAATATTGTTTTTGATCAAATCATAAAGATTACTTTGTTGGTCGATTTATCTTTTGGAAAAATTAGTTTAAATGGAATGGAAGGAATTTTGGACAACATTTTGTATATTTATATGGGGAATATTACTCTAATTTGTGAATGATTGGTATTAGATATTAATCTTACATACGTTTTACCCCTCTTCCTTTGTTTAGGGCAGTGCAAAAAAAAAAAAAAAAAATTGCATTTGTGAATAAAGCGAGTACGGGATTTTGGCATGTACCCATATTGTTTCTCTGAATAACCCATTAGAATAGTAATAAGGTGAGTAAGGAATTTCGACATGTACCCATATTATTTCTCCGAATTAAGTCGTTAGGATCTACATTTAAGAATACCAACAAGTCAAGGGGAAATGTTTGCAATACTTATCATTGATATCATCTACTCATTTCTTGAAAGATTAATGTTCTCAACTTGTATGACATGTGCATATAGGTAGATTGCTCATGAATTTATATTTCCATGCGACCTCATCGGGATGATTGGACAACTTTGTAATTCTTGTGATTTATGAAAAGATGATGTTTTGAATGAATACAACTTAAATTTTTAGGAACCTTTAGTTTAGAATAATTAATACTTAGTAATTTGAAATTTTTGTAGCAATTGAACTTACGATTTTTGGAAAATTAGAAAACTTGGAGTGACTAATTGAAATAGTTCAATTATCACATGGTATTTGAGGTCCTTTGATAGAATTCCTTATTATTCATAAGTACATCCATTTGTCATTTATATGTTGTCAATTTGGCGGTGTGTTTGTTAAGTCATTTAGTACGGTTTTTTTTTTTTTTTTTAATTTGGCTCGGGACTAACAAAATACTAAATTTGGTGGTGTGATAACTTTAGTAAACTAGAGTTATTTTGCTTCTAAATTAAGGCATTTTGTTAGTTTAATCCCGCTTTTTGGTATCGAATTAAGTGTTTTAATTTAATTAGTTGTATTTTATAGTTGCATTTCTATTTCTTGTGAATAGCATGAATTTTTAATCAATTTTAGTTAATTTAGTTACTTATTAATTAAGTGTGCTTGCAAATTAGGAATTGAAAGATAGAAGTCAAGATTACCAAAAATGCCCAAATTTGAGAACCAAAATAAAATTAATGAAGAATTGAATACTTGAGCTGAAACAGGCTCGATGTCGTGACATGGGATTTTGGTGTCACAACGTCGAGGCAGAGATTCAATTAATAATTTTCAATACAATGTCACGACACCGGTGTATCCATGTCGCAATATCGAGGAGAGTTTGACTTATGTTGTATGGCATTTTTTGTAATTTTTGACTCTCAGGTTTTTCTTTCTTGACTTGTAAAACACTTAGCATATACACTAGGTAATAGTTAGAAAAAGTACACATAGTAGGTAATGTAGTGTGTATTTTTAGATTAGAGCAGATTACAGTAATTGACTTTCAAGTTTTTAGTCTAATACAAGTTCTCCTTTAATTTATCTTTATATCTTATTTTTAATTCATTGCAAGTTTAAATTTTGATTAGATAGTTTTAGAGGGTTAATCTTTAGCTACCAGTTGACATAATTTTTACCTTCTTTCTAGTTAAATTTTTTAAAATTCTAGCTGCTTCCATTTCAAGTTTTCTTAGAGTAATTAGGGTTCAGGGTAATTTAGTATTTTCTAGTTAAAATTTTCATTTCTTTACTTTAATTTCTAGTAGACTTTCTTTTATGAATCCAAAAATATTTAGTTTAAATTTAGGTTTACTTGCAAATTTTATTAAAGTCTAAATTAATGGAAAATGGAGTTTATTTTATTTTTATACTTTTTAATTGCTTTTCTTAGTCAATTTAGGACTACTTGTCTTTCAATTCTAGTTTAGTCTTACTTAGGCTAGTTAATTTAGAAGTAATTTTACTTGTTTTCATTAGGTTAGGTTAATTAGTCTCTTAATCTAGTATTCTACTTACGTCATTACTTGTTTTAGTAGATTGATTAGTTTAAATTTACATTTCAATTGCATATTTAGATTATGATTATGAGTAGAGTACATTACTTCCTGTTTGAGTTACCTAACTATACAAAGAGTCATTAATCTTAGTACTTGCTAACCAGCAATCTTCGTGTAAGAAAGGATACCCACTCATTCTATATATTACTACCAACTCCGTATACTTGCAGAAGTGTAGGTAGAGTATTATGATTTTGTGCGGTTAATTATTACTTGTTTGATTTGAATTAAACTCTACCGTAGGAACACAACAATCTACAAGATAGATAATACAATCAATTTCAAATGATTTTTCTTTTCTTATCCATTAGCTTGTGTGTAGGCTATACTTTCATTATTATCATTTCTTGCTTTTCTTTTCTTATCATTAACATAATTTGGAGAAACTGAACTTTCATTATCCAAAATCAAATCATGAGTATTGGCATCATTAATAATTTTGTTCTTAAAAAACTCATCGGGTATTGATTGAATTCTATAAATCAAATAATTTGTATACTTTAGAATGTTGGCAAACTCAACAAATATGCTTTTGATGCCTCTTGCACCTAATTTAGTTCTTTGTGGGTCTGGTGCCTTATAATACACAATGTACCCCTACACTTTAAAATAGTCAAAATACTTGGCTTTTTATTGTTCCATCTCTCATATGGAGAAATATAAAAAAAATTTGAAAGAGTTTTACTATTTATATGACATGATGTCATCAAATCTTCTCCCAAAAGACTATATGGTAATGCAGAATTGAGTAGCATAGAATTTACCATCTCAACTAATATTCTATTTTTCTTTCAACCAAACCATTTTGTTGGTGGAGGATAAGGAGTTATTTTCTAGTGATTATTCCATTTGTTTTACGAAAGTGTGAGAATGATCCACCAAAGGAGACTCTTCCTCTATAATTTCATAAAATTTTGATCCTCTTTTCCTTTTGATTTTCAAACTTAAATTTGAACTCTTGAGATTTATCAAAAGTTTCATTTTTAGTTTTCATTAGATACACGTACATAACGTGAGTAATCATCAATGAACATTATAAAATACCTTTTCCCTCCCTAATCAAATGCCATTTAGTTTACAAATATTAGAACGAATTAGTTCAAGTGTATTCATTCTACTTTAGGATGTAGAATATTTTCTAGTCATTTTTGCTTGACATAAATGTAACATTTGTCACTATGATTATCATTATAATATGTGTATCCATGTACTCACATAAAATTTAAAGATTTAAAGTTCAAATGACCTAATCTAGATATGTGCTCAATGATGTAAACAAAAAAAAAATTACTTATTTCATTGATAACACTTAGTTTAAACATACCAACACATGAGTATCCGTTTCGAACATAACCACTATTCTTGGTTACAATAGCCTGATCAAAGTTTAAAACTCTTTTGAAGCCCTTCTGACAAAGCAACGACATAGTCTAAATTCTTCCTTATTTCTAGAACATGAAACATATTGAACAAAGTCAAATTCTTCCTAGATGTATGTTTAAGATCAACTAATCCTCCTTCACCCTAAACTTTTGCTATAACAAGATTGCCCATCAACATTTCTTCTTGGTTTTTCAATTCTTCATAGGACTTGAAGTGTGACTTGTTATTGTAAACATGAATGGTTGCTCTAACTTTTATTGAATAGAGCTACTAATAAATGATTTTGTTGCAGCAATCATATTCAATTATGTGATCACTCCAATTTTCATTTCACTAACCATAGCCACAAGATCTTTTACATGATTTTTAACCATATTAACATTCTTAGAATTCACAGAATTAGTTTTTTTTTTTTTTTGTTTGGCATTTCTATACCTGGAATCACAAATAAGAGGTCCTGATTTTCTGCAATGATAAATAATTCTTGTTTTTCTTATCATTGTTTGATATCTTCAAAGTTTCTCTCTTTTGGGCTTTAAGCATCTTAAAATACTTTGAAACATGAATCTCAATATGTCCATCTTTAATCATAGCCTCTTTAACAAAGCTAACATTGATATTAGATGTTACACTAGGCATGAATAATAAAGCATCATGCATTTTATTTTATGTCTCAATTTCAAATGTATTTGAAATTGTGGAATTCTTTGCAATATCAAGAGCATGCAAAAGTTTCTTACAATAATTATTCCAACTTGAAGGGTCTCTCGTTTAGATTATATCATGGCCACTTGGAGAGAATATGGTACTTTAATATCCAACTCTCTATGTTGAGTGACCAAAACTTGTATTTTATGGACTTGATCCATAATAGGCTCATCGTCAAGATAAAAAAGCATAGTCTAAATGGTAAGATTTTTTTTTTTTTGAAACCTAGGTCATGGGTTCGAGTCACCAAGGGAGTTGGTAGAAATGCACTGTAGATACTCTTTTAAAAAAATTAAAAATAAATAAAAAAAAATAAAAAAAAAAAGCTTACCGTCAAATATTTGAAATTCTATATATTTCAAATCCAAATATTTATTGTTCCTCTTTTATGATATTTATACATGGTCTCTAATTGTGTCCATAGTTTGAATGGGGACTTTATTGCACTGCATAGATCATATAAATGATTAGTGAGAAAAAATAAGATATGTCCACCACAAATAGTTTCATCCTCCATTCTCTTATTTCTTGCCTCAATAACTTGTGGAGAGTCATCATGTTTGGGGTTTTGAATCAATCATTGGTAAAGTTGCATCTAGTATATTTTACTATAGTAAGGAGGCAAATTATCTTATCCTTCCATTTTATGAAATTGGTGCCACTGAAACGATCCAACTTGATAACCTCTGCACGATTCTAATATTGATTCGAAACACTATGGATATTATGATATTTCTTCATGAGCAAATTTTTGTTAAGATTGTTAGTTCGAAAGAACAATAATTTTCTTTGAGGCGTGTAGGAATGACTTTCCTTAAGAAGAATTTGCTCCCACAATGAAAGCAATCTTCTACAAGTATACAATAAAACTTTTCCCACAATCTCTCAAATGTTAAATTTGTATTATATATCTGATAAGAAGAGTCTTTATAATGGTTTAATAGGTGTGTCTTTAGTATAGAAAAGACACACCTTTTGCTAACACAAATCTTCAAGAAGAGTTATATCCTTCAATTTGAAAGTCACCCACTAGAGAGTTTTCAATCAATTCAAAAGGTTCGGATCTCCTATCTATATGTAGGGTGTCCATTCTCAAATTATACTCTCTAACTAATCGAACTCGGACAAACAGATGTTCAGAAGTCATAACCTCCCAGCCCAACTCAAGTTCAGCTTTCTAACTATAATTCGAACCCAGATGAGCAGAGGTTCATAATCCTAACCTCTCAGTCCAAACTATTGGTGTTTTGTCTTCTTGATCAAGATTGGGTTAGCGAGGAAGCAACAATGGATGTTCCTACTACCACATTAATTCAATCACATAATTACTTGGACAAATAAACAAGGGAATGCTACCTGATGGCACCAGTCCTTCTTTCCCAATTTCTTCTTTAGGGACGAGTTACACAGGCCAATAAAGAGATATTTTGGGCTCAAGACTCTTCTTTCATCATGCTATAAATTATCCAACACAAATTCTCATCTTTGTTCTCTTCTCCACTTAGAAACTTCATTCTTTCTTTCAAGATCTAAGTCCTCTAAGACTTTGCTCTTATTGAGTTTAATTACAGTAGCTCAGTTATGATTCATTTTGAAATGCGAGAACTTGTTTTTGGCACCTAGGTTGTTCAGCTGCAAAATTTTCCTTATAAGATCACGGACATGTCACTAAATGCGTCAAAACATAATCAAAATATGACCATATATCTAAAATTAGGGTTGATGATTTAATAAAATTTTGACACGTTAATTGATTTTGACAAGATTGGGTTAGCAAGGAAACAACAATGGATGTTCCTACTACCACATTAATTCAATCACATAAATAGTTGGACAAATGAACAAGGGAATGCTACCTGATGGCACCAGTTCCTTCTTTCCCAATTTCTTCTTTAAGGACGAGTTACACAGGCCAAAAAAGAGATATTTTGGGCTCAAGACTCTTCTTTCATCATGCTATAAATTATCCAACACAAATTCTCATCTTTGTTTGCTTGTCCACTTAGAAACTTCATTCTTTCTTTCAAGATCTAAGACCTCTAAGACTTTGCTCTTATTGAGTTTTATGATAGTAGCTCAGTTAGGATTATTGTTGAAATGCGAGAACTTGTTTTTGGCACCTAGTTTGTTCAGCTGCAAAATTTTTCTTATAAGACCACGGACATGTCACTACGTGCGTCAAAACATAATCAAAATATGGTCATATATCTAAAATTAGTGTTGATGATTTAATAAAATTTTGACACGTTAATTGATTTTGACAAGTAATCTTTAAAAGGACACACACACACACATATATATATATATATATATATATATATATATATATATATATTCAAAAGGGGACAAACTTATGCACCTGAATATATTGATTTGAAGTTGCAAAATGTGACGTATTGGTCATTAAATGATTATTACAACAAAAGGCTAGAACTATTTCTCAATTCCACATTTTTTAAGCCTTTTCCTACCGCCTTTCCAAATGAAAAAAATAAAATATAAGCGTAACACAAATTTTTATTGCGGTTTTCCTAGAGTTGCAAGTGATACTCTGCCTTGGTAGTAGAGAAGGAAACAATAAGATTTCTCTTATTTGCACCAAGAATTGCCCCAGAACCTAGGCTAAACATAAAAGTTGTACCTGAATAAAAATCACAATAGCAACAAATTTACATTATATACCCTTCTTGTAGTATATTCCGTGGTCAAATTCTCAAAACCAACTTAAGTGTGAGTTGCTTTCAGCCTGTTGCTCCAACCAGAAAGGAATATCTTGCCTTGTTAACGTCAACTATATCAAACTCCCACCAATTGATGATAAGTTATCAGATCCTCTAATTCTTTGCTCTCATGTGAGCATGACTTGGCATTAACGTCTATTTTATTTGACTAAGGCTTCCAATCTATTATTTTATGCTTGTTTAATAAATTTTTGACATATTTTTGTTGACATAGAAGCATGCCTTCTTCTGTGTAATCAAACTTGAGTTCAAGAAAATGCTTGAGCTGTCCCATCTCCTTCATTTGAATCTGTCTGACAAATTCTCCTTGGTCTGACTAATTTCTTTTGTATCATTCCAAGTGATGAAAAGATCAGACAGATTCATGAAGGAGATGCATCAACACATACCACATGGCTGTTACTTTTTTATTTTGATGCTTGACAAACAAGTTTGAGTCAGCATGAACTAACAACAAACCACTGTGAGTTAAGAATTTTGCAATCTTCCCATACCATGCCCGTGGCACTAAGCAATATAGTTCATTTCTAAATTTAAAGGCATACTCAAGGTGAGTCATACACTCAAACTCTTATGGTTGCCTTATGTATCTATCCTGATTGAGTTCTCCATAACAAGTAGATATTCTTCACACTCATTCGCTATAACGACTTCATTCACCATAACAACTTACTAGCTGCTAGAACTAGCAGCACGCATACCGTGGTAATCTTTGTCACCAAACTAAACATCTCATCCAGGCCATATTCCTGAGAGAATCCTCTAGCAACTAATCGAGTCTTGATTCTTTCTATTGATCCATCCTATTGGGTCCTATCTTTATACTCCTATTTGTAGGATATCGACTTTGCTTCTTCTAGTACTGGCACAAGATCCCATAATTATTATTTGGCATGAGTGACTGAATTTCTTATTTCATTGCTTGGATCCATTCCTCACTTTGTGATGCTTCCTCAAAGCTTATAGTTTCTATGTCTATTATTTCAACCATTGCAATATTAACGTACTTAGGATTTGGCCTCCTTTTTAAGCTGATTTTTGGAGTTGTTGCTCATATTGTGTAGCTTCTTTTAGCTCCTACGATAGACTTGGGTTTTCCAATTCATTAATAGTCATACTTCTCTCAAGTCTTGGACATCTTTCATGATTTTTTGGTATTTCTGTTGGAAAATTGTATCTTTATTTAGAGTACATGCTTGCTTATACGTCTTATCCTTCATTTTTTTTTTTTTTTTCTATCTCATTCAAGTCTGGGATCTCCATTTCCTATGAAGACCACTAGTTAGATACTTATTGAAGACCGCATTTCTCGATACATGTCAGTGTCCAGTTGTTGGGTCACTATACTTCCATCCTTTTCTTTCTTCATCATATCCCACAAAGATGTCTTTTGCTAGCACCTATCAATTTCTTATCAAACTTCCTTTGTAATTCTTCTAGCATGAACATATGGCAAACACACCCAAATACTTTGGAGTAACTTACAATTGACTTCGTTTCCAATAGCTTTTAAAAAATGAGATAAATTGGAGCATTGCTTGGGGTAGCCTAAATAACTTGAGTTGCAGTCTTTATGTATTTGGCCTAAAAGTGAGAGCTGGTACATTCTTGGCATGCAATATAATTAGCAAGTCCTCGCCAAATGTCAGTCTTTCCTTCAGGTAACCATTTTATTGTGGTGAGAACAAACAAGTCAATTGCCTCCTTATGCTATACTGGTGGATATGTTGAAAACACTTTTACTTATATTTTCCTCAATCGTTTGTAGAAAGACAAAAGATTTGCGACCTTCTTCCTTTTTACCTTATCTTTGAAGGCCTTAAACTTCTCCAGAGCTTCTGATTTCTTTTTCTTAAAATCCATCCAAACATATCTTCAGAAATCACAATGAATAGGATTACATATACCTCATGTTACTTCACTTATGGTTGCTTCACAGCTCTGAAGACATCCTTGTGAATTCGCTCCAGAGGTTCCTTAACTTAATAATTTGACCCTTACTATGTGCTTTCCATATTGATATCCACTACAAATAGTATCCTGTCGACACTCTAGTTGAGGAATACCTGTAAACATGGACTTCTTCATTATTACCTTGATTCTATTACAACTTACATGTCCCAAATGTGCATGCCTGAGATCAACTGTCATTTTTGCTTGTCTTATCATGTGTGCTAACTCTATCGACAAACAGAGACAGGCTCCACATTTTCTCCTTCCATAATTGGTGCCCAATTATTTTAATATCTTAATACACCTTAACATTATGCAAGCTAAATAATATATATTTTCCTAGAGTAGTCAACTGTGACACTAATCATAAATTATTCTTCATACCATCCATGTGAATGATATTTTGTAATTGCACAGGGTGAGTATAATAAGCATGACATCATTTCTTTCTGGGTCTCCAATGTGCTTGATTGACAGCTTAGTGTTATTTGTTGTCACAACGACGCAACCAACCTTGTATTCAATCTTGCTTTGTAGCTTCTCTTTGGTATGGTTGCCTACTCGTGAATCAATATTCCACACCTTGTAAAGGTCTGTTTGGCTGGTCATTTTTGCAAGTTAGGCTATATTTTCTTCTGTTGTTGAACAACTTACTTGTGTCTATGACTGCTATACGTCCACCTGATAAAAATCAAATTCTACTTCATCGGGTTCTTAAACTAAGTAGGATGTATGCATTGATATCCAATTCATTTTTCTAAGGCCGTATTTGCAGCATGATATTGCCGCATTTCATTCAATTGAATTTTTTTCTCAATATTTTGCATAATTTGATACACATCCATGGTTGAAGCAATTGCAATTGCAATAGCATGAATGTGTATCTCCTCTTTGTTGTCTTTCTTAAACTTCCCCATTTGGATAACTCTTCTTTGATTGCCTACTTGTTTTGAGTTCCATCTCCCCATATATTTGGCCTTCTACTTCTTAGTCTTCTTGGAGAACCTATGAATTGACCACCATACTGCTCCTCCTCCATGTTCTTTATTGGCACACGTAACATTTACTTTGCTAGTAATTCTTGTTCTACCAAGAAATTATCCAACTCATGTCTAGCTAACTGTGCAATCCAACCATGTATGGTAGTTGTAAACCTTCAAATTTATAATTTAACCCATGAATAAGTATTCTCTTCATCCAAGGCTCTTTGATTTTTAAGGTTTGGATCAAGTTCAAAAATTTTATGATTTAGAGACTTTGCTTGCTTAAACTAATATTTGATTGTCAAATTTCCTTGAGTTAAGGACATTAACTCCTAGTAATTGGAGGTACAAAACATTTTTCTTGGAAAAATGCTTTCTAAAGCATCCCATGCTTCCTTAAATATGGTGGCTCTTCTAACATGGTCAATCATTTCTTGTTCATTTAAAATTTTCATGGCAAACTTGGTCTCATTACCTCTTTTACCTTCCATTGCACAGTGTCATGGCGTCTGTCTTGGGAGGTGGTGCTGCATCACTATCTATTACATACTTTAACAAATCTCGACTCTCTAAACAAGATTCCATACTCGACTGCCACATTATTAAATTTGTGGTCGTTTATTTTTTGATATTGCTTACCGAAATATCCACCATCATGACTCATTATTATGTTTGTTTTTGAAATACTAAGTAGGCTAGTCTTAGAGCACCATCTTAGAATGTGCACATATAAGGATACTTACAAATTCTGATCAAATCTAGGTTGATAAATACTCTTTCAATATAACCACCACAAAAAAAAAAAAAAAAAAAAGATATCCTAGATTGTCGTTTGGACACTACTTGTTAAGATTTACCAATAGCAAGTATGAACAAGGATAATTGAATATCTACAGCAACAACAATATAGCAATTGTGAGACACTTGAGTAGTATAGACAATATATAAACTCAAACACTTTAAGACTTCAAGAAAATGATGCAACTAGGCCCAATTTGAATTGTGTTGACTTATCACAAAATATTTTATTAATTAGATATTTGAATGAAAGTGTTTAATAAATACTCACTTTTATTATTTGGGAACAAACATTCATAATTATTTTTTTGTATTTGATAATGTATGACTTTAAAATTTTAAAATGTATTTCTATCTTTATTCAGAATTAAATTTATGGTAAAAGATCAAATTTTATATTTAAATTTTTTTTTTTTTTTTTTAAAAGTAAATTCCAAAGAAACTAGTTTTATCTTGTGTTAAAAGTGCTTTTGATGCAAATATTTCTACATCTAAATTTATGGGATGACACCTACTAAATACGGTAGAAAAATTCCTATCATTTAGGAGTATTTTTGTGACGAAAACACTGCAACTTAACGGGGCCTTAGACACCTATAGAGCCTTGAGGAACCAAGGAATTGCCTTGGCTCACAACTAGAAAGATGAGATTTATTTAAGAACATTAAATAAAGGGCAATTTTCACTTACACCTTAGAATGGTAGTTTAGCCGTTTTCCACATTATCCTTTATTAATTAAAAACCTATAAATACTCCCTTATATTTTTGATAAAAATGTCGTGTGGATGGGAAATCTACTAACTAACGATTGTTTATTGATACACACACGTGTCATTTTAAAAGTTTCAGCAACTTTGAAATTGTAAAAGTTCCTTCCAAATTTACCCCTATTCACATTTTAGTGAACAAAATATTAAAACATAATAAGAAAACAAATACTATTTTGAAAATTAAATTAAGTTAGCAGAAATAAAAAAATGTCAAATTTTTAAAAAAAAGAAAAAAAAAAGATTAGAGTTCATCTCAACCTCCACCTCCACTTTCACCTCCACAACCACCCCTCGACCATCCCTACCTCTTACCACATCCTCCTTTCTTATGCCATCCACTACCCTTTCCCACCCCTAACTCTACCACTCATTCTCTCTACCTCTTTTCTCCTTTCCCAGCCCTTTACATCTTGCTTCATCTCCTCCCACTTCCCGTAGCCAATCACTCATTCCCCCGCCTCCTTTCTTCTTCTTCAGCAGTTTAGACCTGCTACCTTCCACATCCCCTCCTCCCTTCCTCTCCTCCATCCTCTTCTCTAATCAAATACAACACCTTTCACGTAATCCCACCACCTTTCATCTCTCACATCCCTTTCTCTCATCTAGCCTCTTCTCCAATCATATCCAAAACCCATTCCCAGCCTCTCCACCTTCCATTTCTTGTGTATCTTCCTCTCTTCTAGCCTTTTCTCTGATCAGATCTAATGCCCTCCATGATCTCACTCTCCCAGTCCCGTCACCTCTTCCTATGCCTACCTCTCTCTTTTCAGTCCCTCCTTTGGCCAAACCCACTATTTCGTCGTCCTTTCCTCTTTTCCAACCCTCTTCCAACTCTCATCTCCCATACTTTAAGTTTTGATTGTAGATCTAAAGGATTTTGGATTTGATTTGGAGGTTGTTGAAAATAAAATTGTAATCTACATGAAAATCTAAAGCCATAAAGAATTGTAAATCCGTGTAATTTTTATCAAAACTCAATGCCAGAATATAGCGACCAGTGGTGGCACTAAGCACTATCAGTTACAAGAGAAAAAGCTATTTTTGTCCATTATAACGGCTCCATTAGCAAGTTGATTTTCCATCCACTAGATACTTTAATTGAAAACATAAGGGAGCATTTGTAGATTTTTAAACAACAAGGGGATTGTGTGGAAAACAGTCGAACTACAAGAGGTATAAGTTGCATTTACCCCTAAAATAAACAACATTATTTAAGATGTGTATGACAACGACTTAGTCTATTCAATTTGAAAATAAAGTGAGCAACACTTTTTCGAACTTTCAACGTGTAATTCTTTTTGAGTTTTTTCTAATATAAATTACTTTTTACAAAATATTGCTAATGTAATATGCTTTGAAATTTTGTTCCCTTCCTAATATATTTATCACATGTAGACTTCCAATGGGCCATGATAGCATCAAATCTAACCTAATCTCTCCTCAATAATCTCCCTATTTTTTGCCTCTCAATGGTACTCTTATGTCTTCTCTATTTCTTTTTTTTTTCCTGGTTAAGCCAAAACCTAGTCTAAAATATTAATATGAAATTTATACTCAATAATATATTTAGAAATAAAGTTTAGTACTTTTTCATACGTAATCTCAAAGAATTAAAACTTGAACTTTCCTTATTTTTGTAAAAAATTGAATATAAATCTCTTATATAAAAAAAAAATCCTTACTTTATTGTGAATTTGCTATGGTTATTTTCGCACAATATGTGATTGAATTGCTACAAAAATGTATGAAACTTATATGGAATAGTGTTTTGTGTTTTTTTTTTAATTTGTGGCATCTAATGTTTTGGAAAATTTAGACAAGTGCTATTGAAATACTCCAGCATATGGATAGTGGAGAAGTATTTTTCTGCATTTTGGTACTCTCAACTCTCCAAAAAAAAATAATAATAAAATAAAAATTTTGGACTTTTCATTTGAAAGTTATGTATCTTTTTAAAAAGTGATGACAACTTTAAAGAGTCAAGGTCTTTTTAATGATTTATAGTTTTCCTATCACCCTAATACCATGTGTTCATACCATGATCAAAGTAACATGTTGCAATTTTTCAAGTTCACACATGTTATTATAACTGAAACTAGTTGATACTTTATAACTTTTAAAAAAAAAAATATTTGCTAAATATATTCACGTGAATATCTTTCTTTTTAGTTGCAGTTGTATTAACTCTTCAAAAGAAAGTTACTTACCCGCATTCTATCGAGGGTTTTAACCAAGTCCCAAAGTTTCATTTGCGTAAGTAGGAACATTTTGATCATTTTAGAGTTTTATTTAAAAAATTTAATTTATATATTTTAAGTGTTTAATTTCATTTATTAATGTGTTTTAATGTGTTTTTATAGGTTTGGAACGATTCAGAAATCAAAAGAAAGCGCAATACATAAAACGGTGAAACTCCCAACAGTGTACCTGGCCCAAGTGCAGGCGTGCCTGAAGACTTGATAACCGCACCTGTGGTCGTTTCCCAGGGATACTAGCACAAGCATGCCCATACGGGATCCCAGGCATAACTCCTAATCTGCACTAGTAGGTTTGATGATTTCTAGATCTTGCGGAGGTTGTTTCGTCCCATATATTAGTGAAACCCTAGTAAACATTATAAATAGGTGTTCTAGAATGTTTTTAACATAACTTGTAGTGTATGAGGGTAGTTTATTATCAAAGAGAGCTACAAATCATCCAAGTTCAAAGATGAAAAGTAAGATTGAAGATCAAGCCATTTGACTGGAGTTTTTATTCTTCTACCTTATTCTTCTCATTTTTTTCTGGGGTGATGGTTGTAAACTCTTTCTTGCTTATTTATATAACTTTATTATTCATTAATTAGTTCTAGGGTTTCAATTTGATCCCAACATATAGTTTGAATATCAAATCTTTCTCTCTTTTAGTTATGGATGAGTGTTTGCTTCTTCAAATTTGATTATAGTGCTTCAGTTGCTTGGCCAGCAATTGAATTGATATGCAATTCCTACATTGAAAATATGGAAAAGGGAATTTAGAGTTAGACAATGTTTGAATAACCTTTGTTTGATTTATTTTCTTGGTTGGACAAATTTATTAGTTTACAGGATAGATATTTACATATTTGTCTTAGATAACAAAGATTAGGGTTTTTTGCTTAATGCTATAATCCTAATTGTATCTCACATAGAGATATAGTGATTTAATTTGGATTATTAGGTTTGCATGATTTTAAAAGAATCGTGTAAACACATGAGAACACTAGGTTAGCAAAATCCTATTTTATGATTGGAAGATAGGAGAGATGAGATATTTATGCGAAGTGTTGACTGATAATTAAACTCTAGATTTTCATTACTTGAGTTATTCTTTCATCTATTTGCTTTATTTAATTTACTTTTCTATTTTATTACCCTTGCCATCCCATTGTCGATTATTTGAATAGAGTTAAGTTATGCTAATTTTAGTACTTAGTAGGATTAAGATAAATTCTTATGGGAACGATCTCTATTTATCACTATATTTAGGGACTTGTAACTTTAATTGTACTTTCGTGTATAAATCCTGCAATAAATTTTTGACGACATTGCCAAGAGCTTCATTCTTAATTTCCTACTAATATTAATACTAAGCAATCTAATTCTAATTCAAATTTGTTTCTTTCTTTTACTTGTTCCTTTATATTTGACTTTTTCTATTTAATTATTTTATTATGTATAAAAATTCGTATACATCAATTGATGGAACTGCTCGTGCTTATGTTGATAATATATGTACACAAAATTGGCAATTTAATTAGAAGTATTAAATAGAAAGACAGACAATTTCTCACAAACACAAAATACATGTAATTTTTATGATGACAATCACTAGAACTATGAATGTTAAATAGATAACACATACAATTTTCCTTCCTATGATAGTGCTTTATTGTTCAGTGCTTTATTGTTCAAATTCTTTCGACAGGTATGCGTATTTGTATATAACGCATACAACCCTAGTTGCACATACTTATATATGGAAAAATTTTAGATACATGAATCCGATCTACGGTATGTGTGATAGACTCTTTAGTCTATATTCATTCACATCACTCTAACTCATTAAAAATAAATTTTTTCAGGGTAATGTAGATGAATATGGACAATCAAATCGAGGGGGATAATTTGCCATTCTTCATTCTTTCTAATTCATTCACTTCAAGACTGGTTCTGAACCTTGGAAGGCCTTGGTTGCATGAGGCCGGGGGTAAGGTCCCTCAGGCCAAGCCCATCCAAGGCTCTCCCTTATCGCTTTCAGGAGGTCTGGTTTGCTACTTATCTTGCGTCGATATAGGATCCGGGGACCAAGGCTGCCTTTTCCGGCCAGATAGTGAGTGATCACTCAGCAGATGTTTAATTTGGTGATCATGATAAGGATGAAGATCTCGGGTTCTCGTTCCGGAGTTGGACGAACCTCTCCTTCCTGGTCTACTGTTTGAAAGAGAGTAAAACAACCCGAAATCCCAGGAGCTAATCCAAAATCACCTACTCAATTGACAAGCAAATAGCTTTTATAGCTGCTTTATCTGCCTGAAGTCGTGTAAACCAGAAATGAATTAACAAATATGAAGCGGGATGCAAAGGGGAGTCAACCTACGAGCACGGAAGAGCGTGGTACCGCTGCTCCTCTCTAAGTAAAGGTAAGATTCTCAGCCCTGTTGAGGAGTCTATCTCACCTACCGTGGATCGAATTCATGTAAAAATTCCCTTGTAATGCATGATAACATTACTGTTAAGGTATAGTCTCTTTCTCATAGCACCTTAGTTGATTGGTAATTCTAGTTTATATTGAAGGATGTTAAAAAAGTGATACAGTATCACAAACAAAGAGGCAAACATGGCATATTAGAAGATGATGTGGCAAAAATAATATTACCACCGGCATAAAGTTTCAGAGTAAGATACTTTGGGATTATTTTTTTAAAAAGAAGATTATTTTGGCAAAAAATTCATATATCTTATAAAGGACGTGACTATCCTAAATATGCAGATGTACGAGTGTCCATATATAAATGTAACGAACAAGACAACAATTTAAAATTACTAATAGGACTGTAAATAAATTTAAATTAATTGATACTCGAATTGAATTTAAGTCAGTAAGAGTTCATTTGAATTGGATTCATCAATAATTAAATCAAACTTGAATGGAATTGAACGTTCGTTAATTTTTTATATTCAACTCGAACTTGGCTCAATAAGTTCAAAATTTTAAATTTACATGTAAAAACTCCAAACTACTCAAACTCAATTCGAGTTTATCTCGATAAAAGAGAGAGATGAAAAAAAAAAAAAAAAACCAACCTTGAATAAAATTTTTAACTCGTTAAAATAATCAAACAAATTTGAATTTTATAGTATCCAATTTGTTTATGTTCATTTACAACCCTAATTACCAAAGGCACGTAACAAAATCTAATCCCTTTTAGATCATAGGTCTGGATTTCATTCCTTTTTTTTTCTAAATCTGATGATATATCACTAACTTTTATCACTTTATAATTTTGTATACATACAATGATATTAATTATAATTGTTAATTATTTGCTTTTACATTTCAATGCTTTTATTGTTCTCTCCACTATTTTTGTGACCACAAAGTCAATTTCAAATTCAGGAAATCATATTAGTCCAGGGCCTGCAAAAATTCATAAGGTATATTCAGTAACTCATATGGCATTCTCCATTGTCAAGTATGAGGTTCAAACTTCAAATTTTACAAAAATTTAGACATGTATCAAAATATCCTTATTTAATTTAGAAGGTCTTTCATGTCTTCCGACCTTTAATAGTGTCCGGTTAGATTTTTCTTTATAGAGTAAATTAAATTAAAATGTTGTTGATTTGGGAAAAAAAAAAAAAAATCATATTAGATGAAAATTTTTAATTTGACAACGTAAGGTAATTTTACAGATCCTATCCACAAATATCCATTTTCTTCATCCACTTCACTACTATACTTCCACGTCACTCCATTTTTGTCCTCTAATGTCTCTAATACATCACCATTCTGACTCAATCTAACTGCTAATTCACTCCGTACCCTTTATAATTAGCTAATAATGAGTGAGCTCTTGTAAAATCAAGAGGAAGTGTGACCAGAAAATTTCTTAACCAAGCATTTGAAAGAATCCAATTGAAAACACCCCTTCTTCTCGAATTAATTGCCACCCAAAATTCTCCTTTTTTGTTTCTTTTAATGTTGTCTGGGAATCCTGGAAGTTCTGCAAAGACTTCAATGGTGCCAGCCTTTGATGCTTCAAGCCAAAATTTCAAGATTCTACAATTTGTAGTTTCAGCAACAAGAAGAAAATCACCATTTTCGCTCAATGTCACCCCATTTGGAAACATAAGATTGTCCAAAAGAACAGTTACTTCATTAGTTATGGGGTCAAACTGCAATAGCCTGCCCGAGTTATCACCACTAAGTATTACAGAAACATATTCCCTGAAATTTCAAAGCATTATAATTAGTGTTGCTGGTGCTGTTGACATCCAGGACTAGCAGATAATTAAATTTAGGGTCAAAAATAGGAATGATTTTCCCGAAAGCCTAGGATAATAGCAACTAGTACCTACGACTTGCAAAAATCTCACGTAGCTATCCTATATCAAATTTTTTGGTAAAAATTTCAGTCTAAGACGGAAAACAACACTTTATACCATTATTATTTTTTTCTTTTTCCTTTCAAAAGATCATCTATAGCGGATGTCAATCTACTTTCTTAGTGATTCCAACAGATGACCTATAATTCTATTTCAATTACACTTCATTGTCACTCTCATTACTTTATTCTTATAATGAACCTAGTTTTATCAATAGAGCAGCCACATATGTAATTACATGTTTTTGCCAATTATCTAGAAAAATGATACTTATGAAGCACACCATATGATACCCAAAAAAAAAAAATGATTGCTTTTTTTTTTTGGGGCCAATCACAAAATCATGGATTGAAAAAAATAATAATTTTTTTATAGTTTTTCTCAATCTATTTATGGAAATGTGTGCTCCTATTCATGTGCTTCTATGTGTCTTCTTGAAAAAAAAATTTAGAATACATATAAATACACCTTATATTCTTATAAATAAATGTGGTCAGTATTTTGTTTGAAGAATTATTAGACTCGTAAAAAGAAAAAAAATAAAATGTAATTTTGATATTAACCGGTGAAAGATATTAAAAAATTACAACCCAATATTATTTTCTATCAATTTCCCTTACATAAGCCAATTTTCTTTTCCATTTTTTTTTCAATCATTCTAATAAATGAAATTTTATTACTACTAAATTACCATGTGGGTCAAAACAAGGGCAATATTGAAATGGGCCAAACACAAATGGCCCGTGAGAAAAAATGATAGGCCATTTGAGTTGAGATTTTTTAGGCTTATAAGCATATATTTAAGAATTAATTTCACTTTGCCCCTTAACATTTAAGGTTACTATCACTTTAATGGCTAACGTTATTTTTTAAACAGTTAAGTTCTTCTATTAAATCCAACTCAACATTCATTATCCTTTTAACAAAAATACCCTTATTCTCTCTTAGGGTTATTCTTCTTTTTTTTTTTCTCATTTTTACTTGGTTCATTTTTATTCTCTTTCATTTTGTTGACATGATTTAATAATTTTTTATTATTTATAATTATATCTTAAATTCCATCAAACTCTATTTACAGAAAGAAAATAAGAAATTTTTTGATTTCATGGAAAAATTCATCTGCACATCTAATTTGGGGGTAAAAATGTCCGGTTAGCTTTAACCGTTAATCCAGGAATTTAAGTGGTTAAAAATTAGGAATTAAAGTGATAATGACTCTAAATACTAAGAGGAAAAGTGAAATTAACCATATATTTAATAAGTGGGTAAAACTGGCTCTTAATATTTTACGAGGACAAAAAATTATTAAGGAGAATTCTACTGTCCCTTTTAGGGAACCATCTCCTAGGCTTTAAAAGCTTGTATAGTACAAGATTTTTAAACACATGGTATTGTACTGTATAAGCATTAAAAACACAAGAGAATGATTCTTAAAATGAATCGTAGAATTTCCCAAAAATTAAGGACTGAGGTGCATGAACTTACTTTCTCTGAAATTTTCTACTGCTATCAGTGAAATATACTAAGCCGCTTCTTTGATCAACAATCACACCATTGGTGAATTTGAATGGGATTCCTTGGGCTTCCTTTGCCAGTGGCGTAGCCAATCCACCATTGGATCCCATACACAAGTAGACCCATATACGCGTCCGCAATGTAGAGGTTACCACTCTTCTCATTAAAACTTAAACCTAATGGTCTTCCGCATTTGGATTCTGTCTCGACATGATCATGTGAATCTTCACAACCACTCCTGCTAGAAAATAATTATGATTCTCAGTGAATGATCACCTTGGACAAAAATTATTGACAATAGGAACATTGATTACACCGAAAATATTTTTCAAGAAATGGTTACGGGGCAGAATTTTATGTTATTCAAACATTAGATGGTTCGGAACTTCCAATTCTTAAACTTTTTAAGAATTGGTGTAACTTTATTTTTTCCAAAGAAACTTAATTTTAAAAATGGGCTGTCGCAGTTGTCTAACTTGGAATTACGTTACAGATAGAAGATTGGCTATTTAAGGGAGTTGGAATGGCATCAATTAGAATTCCTATAGAGGGGGGAAACATGAAAAATTATTTTGGAAACTTTTACAAATTGTAAATCATTTGCTCGTTACGTGCTAAACCCTCTAAGTGGTTTAATTAGAGGAAGAAATGATTGAATGTTTTATCTAAGCAATCTATAACGCGTACAATGGTTTCGAAACACAAGAATTGGATGAGAAGGTTGAGGATTCCTCCAGAGGTTAACATTAGTGTTCAAAAACTTGATTGGATTTTACCAAGTTAAAAATAAAAAAGTTAGAACTATAAGTCATATGCATTTGTTATTTCATATATTATGAATAATTAGATTAAGTATTTAAAATTTTAGATTTCTTATATGAATCTTTTACATATTATTCATTATCAATTTAAAAAATTTAACTTTTAAAAATTTTGTTAATAATTTATCAATTTTAAAGAGTATTAAATAAACTTAACTCAAAAAAATTCGTAATTATTGAGTGACTTTATCTAATTTAATCAAATTTTTGATGTTCATCGAGTTTTACATCAAATTATCTGTAATTCTACTAAGTCGAATCAATTTTGTACAACTCAACCGAAGTTTTTTTCGAGTTTTCAAAGTATGGTTAACATATGTACCCTGAATTCCCCCATTGTATAAAAATAAAGATACATGACATATACATGGAAAGTTTGCACTTTTTAAAAAACTTTTAGGAGAGAAAAAGATTTTCTTAATGATATGTTTGATCTCTTTTTGCTTATATGAGGACGAAGATGCCATTATGTCTACAAAATCTTGCTCCACTGCTATTTCAGATGTTAATCATTCAGATTATCCAACAGGGGAAAAAAAAATCATTTAGGTCCATTACATTTGCATTTTATATTTTTTACGTATACAATATTATCGGAATTTAATCCAGAAATAAAACTTGTATATATAATACATTTGCTTCTTCTGTAATACTCTTTTTTTAATTCTCTTAGATATTCTATATGATTGTGTATTTTAAATTTCCTTTCTATCTCATGGGATATCATTTCTATGGCGAAAAGGATTCACTAGGTCTATGAGTTACCTAAAGATAAAGCAAATCTCTCTCTTGTATGTTCATTGGCGGTCTTGACTTAGTACCCTTCTTGTAAGTTTTTCTTAAATTAATAACATGGATATCCAACCTCTTAGGTGGTAAATATTACTGCTTTTGTCACAAAGCATTTGATGAGCTCCTATTTTGACCAGCATATTCTTAATCTCTCATTACAGCTGAATTTGAATATTTATATAGTATAAGATCATAGAATTTAAATATTTATATAATATAAATTTTAAATCACAATAGTATTCTGTCTTAACGAAAATATAATATCCTCATATGAAAAAATTCTAAAAGAGTAAGGGGAGAGAAGATGTGGTGTGGGAGGGACATAGTCAAGAAATGGTCCCATAGTTACTGCTAAATTGAATTTTAATGTCTACTTCGAAGTCATTTTCACATGCCACGATTCCATGAACAACTTCATAATTACAGAAATTTATTGCATTTTGGATTTCCAATTAATTAAGTATGATAAGGCAAAATATAATGAATATCCTGTTCAAACATATAATGCTAAGTTTATGAACAGCTTCATAAATACAGAAATTTAATTGCCTTTCGAATTACCATTTAATTAATTATAGCTGGACAAAATAGAATGTAAAACGTGTCAATAAAATAGAATTGCTAAGTTAATGATCCTACACCTGCTTGTACAATGGATTGCTTTCTCGTAGTGCCCAATTATAGAGGATTGTTATCGCATTGAGTAAGTTTGTTGGGTTTATTATTGCCATTTACGTTGGTCGGTCAGTGAAGCCCACACAATAAACAGTGCATAGACCCAGTCTTCTTTATGTTTAATAGAAATTGTTCTTGGCTTTTCCTCAAGATTCGAGAAAGCACCCAAAAAAGGAACATCTATGAACAAGGACATTTCATTCGTAAATGATGAGAGTTAAACTAAAGAGAATGATTTTGTATTAATAAGAATTGAATGAATATATCGAAGAAAAATTTCCTTTATATAAGTATAGGTCAAGGGATGGTTAGGGGTCTGACCCCAATCGTCTTGTGCTTGGTCGATCAGGCCATTATATAACAAGCTAGTATTATTAGACAGAATTACGAATTTATCTTTAATGAACTATAAACTACATGTCGCATACCACGTGGACAAATATTAGCGGGGATCATTCCCTATATTATTAGTAATCATCTTTGTTATCAAAGAACATTTAGCCTTTGAAATTTGTCATAAACATATCCTTGAAACCAATGAGTCGAGTTCGGTTTTGGAGGAAGGGGTGAGTAATGGAATGGGGAATACATATGATGAAAAAAAGGTTAATTTGGTTCTTTATTTTTGTGGTATTGAGCAATTTGGTCTTTTATTTATCAAAAGATCAATTTGGTCTCTTATAATTGAAAAAATGTTTAATAACTAATTTAAAACTAGTGACAGAAATTGTGAACAAACAAATAAAATCATTGACAATACATCTACTGCAAGTTAATGGTTACGTAATTATTATGTGGCTTGGTTCATTAATTTGTCTATAATTTTTATCATGGGTTTTAGATTAGTTTTTTTTTTTTTAAGATAAGAGACCAAATTAGTCTTTTATAATAAATAAGGGATCAAATTGATCGATAATATAAAAATAAAGACTAAATTAGTCTTTTTTTCCACATATATATAAAGTATGAACTTGTTTTGCTCGAAATGGATATAAAAGTTTTCAAATAACTTAATTTGTAGTTATTGACAATCATGATTCATATAGTCATATGATTGTCCATAAAATACGGGATCTATATAAAAGTAAAGGATTTTTTTATTTGTAAAGATTGACAGGCTTCTATTGGTGAAAGAATCGAGTCATTATGATGATGTAGATAGCATTTGCCAAATAATATAATTTGTAAACTTAAAAAATGCTACTCATTTTTTGCTCTGGAGCCTTAAATTGGTGAAAGAATAGAGAGTCATTAAGAACCAAATCAGGAAAAGTAAATTTAGATATTTGGGATTAACATTTTTTTAACATATTGAAACTGAAAATTAGCTTAAAATAGTATTTATGATTAATTAACTTTTTGTAACAGTATAATAACTGAAAAAAAATTATTGAGGAGTTTTAGAAGTGACATTGACTTTTGAAGACTTTGAAACAAAATTATAATGGATTATTATTTAGTGACTAATATTTGGTCTTTTTTTTTGTGATTTTGGGAAAAATACTTTTAAAATAATAGAATAATTTTTTGCGTACAAAATAATATTTCGAAATAACCATTTAGATACAAAAAATTACAAAATAATATTTCGAAATAACCATTTAGATACAAAAAATGAATACTTTATTATTTAAAATTATCATTTGTACATACAAACAATTTCACAACTAATTAAATCACTATATCTTTATTTTTTACAGCATATTAAGAACCCCATTATAAATTGACAATTTTTTATTTTTTGGTTAGTCGAAACGAGTTCGGAATGTCGAAACAGTTATAGTTTCTGAACAAATTGCCGAACTCTACCATGCATTTTGACCATGAGTTCAGCGGTTGTTTTAGTCAAACGAATGTTGACATCGGACATTGGCAAACGATCGGATGTATGATATTTGAATTTCTAATTAATAGTCGTTAACTCCTCATTCAACCAATTTGGTTGATGAATTTCGAAATTTCAATTATTTGAAATTCCAAACTTAATAATTTATTATCGGTTTATTATCTGACACAATGCATTGATTTATAAGTGCTTTTGCTTTCATATTTCTTTCATACCATTAGTTTGCACGACTAATTCAACTTAGATACAGAAAAATTTTGTAGTTGATCTAATTAATATCATGCATAAATAGTTTAAGTGAAGGATCAGTTGTAAAGCACTTTAATACAGCTTAATTTGATGGATTGAAAGAATTCATTAGTGCATAATATGTTGTTGAAAGATGTAAATAATAAATAAGACAAAGATTGAATATGATAAAACATGAACAATGTAAAATAATACACAAATTTTTTAGGGGAGTTAGATTAGTTAGGAATGTTTGGTTTATGAATATTACAGGTAGAATTAAGAATTAATGATACTCGTAAATATTATTTGACTAAACACTATAAGAATCATTTTATGAAAATAAAAATTTTAAAAAGTGTAATTTTTATTTCTACTCGTAATTTAGGTTTCAAATTGCTTATCTTATTAACATAAGAGCAAAAAACATATATAGTCACTAGATTATTTTCATAGTCCACTTTTGACTATCCAATTTTTTTTTTTTATTTCAAGTTACTCACTAAACTATTTTCCTAGTTCACTTGTGATCACTTAACTATTTTTTATTTCAAATCACTAATGAACTTTTTCAAAAGTTTATTACTAAGTATAATATTAATATAATGACAATTAATATACTCTTTTAAAAGTTAAATAGGTAATATGCAATAAAGGTTAAGAAATAGTTTAGTAACTATAAATGGATAATGAAAATAATTTAGTGAGTAATTTAAAATAAAAAATAATTAAATGGTCATAACTGGACGATGCAAATAGTTTAGTGGTCATATACAATTTTTTTGCCCTTTAACATAATGAAATGCTTTCAGATTCAACCATGAAAAATGATCCATACTCGTAATGATTTACGATTCTCATTTCTATTCTTAAATTCAAACCAAACACCTCCTTAATCTAGGTGATAAATTGGTTATCGAGATTCAACTTTTTTTTAAATTTAATGTTTAATTGTACTTTTCTATCTCATCATAGCACTTATTCCCCATTCCTCCTAATATAATAGACAAATGACATAACCAAAGAAAAAAAAAAAACAAATTCTGTGTTTTTATAAGGAATACAATCTAAAACATTTACCTATGACAATTGGAGCCGTTACAATTATTTCTACCTTAAATTCCACCGTATGACATATTTGTACTAATATGTGGAATAGACATTAAACAAAACATGACGATTAAATAATCAAAAAAATTAAATTTAACACTCAGCTGTCCTCAATACCTGTTTGATAAGTGGGCTTGGGATAATGTATCTTTCTCGCAATCTTTTTATTATATTTAAAAAGAAGAAAAGGAGACGTATTTGTGGTAACTGATGGATTTTGTTACCCGAAAGTCACCAAATTTGTCATGCACAGTGCTAAATATGTGAAATTACACAAACCGACAAACATGACGCGTAGAAAGAGACAGGGATAATTCTAACCTGTTTGGAGTTGTTATAGCAAAATCAATCCAGCGGCTCTCATTTCCCAGCCACTGAATTATCCGGCCATCAGAAACGCCAGTGTACGGACCGGCAGCACCGCTACCATCTCTATTAAATGCGAAGCTCTCGGGACCGGCTGCACCAAAAATTGGAAAGAGTTCGGAGCGATGATTTTGATAAGTATCTTTTGTGGGCAATTCTGACGGTGGTTCAAGAAGGGGAGGGAATATTCTAACGTGGCTTGTTACAACAGAGACTAGTGATGATATTAGGAGTACGGCTGAGGCAGCCAGAAAATGCTTCTTGGTCATGGTTTTGGAGAGAGAAGACATTATGGATTGGGATTGCTGAGTGTCAATGAATTCCCCAATAAATAATACCGGGATGTGATTGAAGTTGACCTTTTACGGCTAGGTTAAAACTATAAAATTCTGATCCCCATTTTCTCATACTAACTAAAAAGTTGGATAGCTATCAAGAAAAAATTAATTCCCCATTAATTAACCACACTTTGATTAAAGGTATATTACAAAAAATATTTCAGTGACTAAATTTATAATGGAGTTACTTCAAACACACAAATAAGATAATTTAGTTATCAAATTTATAAAATAAAAAATTTAGTAATTTTATATATAATAATTTAATAATTTAGTGACTATTCATGCATTTTACTCTTTTGAAAACAGAGAACTGCAAATTAAATTTTTGTTCTTGCTTTTTAGAACCCATTGGGTGTTTCGAGTATCTCTCCAATGAATCTTTTGGTGTTCACTAAAATATAGTAAAAAGAAGAGCTCTCCGTGAATTAATATTTATTTAGTTGATAGAAAAATTTGTTAAGTCAGACATAATCTTATTTTTAACATTATTTAGCAGAGTTGGTAATGAATTCTTAAATTTTGATTCCTTGCTTTTTCCGATTTTGTTGTCTCGTCCCCCTCGTTTACTTGCCCTTGTTTTTCTGCATAAATAACATTTTGCCCTCAAAGTTTGTACCTCTTTCATATTCGGCTCCATTATCCCTAAAAAGTTTGTGTGAATATATAATAATTGAAAAAATATTTAACTTTGTGTCTTTTTTTATAAAAAAAAGAGTAAATTACTTAACTTATTAATTATGAGGATTTATTGTGTTTGTAAGCGTGATACTCAAATCGAAAGAAAATTCTTTAGATGGAGCGAGCTATGCACAAAATAATATGAGGAGAGTCGGTTTAATTTCAACCCTTTAAAGGTGCTCAAACAATAATGAAAATGTTAAAGGGGTTTAATGCAATTTATTGCAGATATTGGTAAGTAGTACTTAGAAGTCGGCGAGGCTGCCACGAATTTGTCAAATGGAAACTGAGTTGTTTCTTTCTTTGACAACTCGTCAACATTGGCACTTTAACAATACTAAATGCTCAGAGCTCAATATTTTAATAAAAAAATGGGTGGACAGATCACATTTTAACTTCCTTTCCAAAATCTCAGGAGTCATTTTACAGTGCAATGAAAATCAATTGAAATAGGATATCAATCTAAACTCTTACAATGCCACTAATTAATGTCTAATAAGCAATATAGAGCAAAATTTATCAATTTGTGCACACTGTACATTTTAAACATTTTTCTTTGTTTGTTATTCGAGTAGCATAAACTACAGATACATGTATATTTATTAGTTCAATGTTTCCAAACGTATATAATTATATTAGTTATATATATTTTTTTCTAAAATCTATTTCTCTATTTACTCCTTAATGACTTAAATTCATTAGACTAATAAATTATAAAGAAAACATTTTATCACATAAATCACATTTTGTTGCCTACTTATGCCCCACAAAATGCAGACAGGGGAGGACTTACACAGGGGAGGTGAGGGGCGGTCACCCTGAAAGTTTTAAAATTCTAGTTTTTTTCACTTGAAAATTTTTAATATTTTTATTATACTCTTATGAAAAAAAATATACTTTGCCTTTCCCCCCAAAAAAAAATTAGAAAGTACATAAAACTGTCCCCAAAATATGTAGTTTATATAGTTTTTATCTCCTAAAATTTCTGAAATTATTTATTGTCCTTGATTTTTTTTAATTTAAATAACACCCTCATAAAAAATAGGTTTTACTCACCTTAAACTTTTACAAAAATATAAAATGTCTCCCCTAATAAATATCTATATAGTTTCCCCACCTCCAAGTTCGACTTCTGAATCTACCTCTGCTTGAATAGGACTGCTAAACCGATGTCGGTGAAATTTAAATCTTGGGATTCTATTACTCCCAAAACCTGAATAAAATTTTGTTGGCTTTACAAATAGCTCACGGAATTAATGTCCTTTTTTTAAAAAATTTTATTAGCCTAAAAAGAACATGCCATAGTAGTGTATACTTTCAAACCCTTAAATTTCTTTTTGTGATTTCACCATTAAGTAAAATGACTTAACCAAAACAAAACAAAACAAAATCTAGACAAAAATAGTAAATTCCAGTCATCGATACCCATGCAAATGCTTTCCATGTTTATTCAAGCATCCTATGCAGAGAAAATTTTTTATTGCTCCTTTCTACGATACGGAATAAATATTATAAATTATTAAATAATTAAAAATAATAAAAATTTATTATTATTTATTTATTTTAATAATTATTATATTTATTTTACATTATAAATGAATGGCTAACAACTATTCTTACATAGAGACGGAACACTAGGCGGATAAAACTGAAAGAGATATTTCCTTGCCAAATCAACACCCAACCCACCACCCACACAAGTGTACGGCTGATGGACCTTATCACGGAGAGATAGTTCATAGTTCTATTAAAGGTAAATATTTAGGTAAATTTAATTTTTAATTTTACTTATAAATTTTGTAATATGAATTAAATTTTAAAAAATTTATGATATCAGTTGATATAAGTAAGATTTTATTCTGACTATAAAATTTATAAATGGGATCAAAAATCGAATATCGTATCTTCCCCGTTTAAATACTTGTAGGATCAACCTTCTTTTGGCTGTACATATCAATTTTGTGACATACAAGTTAGGGGTTTTTTTTTTTTTTTTTTTTTTTTTTGGTAGACAGATAAGTTAGGTTGAGGATAAGAGTTGTGATATTTCCATTGCGGTTTTTGTTTCCCAATCATTCAATAAGGATATCTGATGGTATGAAAAAAAAAACATTTTTTTTTGATCAAACAGGAACCATTATGTAAACTGCCCCTTTTCTTTACGGATATAATGGATGTTAGGCTTCAGTCTTCACTATTATTAACTGTTATATGCTGTATTAGCAAGGGATTAAATTTTTAATTTTGAGAGAATACAAATTAAATTTGATGATTGATTTATTGAACTTTGAAGTTAACGTGACAGGATAACTTGTTCCTGCCAGACTATTCATCTAGTTTGTACCGTCTCTCTTTTTTATTGGGGAAGACGAATTAATTTCAGTGAATTAATTTAAGTGATGGTTCTAACTTTTAATTGATTTATTAATGAACTTTGTCTTTCTTATTCCCATAGGCTTAAGGTAAATACGACAGGATAGCTGTTTCCCACCGGATAATACACTAGATTCTTGTACAGTTTCAATTTTCGTTCATTTTTTTTTCCCCTTCTTTTGAGTGGGTTGTAGAGTCATTGCTTAAATACACAAAGTCAGTCATATAATAACCCACAAACAGTGGATTTATACTAATATAAATAACAGTACAACTCCTAATTGCCCAATTGGGACACTTGAACCTAAAACCTCCTAGAGTCTCAAATTGGTTTTCTTTCCACTGTACCAACATCTTAATAACAAATATATATATATATATATATATATATATATATGTCAACTTATAAAAAATTCTATAGCCTTGTAAGGGTGTCAAATCATGTATTTTGAATACTTATGTAATATAATATTATATTCATTGAATGTTTATACAGTATAAATTTAAAATATAACAAGGGACTATAAAATTTTTCTTATTTTATGGTATTTTTTTAGAAAAATACTTATATAGATCCGGTTTTTGGCCATATTTGTAGACTTTGCGGTCAAAATTAAATTTTATAAAATTTTACTTATGTCAACTGATATCATAAATTACATAACATTTAATCTATACCACATGATCAACAAGTGAAACCAAATACCAGATCTACCTAAGTATTTTCTTATCTTCTTATCATCCCAAGATACCACAAGTTCAGCACCCAATAAGGATACTACATGTCAGCATTGCATTGGAGTAAAAAAACTTGAGTCCTAATGTCGTTTAACTCTATTATGAGTGATAAATAACTATCATTATATCGTCATTCACTCATTTACTTTTGGCTATCTTTATGATTCCTTCTTAAAATAAAATTCTCCTTTCTTAAACTTAAACAAAAATTTGATTACGAACTATTCTTTTTTTTTTTCTTCTCCTTTTTTTTCCTAATAAAATCTCATAATATATTATCTCTTTTCCTTAATTTTTCTTTCTCTTTCCTTTCATTTTTCATCAATATATATATATGTATGTATGGCTGATTTTACTTTGAACTCTTAATTATACTTGATTTTCATTTTGCACTCAAAAAATTAATTTTGATTTATTGCATCCCTAACTCTCATTGTCCCAATTTAGTCAAATTTCAACACAATTACAAGAATTAATGGATGTTAGGCATGTCCACACTCCACACCACTTATAAAAAGAACAAATTGTATATTGTATCAATAAAGGTAATATGACTAGTTCCATTGCACCTATAACTTATCATAATTCTCATTTTACACAATCAATTCTAAATTTGGACAAATTACATCCTAACTTTCAGATTCATTTCGTTCTAATTTTTAAACTGTATAGTGTTAAAAAATTTGACAAAAAATCTATTTTAGGTATTTGGTGAACATGATTGGAATATTTATTAATTTTCATAACATTAAAAATTGAATTAGAGTAAGATAAAATTAAAAGTTAAGGATATAATGTGTCTAAAACTAAAACTGGGAACATAAAGTTACAATCAAATATAAGTTAAGGATACAAAGTAACGATTAAATCTAAGAAATCCATACTCCAAAGTCCTAGCATGCATAGTGCAAAACTCGAACATGATACCAATAATAATAATAATAATAATAATAATTAGCATTAATCTGTAGCCGTCAGCCTAGCGTTATCCTCCGGGCTAAAGGATGGGTTTCGGCTTCCCACACTCCTCGTTCTCTTCTGCCTTTAATTTTCCTTGAGAGCCTCACTCATTCATATTCTGTGAGATATATTTGTGGGTAGTTCTTCGTCTTAAGATTGTTAAGTAGACGTGAAGTTCTATCGTCAGAAACACTACTACTACTGAGAGGGATCAAAATTTAAGTTAATTGACTGATGATGGAACTGGAAACTAAAAAGCATGCAAGGCGTATGGCCTACAAGTCTGATTGAGACTGTTTTAAAGAGAGATTGACAAATTCAAGACGAAATTACAAGGCAGAAATAGAGTCCTATCAAACACTTCTCTCCATTTAGAAGTTGGCAACTTACATGAAATCCTGAATTTGGTCATGTTCGTTTTTGTGTTTGCGGTTCAAATTTTTGACAATGCTAACCCAGTTGAAAGCCTAATGCTGATACAGTGATATAAATGAATCTAAACTATTCAATACTCGAATCGAATTCAGATTGATATGAGTTTGTTTGAACTCAGTTCGTTAGTATCAAATTAAGTCTAAACAAGATTTTTCATTCGTTGAATTTTTTAGTTCGATTGAACTCAGGTCAATAAATTTAAAACAAAAATTTAAAACTATTTGAATTCGACTTGATAAAAATTTATTTGAGTTCGATTTAAAAATAAACAAGTTAAATTTCTAAATATATTTATATATTTATTAAAATAATCATATAAATTTAAAAAAAAAATGTTTTAGTTATTTAAACTCGTTTACACTGTGTGAATAATTTTAGAAGAACATTTATTCTCAAACATCACAATTATTGATATAGTGCACTATCTATTCCTTGTCGGAATTATACGGTGATCAGCTTAACATTGAATATATGCTTTAAGTTTTGATGTACACATTCCAAAAGAGATCAGCTACTATATTAAATGCTTTTGTGATTGAAAACAGACATTTGCACTCCAAATTCTTTCGCGAATATTAATGACCCTTGGTGTATAATACTCATTCCCTTCTAAAATATGTGTCATTTTAGATAATTTGTATTATTTTATATTATTTATCATTTTAAAAAATTGAAAAAATATTAAATAATATTTTTATAATTTGTATATTTAGTGTAACATCAATAAAGAGAGAATTATGTAATTGAAATATTAATATAAAAAGGTAATTTGATCACTTTAAATTATAAACTTTTTGTAAAATTGATACAATTTAATAACTTTTTAATCAGTGTGTACCAATCAAATATAACAATTATTTTAAAACGGAGAGAAGAATATTTTCGAAACATTAGGGTCCTGTTTGAATCTTGAAATTTAGTAAAGGAGCGAAAATAAAACTTTGTGAAATTCGTGCTCGTAACATGTAAAAATGTAAAAGTGAGTGGTTGAATTTAAGCAACATTTTTATTAAAATTTCTTGTTACAACTAAAAACCTAGTGTTTGGGAAGTTTTCTTAGCAGGCGGGAGGAGCAGAGCGAATTTTTGTCTTCCATCTTTTCTTTTTGTTATCCATTCATTTTACAAAATCCATTATCCTAACAACACATGAATCATAAAAACCACTAGTCCATTTTCTCTCTTTTCTCTCTGAAAAGCTCTTTCAAATATTATCCACCATAGCAGGTGGTGGTTTAATTGATTTTCAATGCAAACCACCATCAGCAACACTCTTTTTCATTTTTTTCTCATGAGATCTCCTCATTAAAAATTTTATCTCTCCTAAATAAGTGAGAGTTTTAGTATCCTCTTGAATAAGTGAGATTTTTTTTTTCTTTTTATTTTTGTGAGGGATGAAGGTGGAAGATTCATCAAGACAGATCTACCTGACTAGATTTATTTTTGTACAAAAGCTTAGTGACATGTATGAGATTGGTTAGATTTGGTACGATACTTGTTCGTCCCTTAAAAATTAGATCTAGATTTTTAGATTTATATAGATTTAGTTTTCTAGATTTATTAGGATATCTTTTTACATTTGCTTGTAATATATAGATCTGATAAATTCATTTATCAGGCAGATTTTAATCAATTGTAATGGTTGTTTCTTTAATTAATGAAATTTGATTATAAAAAACAAAAGAAAAAAAAAGACATGATTCAAAAGTTATCAGGTTTGGCATGCATTTATAAACTTTTGGTACACGTGGGAATGTATTTTTATTAGTAAAGATTTTCAAAATCAGTTTGGTATGGCATCTTTATCAAGAGTTGGATAGTTATTCCATCACAAAAAGTCATTTCAAAAAAAAAAAAAAAACCTGAGGAAAACTCATTGAAATTCTAATTTGAAAAGAAAAAATTGCATGATATTAACTTTATCCCCTCACATCAGTTTACACCCTCAGTTAAGTTATGTGAAATTGGTGCGAAATTAGAATTTTAATATTGCCAATTGGAAACTTCATAATTTTTTGACCAAAAAAATACAAGTTGAAATTTAAATCCAAGTATAAAATTTCTACCAAAAAAGATAATCGCATGCAAATTAATAAATAAATAAATAACTAAAACACAATTTACATACCCTGAATATTCATTCTTATTCTTTTTGTTAGTATAACTATCATATTGCAATGAATATAAACCTTATAAATAAATATGGTATTATAGAATTGGCTAATTTGTGCTATATAATATGCTTTTGAATGCAAAAACAAAATTTATACGTAAGTTTTAACATTTTTATGCTTAATGCAAAATATTTAAAGTTTCTCCTTGCAAGCATAGAAATGTTAATAACATAAATAAGAACAAAATTGTTTTTTTAAATTTTTTTTAAATTAGGGTTATGTAAGTAAAATTATTTTAAAATCCTTTCCTTTTAGATATCTTAAAATGATTATATGACACACTAAACAAAGAATACTCATTTCATTTTCCATTAAGTCAATAGACATATAATGAAAATAAATATTTCAACCTATTTTAGATACAAACACATTTTTCTTAAAATGACCTTTTCATTTCACGCCATTCCCCTGTATGAAAAATGTTGGGTTAGAATTGATATTATTGGCTGGCAAACCATCATGGTTGCTATGTTATTGTCATGGATAGCTCGCCTCATCCCTCGTCTAATTGAAAGCACAAATAATTACATGCTTAGTTAAAACTAGCAAGAGAAATTTTATGTCAGTCAGAAGCAACTACTGATCATGTTACTCCTCAATCAATGGAAACTTTTCATTTAGAGTGAAGGGCCCGTATTTTTTAAAAAATAAGAGGGCTATCCTATTAAAAAAAATAAACCCTGCATTCTAAATGACAAACTCTTATTGGTTGAGGAGCAACTATTGAACATACCAAGTAGTTGCTCCTGACCAAAATAAAGATTTCCAAACTAGCATAGATAGCTAGTCAGTTCGCCACCACAAGTGGTATGTTCCATATGAAGCTATAGGTTGGGTAGAGCAAAAAACAGGAAGAGGGAAAAATGTGGAGGAAAGAAAAATGAGGACCGAAAAGAGTAATGCATGATTAAAATGAGGAGAATGAATGAAATAAGAAACAGCAGTGCAAGAAGTGAGCAAAATCAGGAGTGAAGTGAGCCAAAAAGAAGTGGAGGTAGGTGTATAGATGGCATTGGGTCGGGCCAGATTGCCCTAACCCAACAGATATTGCAGTGGGTTGAACTAAGCTTGCTCTAGTTTTAGTGGGCCATCCTAGATTTGGTTTTCTTAGCCCGTGGCCCTGTCTGTGCAAAAGGTTGACTCGACCTACTGATAAACAAGACAGTTTGACTAATCAAATAATTGCTCAGGCCGTTCACCGACGCTTATTTTTATTTTTTTATTTCAGAATTTTAAATGCACTTTCAATAACATTTATATATTTTTCCTCTTGGACTAATATAATAATTTATAACAGGAAGTAATAAATTGGACTAATAAATAATATTAGACTTTTAGTAGTAACTAATACATTGGACTAATTTCTTATAATAAGTAATACAACATTTATGAACTTTTCCTCTTGAACTAGCAAATAATAACTTGGACTAATAAATAAAGTACTAAATTGAACTAATAAGTAATAAATTGAATAAAATGAGCAATGGGGTAGATGTAAAGTGTTTCCAACCCCGTATCCTTATTATGTTTGCAATCCCCGGGGCTTCACCATTTGGTATTAGAATACCATTTTCCTTGATTGCTGCCCTTGTCAAAATATTCGACTCAAACTTTTTCTGAGCCATGGCATTTAGAAATTGTGCGGGTACATTTTCCTTTACAGGGTCTTCAGTTGTGGTGCGGAGGAAAAAAATCATCTAGTCGGGCGACGGTTTGGTTGTTGTCCTTTTTCGTACCATTCCTACAAGAAATCATATGTGAGATACAGAGACGACAACAAAAGAAAACTGCAACCACCCCACACTTAAACAATTTTATATCCCCAAACTACTAACAAACAATTATAGTAATCCACAAAAGAAATCAATTATATTGGTGCCAAGTCATATGTGGTGTGCATGTGTTTAAGATATTCCTAAAACTTATGGAAGGAATAGAAGCATTATAACTTCCAAAGGAAGTCCTAGGAATTGAATTTATGGACAGATGCCCTGTGTTTCAAGACTTTTCTTCATTGTGGCATTTTATAAATTGTGAACAACATTCTACTAATTCAGGAGATGATTGATTTCATTGATCGAAAAACTTGAGGAGGCAACATGCTGATCAAACTTGATTTAACCAAGGCCTTTGATAGGCTTTCCTGGCCTTCTTATATGCAACCTTGGGAAAAAACTTGGCATCACAAAGTGCATGGATATCTTTAATAAAGAACACCCTAGAGAATTGCTGGCTTTCCATCCTTATAAATGGTGCACCAAAGAGATTCTTCAAGTCCTCAAGAGGAGTTCATCAAAGAGACTCGCTATTATCACTTCTTTTCATAATAATGCTGGAAACTTTCTCTAGAGCATTAAAAAACCAGTTTCAATTGGGAAGGATCTCAAACTATGCCTCGCTGAGATATTGTCTAGAAACATCCCATTTACCATTTGCAGATGACATTGTTATATTCACAAAGGGAGAACTCAAATTAATCAAAAATCTCATGGCTTTCCTCTCCCACTTTGAAGCATCATCGAGATAGCTTTTTAACAAGTCTAAAAGCTCTTTCTATTTATCTAACAAGGCATCATTGTCCCGAATTAGAATGACCCAAAACAAATAGGTTTTGTGAAGCAATCCTTCCTTTTCCTTTACTTGGGATGCCTAATTCAGAAAGCAAAAAAGCAGAAGGTGAACTTTTCTAGCCAATGATTGAGAAAGTAGCCTCAAGAATTCATGGTTGGCAAACTTGGTTTCTATTCCCCGGAGGCAGACTAATTCTCATCAAGCATGTTCTTAGTAGCATTCCCATATTTCAATTGGCGGTTAATCTCTCTATAATGAGAGCCTTTTCCTCATTTAGAGTTTCTCTCCGCCTTGTAGGAGTTACTAGGATTTTTAGTTTCCAGATTGAAATCCAAATACTGTAAATTGATCTTTGCCTAACAGATGTTCATCTGCTTTCATCTTTTTAAACATTTGGGGTCTTTCTGATTACGGATCCTAATTTGGGCAAGTTGTGAACTGTGTAGGATAAGACACTTATGGGCTGAGAGCTAATCTAGTAAAAGGAAAAGCTATGCCTAGACATGTCAACTTTATAGCCATAAATCTGAGCTAGGATTTTCTGTCTCTTCAGTGACATTTTTTTAACTTTATTCACTTTTTCTTCTTTTTGCATGTTTTCTCTTCTTGTCTTATTCTAGATCTGTACTGTGAGCTGGTAGCTTCTTTGCTTGTTTCTTGTTTGCATTGTGAGAATTTGCACGAGTGAGTATTATGTGTGAATTGTTTCTAACATGGATGTCGCTTGATATGGTTTTTGTCAACAATGAGTATTATGCATGAATTGTTTCCAGCATGGATATCGCTTGTTAAGATTTTTTTGTCAAAATAGACTTTTCATGATCGGTAAGATGAGTGATACCTACATTTGTTCTTTCTTTATGAGTGGAGAGGTTGGAATTTTCATGATGATTTCGGATTAATCATCAAGGTTCCCTTATATATATGTTTGATTCCTTTCTCTTAGATGTTTAGTCCATACTCGTTACAATTGTTGATACATTAAAGTAAGCCAATGAGAGTTTTGGTCATTATTGATTTTGTTTTACTCACGATGAGAAAAAGTTCAATTTGGGTTGGTGTTAACTATTTACCCACCAAAAGAGATCTATTTGCATGCATTCTAGCTAGGTTTTATCATGTTTAATGGATGTTTTGAATGCATAAAGTAAGAGTATTTTAGTCATTGAAAATTTTTTATTCAGAAATGTTAGTTTATGTATTTTAAGTTAGAATGTTTTAATGTATTTTTATATATTTGGAACGATTCAAGAGTCAAAAAGAAGATAGATGTGCAAAACTGTGAAAACGGTTCAGCTGCACCCAGCTTAGGCACTGCACCCAGGAGAGCTTATGCTGTGCTCGCCGCCCAGCCACTATTTACTGAGTGCAGTTGTACCCACAGAGCCTTAAGGTGCGCACCCATGTTGGGTAAAAAATGGGTTTTGAAATTTACAAAATTTTAGGAGTTATTTTGGTCTGTAACTTTGTACAACACTAGAAAACACATAGATATTTATTCCAGAGCATTTCTTTTGTAACTTAGAGTGTGTTAGATTAGTTTTAAATCAAAGAGAGTTGTCAATCATCCATGCTCCAAGATGAAGATCAATATTGACGACCAAGTCTTTTAACAAGAGTTTTTATTTCTTCTTAATCTTCTTGTTCATTTTTCTAGTGATGATTGTAAACTCTTTCTTACTTATTCACATAGTTATATTTCTTTATTAATGTAGTTTTCTAGGGTTTCAATTTGATTTCAACATGTAACTTAAATATCGAATCTCTCTCTCTCTCTTCTCTCTCTTTACTTATGGAAGAGTGTTTGTTTATTCAAATTTAGTCTTAATGCTTTCAATTGTTTGGGCACAATTGAATTGATATGGAAATTCTATATTAAACTTGAGGAAAAGAATTCAAGGTTAGGCAAGATTTGAATAGCCTTTGTTTGATTTATTTGTCTGAGTGAGGATATTCTGGATTTAAGCCAACAATATACCTTTTGCTCTAGTGCAATTCATGTTTGTAGGTGTTCTAATGAGTAAAGTAATTATATAGCAAATTTTCCTGTAAATCTTGTTAGTGTTGTTAAATGGGAGGATTCTTTTCCCTAGTGGTTGGCTAGGCTAGCGCACAAAGTGAAAGCAGGCAATGCCCTGCCTACGATTACTTGTAATTAAGTAGCATGTTTTTTGCCTATCAATGAATGTTAATGTTTCTACAAAAAAAAAAAAAAAAAGTATAAAATGAGTCATATTTCATACTAATAAGTTTTAATTTAGAATAAAAGAAAGAATTACTTGGTCTAATAACTATAATTTGAAGTAATACATAATCACTTGTACTAATAAGTAACGAAAAATAAAATACTTATTCATAATAACTTTAAAATAATAATTAATAACATGTAATACTAACTAAATATAATTAACATGGTCTTATAATTAATAACTTAAAGTAACACATAATTATTTGTACTAATAAAATAAATAATAACTTCAAACCCCAGTGTGGTATAGCTTTCCAACCAATAGCCCTGTATATTTTGTAAATATACCTTAAAACCCCATGTCCTTTAGATCAAAAGGTAAAGTGGATGAAAATCATCCAAACTAATAGTGCTTTTTAAAATTACTTCTATAGCCTCTCCTTTTTCAATTTTCGTTTCAGCAACTATGGTAGTGGTTGTGACACTGGTGGCGCGCCACCATCCTTTATCGCGCCACTCTATACTCCTTCCATCCTAACATTTTTTAACAAACTATTGTTACCTTACATATATTTTAAAAAAGCAATCACTGCCCCTATCACCATCATTCTTCACCACCACTCTTTATGCCTCTACCACTACCAACCTTTTCCTTCTCCTCCAACCAGCAGCCCTTCCCTCTCCCTACCCATAGTCCTTCTCTGTCTCTTTTTTCTCCACAACTTTTCAGCTCTACCATCTTCAAAGACCATAGAAAAAACATGAAATAAGCAAGAAAAAATAGTAACAACCATCGTCCCCAACCTCGTCGGAAAAAAAATGTCAACAACCCATTACCATAAAAATCCATAAAAGAAGTGCAAACACTACCAACAAGGTAAAGGGATGGGATAAGGGTAAGGGGTTGTAGGAGTAAGGATCAAAGGAGAGGGGAAGAGGCTAGCCATGGAATAAATCCGTGGACCTACGGGGTTGAAGGGAAAGGGGATGGTTGTTGGGTAAGGGAGAGAAGGTGGGGAAGGTCTACGTGGAAGAAAGAGGGGTAGGGGGCTACAGGAAGGATGGGTGACGAGAGGAAAGTGAAGGGTCTAGGACCTAGAAAAGGAGAACTTGGTATCAAAGAAAGGTGCTAGAATAACAATATGGGGGTGGTTGACAAGAAGAAGGGAGAGGGGGCTGGGAGAGGGAGTGTTGTTGGGAGGAGAAAGGTAAAGGTGGGTGACGAGAGGATAGGGACTGGACGAAGTTGTGCATTGATTTTTCTTTTCTACTTTTTAGATTATAAGAAGGGTATTTTAGTCATACAGTATTAAATTTTTAAAGAAAAATTATGTTTTCATTAAATATTCTTGGTTAGAATACATGTAGTTCAAACTCCGTTATTTACTATGATTTCTATCAACTTTATCTTTTGGCTCAAAGAACAGGAGAGTTTAAGGTATATTTCTAAAACATATAGGGGCTATGGTTTGTAACATGGCTATACCATATTGGAGTTTACGGTAATTTACCCAAAAAAAGTATAAAATGAGTAATATCTTATATTAATGAGTTATAATTTAGAATAAAAGAAAGAATTACTTGGTCTAATAACTAATAACTTAGAAGTAATACACAATCATTTGTACTGATACGTAACGAAAAATAAAGTACTTATTAATACTAACTTCATATAATAAGTAATAATTGAGAATAATAAGTAATAACTTGTAATATTAAGTAATATTTAACGTGGTCTAATAACTAATATCTTGAAGTAATGCACAATCACTTGTATTAATAAGTAATGAAAAATGAAGAAGTAATTAATAGTAACTTCAAATAATAATTAATAATTTGTTATATTAAGCAATAATTGATAGGGTCTAATATCTATAATTTATTTCTTTGAGTTATAACTTGTACTAATAAATAATAAAAATAAAGTATTAGTTAATAATAATTTGAAATTAATAAGTAATAACTTGGGCTACAAATTACATACTATATTTGAATATAATAACTTAGATAAGTACTAATTTGAAATAGAATAAGTAATAACTTAGCTTAATTTCAAATAATCAAATATGTGTCCACAATGTGGGCTAGCCTGGGCCCGCCTTACCACATAGTGTCGTTGGCAAGAGAAATAGGCCTATACCTAATATTTTTCACTTCCAATCTGGCCTGGCCCGACCCACTACATCTCTATGTAGGTGCTAGTTGTTAGAACAGTCAAATAGTAGTTGTTAGTGCACGTAGGCAGGTAGTATAATACTATAATTTGTGCCATTTAATGTGAGTATTCTTTTTACCATTTGACCAATACAATTAGACGGAATTTCTTAAGTGCGTAGACCAAAAGGTTAACGCACTGTGCGTAGTAATAAATTAACCCTTGAAAAGTGGCCGAAACTTTGAAAAAGCTACATAAAGTTTTAGAAGACCAATATAAAGATAACACGTGGCATTTATGAAAAAGGTGGTTTGGGTTGTGATATCTAGCGTGAAAATTTAGTTGGTTTTGTGAGTAAAACCATTAGTATACCAGTTTTAAGAGTGGAAGGTTTTAAGTAATAATATTTGTTAACTTAGAATAAACTTTCTCTATGCAAACTAATAATGAATAATATTTTTTTAGCCATGATATAAGTAGTTGAAAAATGGAAAGATAGAATTTTAATTAAGTACTGCTATGGATACTTATTAAAAAAAAAAAAAACACACAATAAAATAAAATCATGTTAGTCAATGGTAATAGTTGGCCAAAAAATATGATCATTATGTTTGGTACACTTTAAATTCTGATCATTGAAAATATTTCAATAACAAAGAAGAAAAATATAGTTCTTTTAATTTTTTTTAAAAAAATATTATGACACAAATTGAGAGCATTTGGCAAAAAATACGTTATATCAATTGGTAAATATTACACCAAAATTATCACAATCGATAATTATTGTAAACAACTTATAACGATATGTATAAAAATAGATGAACAATACTAATGCAATTAGTTAAAAATATAAAAGAAGTGCATTACTGCATATTAAAGTGACGTAACATCTCGATTATTATGTATTATGTATGCTTTATTATAGTATAAATAAAAGTAGGTTTGAATTGTAATTTACATAAGATGTTATTTGAAAGTGATTAATACATTTCTGACATTTTAATGCAGCATAAATGGTTAAATATGAATATTCACTGGGTATGAATTATATAGCACGAAAAGTTAAAAAAAAAAATTACTTAGGAAATTTTTTTTTACACTAATTGGTAAATATTATGACAAAACAACTATGATCCGTAATTATTGTAAACAACTTATAATGATCGGTATAAAAATAGATGAATCGTATTAATGAAATAGTTAAAATCGTAACAGAACCTCACTATTAGCAAACTGAATTGACATAGTGTCATGATTGGTATATATTTGGTACAATTTATCTGATATATATAAGACTAATATTTGAAACATAATTTATATGGATATTATTTGAAGGTGGTAATACAAAGAATTCTGAAAATTTAATGCAACATAAAAAGAAAAATGTGAATATTCACTTTGAAGAGAGTTAAAAGCTAAGTTCTGGCTATAATTAGAGCTCTCCCTTACTAAATCAAGACACATTCTAATTCCCAAGTGTTGCAAAAATTCTACCAAATTCTCAATAGCATTCTCTCTCAAATTCACAAAATTCTAACTCTACTTTTAATTCAAATCCAAATCCAAATCCAAATCTTATCCTTCGTGTTGAAGGATTGAATATCAAATATTCAAGTGTTCGAAATGACATTTTCAAATCCAACTTTCTACATTCAAATCATAGGAAACACCAATTTTAATTCAAGAACAAGCCTTTGCCCTTTAGATTAAATCTTTGGAAGAGAAGAATCGAAAATTATGTGATTTGATTAGAAAATTCCGTAAAAGGGTGGTTAGGGATCGAAATAATACGGTATTTAATTTTGAATGACTAAATTTCATCATTTTATATGTAAAAGACTGAAAAGTACTTAATATTGTGAATATGTGGAAGATTATTTGTACAATTTTCCTTATATTTTCTAGGCAAGAATGTGTCATGCTCTAATTTTTAAACCTTTAAACTAATCAAGTAAAAGAAAACAAGAGAAATAAAAGAAAATGAAAGAACCTATAAGGTTTGGAAACTTGATAATTATTATCCAACGAATGAATGTATAAAAAAATATTATTTTCTTAAGATAAATTACAAGGAACCCTCTTAGGATTTGACTAATATTTTACTACTCTATGGTTTTCATATCTACAATTCATTCCCTTGTGATTTTTAATTTTTTGTAAAGTGGATAAAAAGTTAAAAACCTAACGAGTTTGTATAATACGTAAAAAAATACCGCCAAATCTAGTATCCCTCCAAGTGATCTCCAACATCCAACAAACCCTTCTGTTGGAAGAGAAAAATTATGTTTTACGTAACTTTGATTAGAGAATTTAGATGACTAAAATAATTCTTTAGATAAAAAAATTTCAACCCCCTAACAGTCACTTGATAAAAAATTTAACATTTTCACTTTAACCCAAACCATAAGCGGTAAATAGTAGGTTTACAAACCATAAGGGAATGATCTGAAAATTAGCCAAATCAAAGGGGCTTTATTGTAATTTATCCTTTTCTTAATAATGGGAGTACCACTCGATATTAGGTTCTTGGTATATCGAATCAACAAAAGAGAACTTATCCAATCATTTTTCTTATGACCAAAACCCTTAACCTAAATGACTCATAGTCCTTTTTAAAAAAAATAAAAAAAAGAAATAAACTCACCTTTCCCTTCTAGTGACTCAAACTGATAACTAATAGTTATAGGGAAAATGTTTTACTACACAAGTTGCAATTCATTGTTAAAATTACTCATAGTCTTTCAAAAAAAAAAAAAGATTAAATTTAGGTGCTCAACTAAAAAAAGAATCATCGAGGTGTTAACTCAAGTACTTCCTATCCTTACTTGTATGTATTTGTTTCTTTAATCTGTTATAAAACTAAATAATGAATATAAGTCAGAATAGCAATTTAATTAGATATTTATTGTGATACTTCTTTAACAATTTTTTTCATCAATGACTAGGAATTTGAAAATTTGATTTAGATAAAATATGAAATAAGTGGTGATATATAGATTAGGAAAGAGGAAATATTAAAGCAAAAAAATTACATCTGGTGAAATATGGGAAAAAAGTAAAACTGAAAATAAGTAAAATAAGTGTCCTAGAAATTTAAGATCTAAATAAGCACGATTATATATCAATGTTAAATAATTAAGAATAAAAAAAGTTTATGAGTGTCGGATGAAAAGAATGATAGAAAAATCGATGGACACAAATAATAAAAAAGATTATGATGATTGTTAAATGGTGATGTTCGTACGCATGAGTTATAAATTTTGGGAATAAACAAAATCGTTAGGATAATGAAATACAGTTTAGGTAATAAGAATTCCTATTTTTATCATTGTTATGCCATATACAAATGCTCCAAACGAGCAACTATGACTAAATTTTTAAGTTTAGTTTAATTTGTTTATATACTAATTTTATTATTTACAATTAATCACAAACTCTACACTACAAAAATACATATGGTGTTTGCATTATAAATTGAATCTTCTATAGAAACTAAATTGTTTAGACACATTAGATTAGAGTTTATAATTAATCAATGTAACATAGTTAACTTTACATAATAAGAAAAAATCAAGCAAATGTACAATTGGTATGGAAATTAAACCATAAATACCAGTTGTTATGTATAGTGAATTTAAACACACGATTGGTAAATGAACGATAGTACACAAACAACTTATACCAATCAGGAAATAAATTAAGTTATAGATGGTGACTGCCATATATAGTTAATTGTATACCTCCATCATTATGATAAAACTATAGTAGTACCATTAGAGTCATGTTGTAGTTTTTTATTTGTTAATTTTATTATTTACAATTAATCACCAACTATATATTATAGTAATATATACGTTGTTTGAATTACAAAATATATCTAATGTAGAACATCGAAATAAATTATTTAGAGACATGTAAAAAATTATAGCTGGTAAGTAATCTATGTATCACAATTAATTTTACCTGGATGATTCATAATATTTCGAAAATAAGATGTTTAAATTCAGGAAATCAATTGAGAAAGGAATTGTCAAGATTTTAATTCAAGTCTCATATCTCTTTTGATTTTCATTCTTATGATTTTAAGTCCAAGTTGAGTTATGATAACTCTATTGCATAAAGTTATTTTCTCCTTATTTTTTAATAAAATTTTAACAGTATTAGTCCTATTCGGATTGATGCGTTTTTGTGTATATTCTATGTCTATCCATGATTTTTAGGAAAGTAGGTGTATATTAGAATTTTTGGTAGATATATACACTAATCTAGACATAATTGACATTCATAATGCTAGGTACATTTTAATTTATACGCTGTCATGTGTTTTGTAGGTAATTTTTATGTTTGGCTATGAATAGAAGAAGTGGAAGAAGCTAGGGATTGGAATTCAATTAGCTATACTTGAAAAAGTCAAACGCTGGTCAATAGCTCCAAAACCGTGGTCAAGAAATTTAAACCTTGAAGATCACAACAGCAGTTTCCAAATCTCAGAGTAAAAAATGCCAAAAATGTAGTCAAGGAATATGAAGAACAAATTCGAGAATCGCAGTTTTCAAAATGAAGAAATCCCTCAAGAACCGCAACCGCAGTTGTGAAGAAAAATTAGCACTTTTCACTAAGCTAAAAATTTAAAATTACCCTAGAAACACACCTACTAATATATAGTAATAGGTGTAGTTTAGCTGGCCATTAGATTGCATCATGTTGTCTTGTCAAGAACTCTTTTTCAACTTTTATCTCTAACCTTAATCTTAGCTTAATTTCACTAATAAAAACTTAATTTTTAAATCTTAATTTATTGGGTTATCTTTACTCTGCAAATTGATATCCATTTTACTTATTTTTATTTAATCTTTCTTGCATCTCCATAAGAGTCGAGTTTGACAAGTTTCATAGACTTACTGTAATTCTTCATTTTAGTGGCAAATATTGCATTTAATCTTGTGTTTTCTTCACTTCTAAGCATTAATTTGTAGTGGGTTTTCATTTAATCTCATTGTTTTAGCTCAGCATTAACTTAATTGCTAGATCTAGCATTCATCTTACTTTCCTAAAATAGCAAATTTTAAGAACATGCTTACAAGAAAGGTAGGATCTTCCATTTTTAATAAATTCCTACATATCTGCATTTATATCTCCAATTATTAGCTAATTGACTTTAAATGTTTTCTTAGGATAGTAAATAGAGTAGTTTACATTATTGTTACATTTAATGCTTTTTCTTTCACAGTTAGTAACATTTTAATTTCTCATTTTTATGTCTCTTATGCTTAGGACCTTAGCATATTTTCTAGTTGCCTTTCATGTCATACCCCATTTATCTTTTTCCCTTTGATATCTTGCTTTATTATAACATGCTCTTTCAATTGCTTCATTTTGTTTCATGCTAATTTGGTTTGCTTAGTCTATATAAGGATAGTTTTACTCACGCTTAGTATACCTTAGTTTTTACTTAATTGTCTACTTTAATTGCTTTAGTAGAGTAGAATCATCATTTCTTTTCGTTTGTCTAACTAGTTCGTATAGGTTAGTTACCTACAAATCTACCTCATATACTTACAAGTGTGCGGGTATTGGTTAGATAGAGTAGGATTTATTTTATCACTTGTTGTTGCTTTAATTTGCCCAACCATTATTTATCGAACAAAATTTTGGTGCCGTTGTCGGAGACATTCATTTGCAATGGTGATATTAGATACTAGTGAATCTTACTAGATTAGGCATTTCCTTCTCTTAGACTTACTTGTAGTTAGGATTAGTGTAATTGCTCTAAATTTTCCTTATTTCTTGCTTTTGGTGTTTGTCATTGGAATTTGACTCTTTGTTCTTGTTGTGTAGTTCATAGTTACAACGAGGCGATCTTTAAGACTATTTGATTGGGAAATTGAGAGTACATTGACTAGACTCTGAAGAGGAACAAGTTTAACAAGAGCGAACCAAAAATCAAATGGCAAATCCACAACTAAATACTAGGGGTTTTGATGAGAACATTAAGCATGATGATCAAAAAGAAGTAATGGGTAACAATGGGCTTGGAAACGGAATGGGTAATGGTAATGGTAATGGTAATGGGATGAATAGTGAATTTGGAAATCATGGACATAGGGCTTATGCCAATGCTCGGCCTCCTAGGGACTATGCAATGCCATATTTTGAAGGGGCGAATTCAAGCATTGCCCGAATATTTGTGCAAGCCAACAATTTCAAGATTAAGCCTACCCTTATCCAAATGTTCTAAGGTTTTGCCATGTTTAAGGGAGGCCCAAATGAAAAACCATATACGCATTTGATAAATTTTGAAGAGGTAATCGACACTTTAAAGCATAATGGAGTGATCCCGAATTGTGTGAAGATGAGAGCTTTTCCAATTTCATTAAGAGATAAAGCAAAATGGTAGTTTCAATTGTTTGAACAAGGAACCATTCTTCACCTCTTATAACCAATTGGCCCAAGAGTTTCTAGCAAGACATTTCTCACCATTAAGGACCGCTAAATTCTGAAATGAGATTACATCCTTCAGGCAAGATGTGGGAGGACTTAGTGAATCATGGGAGAGATTTAAGGAGTTATTGAGAAAGTGTCCGCACCATGCTATACATTGTGGTTCCAAATTCAAACCTTTTACCATGGTTTAGTTCTGGAAACGAGGTCCATAATTGATACTTCCGCGGGAGGTTCATTGTCTTTTAAGACACGGGAAGAAGCTCAAACATTCCTGAACTATGCAGCGTCCAATTATTACTATCATGAGCCAATTGCCCCAGCTGGTGCTCAACAACAAGAAGCACAACAAGCCCAAATTTAACAAGGAGGTGTCTTGAATTTGAATCAAAATAATGTGGTACTAGCTCAACAAATACTTCTGCGGTTCCACAAGTACTTCTCACATGTGATTTTTGCAGTCATAACCATTTTAATGGATGATGTGATATCTCCCACGGAATCAAATGAACAAATCCAATTTATCTCAAACCAACGATCAACCTCAAGGACCTCCTAGAGTATATGAAAACACCTATAACCTTTTTTGGCAAAATCACCCAAAATTTTCATGGAGCAACCCAAACAACACACAAAATTCATCTTTTCAACCCAATTATCCTCCATCAAACTACCAAAACCAAGCCTTATCTTCAAGACCATATCAACCACCACACCAAAGTAATCCCCCAACTTACCAATCTTAACCAAACCCTTTATATCACTCTCAACCATCAAGACCTCCAATCCAACCTATAAACCATTCCTCACATACCTGTAACGATCATTCACATGAGCATAGCTTGAGAAGAGAAGTGGAAGCTTTGAAGAGGGAGAATGATAGTTTGAGAGAAAATCAAAGACGGGCGATCGAGAATTTGAGGGCCACTATGCAAAACTTGAAGATTCAATTAGGACAATTGGCTCGTCAAAATAATAAGAGACTGGTAAAGCTCCAGCATTACCTAGTGACACCATTCTTAATCCACGGGATAATCATAGAAGGGAATAAGTACAAGCGATAACCCTTAGGACTGGTAAGGCCTTAGAAAAAAAAAAATTGTGAGCTCAAACTTAAATGAAGCAGAAGGTGAGAAATATGAAGATAATGGTATGGAGACGGGAGAGCCATCAAAAGGTATGGTTGAAAAAGGTGATATACCTACTAAGTTCTTTATACAATCAAATACAGACAAGAATCTCGCAGTATTGTTGACCAAGCAAGTTAGGGTCCCATTTCTGCAAAGAATGAAAAAGGATGAAAGGCAATGAAACTCAAGAGATTCCTAGAAATTTTCAAGAACATTGAAATAAACATTCTTTTCATTGACAGTTGGAGAACATGCCAAGTTACGCCAAATTTATGAAGCGAATGTCACAAACAAATGGAAGCTCAAGGGGACAAAATTTTATGCTTTAATGGAGGGTATACTGCCATAATTCAGAGAAATCTCCATCCAAAGTAATGTGAAGGATTCCAGTTCATTTTCAATTTTTTGTGAAATTGGAGGGGTAACTTTTGATAGGGCATTATGTGATCTCAGAGCCTCAATCAACCTCATGCCTCATGCTACATTCAAAAGGTTGAATGGAGGTGGTTTGAAACCGACTAATGTAACCCTCTAACTAGGGACCGAAGTATAAAGCAACCAGTGGGATTGTGGAAGACATTATAGTGAAAATGGGCAAAGTGTTCCTCCCCGCTGATTTTAGAGTGCTAGACGTGAAAGAGGATGTGGTGACCCCATTGATCTTAGGAAGATCGTTTTTAGCTATCGGGAAAGCAATCATTGATGTCCAAGAAGGAAAATTACAATTTAGAGTCAATGAAAATATTGTCTTCGATATTTTTGTTTCATTAAAATTTCCTTGAATTCATGATGATGTAATGAGAGTAGACTTGATTGATGATCTAGGTGATAATTTTTGTAGGGAGACCTTCAAAGAGCACTCCGTAGATTGTACATGCATGCAACGATACAAAAGATTAAGAGGAATTTCATGAAGACACTCAAGAAGACATAGCCATGAGGATGAAAAGTTGAACAAGGAAGTGAAAGAGCAAAGTCCGAGAAGTATAGATAAAGGGGGGTCTCCGATCAATGAACCCCGCAAAGTGGAGCTCAAACCACTCCTTTCACATTTTAGATATGTTTTTCTGTGTAATAATGAGTCTTATTCGGTTATTTTGAGTTCTTTGCTTTCTTATGTTGAAATGGAAAAATTGATTATTATGTTGAAAAAGTATCGAGGGGCTATTGGTTGGAGCATTGATGATATTAAGAGGATAAACCAAATCATTTGTAATCACAAAATCCTAAAATGATGACTTCAAGCCATGTAGACAGCTTCAATGTAGGTTAAATCCCACATTGAAAGAGGTAGTTGAAAAGGAGATGCTTAAGCTCTTAGGCACCGGTACTATATACCCCATAAATGATAGTGAATGGGTGAGCCAAATAAAAGTAGTACTAAAGAAAAGCGGGAATGACAGTATTAGTAAATGAGAATAACGAGTTGATACCATTTAGGACAGTGCCTTAGAAAGCTTAATGAAGCCACTTGGAAAGATCACTTCCCTAAATCATTCATTAATCAAATGCTTGAGAGACTTTCTGCATATGCATTCTATTGCTTTCTAGATAGTTATTCAGGTTATTTCCAAATAGTTACAGCCTTAGAAGACCAAGAAAAGACCACGATTACTTATCCTCATGGAACCTTTGCTTACAGCCAGATGCCCTTTGGGTCACAACATGATTGAAAAGGTCACTAAAGTCTTCATGGATGATTTTAGTATTTTCAGTGATTCATTTGATTCTTGCTTGCAAAATCTCACTTGTGTGCTTAAAAAATGTGAAGAAACAAACTTGGGTTTGAATGGGGAAAAATGCCATTTTACGGTCAAAGAGAGAATTATCCTAAGTCATAGAATTTTGTCGAAGGGCATAGAAGTGGATAGGTCTAAAATAGAAGTCATTGAGAAATATGCCACCTCCAACCAATGTTAAAGGAGTGAGAAACTTTTTGGGTCATGCCGGTTTTTACTGGCATTTTATTAAAAAATTTTCTATGATTTCTCGACCTTTATGTGCTCTTTTAAAAAAAGATGTTCCATTTGATTTCAATGATGAGTGTTTACATGCCTTTAATCATTTGAAAAATATCTTGATTACTGCCCTGGTCTTTATTGTTTGAGTTAATGTGTGATGTAAGTGACTATGTCGTTGGAGTAGTTTTGTGGCAACATATTGATAAAGTGTTGCATGTGATTTACTATGCAAGTCGAACATTAAATGGTGCACAAATTAACAACTCAACCACCAAATAAAACTTCTTGCAATTGTGTTTACTTTTAATAAGTTTAGGTCATATCTTATTGGGAACAAAGTGACCATTCACACTGATCACTCGCCTCTCAAGTTTTCTTGTTAAAAACGATGCCAAGCCTAGACTAATCTTTTAGACATTTCTATTGTAGGAATTTGATTGGACTATCAGACGTGGTATATAAGAAGGAAAGTGAGAATACCGTGGCCAACCATCTTTTGAGAATAGAAGGAATAATGGAAACTCAGGGGAAGAAATGCTGTGATAAGTTCATAATTGTGCTATATTTTATGTGTCAATTATCACGTTTTTATGTGTTGTAAGCAAGATTTGAGTTATTATTTAGCTTAATTTGGTTATTCTTAGTTTTTGTGGGGTTAAAGTGAAAAAGAGCTAAAAAAGATGGAAAAGATGAAAGAAAATGTTGAGGGCGGAACATGCATAAGTATGAAGCCATTTTGGATGTTGTTTTGTATTTCAAGCATAAATTTTGAGTCAAAGCTTCAAGTGAGATGATTTTGGATGATTTAGAAATCTATTGAATAGTTCTACAACTTTTGTATTTTGAGTTTTCCATGATTCTATAGGCATCTTGTTCAAAATTGCAAAGTTGGAAAATATGTACCGACGAGGAGCGATTCTGATATAATTTGGTAGATTGAGAATAACTTTACATTATCTGAGCTCCAATTGAGGTTATGCAAGATGTTTTCAAAAGTTAAGACATATAACTACAACTTTCATGTTTTACATTTTGCCAAATTCGATCTGTATCAGGGTCAAAATTGAAGCTGAAAGTGAAGCCTAGTGCACATGCACTGGGGTTGTGCAGCGCATGTGCGCTGGGACCAGAAGGAAACTTTTCAACACTGCCTAGGGTGCACATGCGCCCAAAAAAGGCAGCACCCAAAACTGCAGAATTGCGTATTTTTGAGTTTTTGATAGATTTTTTCTCCTGGTTGGACTCTTTTTCACCCGATTTTACATTCTTATTCGTAGGCATTGATTGTAACCCTAAGTAATCATCATAAATACACCATTTAGGGTAAGAGAAAAGGATTAACACTTTATTTTCTAGTTTTATCTAGGGTTTCAGCAGTAGGAAATTCTTCTTTATTATTTCATGGCACTTTGTGCCTAAACCCTTTTCTTGGTCGAGGGATTCGAAGCCATGGTCAATTCTATTTTTCAAAGTTGTGAAACTTCTTGTGATTGAATTTATTCTATTATATGTCAAGTATTGATTATTTTTCTGCAATTAATTTTATGATTGTTCTTTTTAACTTGTTATTGCTGCAGAATATTAAGTTATTGGAATTAATCTACTGCAAGATTGGCATAACCGCGTGTGTTTATGTTTAATTAGTATAATCATTCTTGTTGACTTTAAAGCTTCTATTAAATTAATCTTTGGCGCGTGTCTGGGTTAAATTAATAGTTAGGGTTAATTGGATCGCGTGTTGAAAATTAACCAACTTTAGAAAGAAATAAGAATCAACTTTGAATTGTAATTCAGGTTAATTCTTCAATTAATGCTTGATATGAAATTTGAATTATCTTGTGTGTCAAGGGTCGACTAATGAAATTGCCATGGTGGATATGACCAAAATCAAGACTTTTCTTACATCGAATTTTCTTCAATTATTTTCTTGTTTTAGTTTTAGTTTAAAAGCATTCAAAACCCCTATTTTTCCAGAGCATTTAGCACGAGTAAACTCCGTTCTCTGTGGGATAACCTGTACTCAACACTACTACAGTACAATTGAGAGCTGTTAATTTTGGGTGCCTACGACAACATTTCAACTCGGCATTATTATTTCACACCATGCTGATTAAGGAGAATTTTTTGGAGGAGTAACTATTGACGGTTAGAGGGTCTACACTTTGGTATACAGATTTCGTGAACTTTTTGGTGGCCAAGGTGATCCCTTCAACCATAGACTCTGATCAAATAAAGAGGTTCCTCTTAGAATACTACATGTGGGATGACCTGTACCTCTACCATTAGTTCAAGGATCAAGTGATTCGGAGGTGCATCCCAGAGGAAGAAATTCAAGGTGTGCTGTATCATTGCCATTCCTCACCGGTGGGAGGACACCATAGTCCACAAAGGACGGCGGCTAAGATCATGCAAAGTAGACTATGTTGGCCAACAATATTCAAGGATGCAAGGAATTTCACTATCCAATGCAATAAGTGCCAATTCCACGTTCTGGAATCTTGACCAAGAGGGATGAAATGCCTTTTAATAACATAATAGTGTATGAAGTGTTTGACGTATGGATAATCACTTCATGGGACCATTTCCACCGTCGCACAACAACAAATTCATACTTGTTGCGGTGGACTATGTTCCTAAGTGGATAGAAGTCGTTGCACTTTCAACAAATAACGCTCGAGTTGTGGTAAATTTTTGTGAGAAAGAACATTTTCTCGAGATTTGGGGTGCAAAAGGCAATCATTAGTAATGGGTGAACGCACTTCAAGAATTCACTGTTTGAATTCATCTTATCTAAATGTGAAGTCACCCACAAAAATGCACTTGCATACCACCCTCAAACATTTGGTCAAGTGCAGGTTTCAAACTGGGAATTGAAGAGAATACTTAGAAAACAGTGAACTTGTCAAGAAAGGATTGATCCGAAAAGTTAGATGACGCATTGTAGACATATCGAACCGTCTTGAAGACATCTCTATAGGGATGTCCCCATATGTATCTCTGGATGGTTTATGGCAAACCATGCTATCTCCCGGTTGAAATCGAACACAAGGCATATTGGGTCATGAAGAGCCTCAATTCTGATTTGAAGGAGGCAAGTGAGAAAAGGCTTCTTGATTTGAATGACTTGATGAATTCCAAAGAGAAGCCTATGAAAGCTTACAAATCTACAATAGAGAACTAAATCTTGGCATGACAAACACATCTTGAGGAAAGAGTACAAGGCCAGGGATCTAGTGTTGTTATATAATTCAAGGCTCAAGTTGCTTCCCGAAAACTCAAATAGAGATGGAGTGGATTTTATGAAGTGTTGCAAGTATTTCTTTATGGTGCAGTGGAGATAAGAGGGAGCGAAGGAAATTTCAAAGTCAATGGCCATCATCTCCGGCTTTACTTTGGAGGAGTGATTGAAGAGGAACACGAAACCGTTCACCTTACTACAACATGATCTTGCATGCCAAAGTTGAGCCAATGACTATAAACAAGAGCACTTCTTGGGAGGCAGTGTATCAACCTATGTTTCTTGTCCTTTTTTTATTTATAATTTGTTTACTTATGTTTAAGTAGGTTTAGTTGCTCGTTTTTGTAATTCTTAGGTTTGGTTTGGTTTGAATTATCTTGGCTGAATGGTAGTGGAATAACTCTTTGATCTCATAATTTTGTGATTGTAGGTGATGAGAAAGTTGAAGAGGGAGTTTGAGAAATGGAGTAGAAATTTTTTTTAACTATAGAAAACCGCAATTTTTGTGTTTTCAAAACTGCAGTTCTCTATCTACTTGGGTTTCTGGAAAATTAATTGCATTTCAAAACTGTGGTTAATTGAGGAGTTTTGTGGAAACACTTTATACCACAGTTTGCTTTTGGAAGAGGAAAAATGAAAACTGCAGTCAAAATGAGCTTTCAAAGTGAAAATTTTTTCTAAGCCTTTTAAACCGCGATTTGCACAATTTCAAAACTGCGGTTAAGAGTCAACTTGAGTCACTAGAAAGTAAACCATGTTTGAAAACCACAGTTTTCTAAGGGTACTAATTTGTTTTCAAAATTTTTCTAAGTAAAGAAACCATGGTTTACCCAACTTTAAAATTGTAGTTAATTCTCAACTTGGCTCATTGAAAAATTTACCATGTTTGAAAACCGTAGTTAAGGTGTTTGTTTCAAAAAAAATTCTAAGGAAAGAAGATCGTGGTTAAGTTTTAAAAGAAGAAATTTTAAAAATCACGGTTAATTGAGAAAACCCTAGATGTCTTTCAAAGCCGCTGTCAAAATGTTTTAGCCTAAAAATTCAAAACTGTGGTGCCAACCTTCTCGAGTATAAATAGTTTTTAACTTAAAAATTTTTCTGAAATCCCTCTTTCTCCCTTTCTCTTGGCTAAAATTTTTACTTTCCTCCCTTCTTTTACCTGTACATACACCATCTCCCTTCAAGAGCTCCTTCTATCTTCCTTACTAGCATCCCAAAGCAAGGGGTAGAAGGCTACTCGGTCAGTAGCATCATCAAGAGGCTGTGAACTTCAAAATTTTATTCTTAAAATGGGTAAATTCATTCTAAATTACTATTCTGAGCTTTTGGTAGTAGAATTTTGAAGTTTGACATTGTTTTGGAATTGTGAGAAGTTCTTGATTATTGTTGGTTGGTTGGTTGGACTGTTTGTATTGAAATTGCTTACTTGATTTTTTCTTATTTGCCTATACTTGTGAATAATTGAACAACGGCTAGAGATAAAGGCAAGGGTAAGGAAGTGTTGACGGCTTCGGCCGGCAAAAAGAGAAAAAGGGGACCCAAGGGGCAGTATCAAAAAGAAGACAATAGGGAGTATGATGATCACATTTTTGTGAGTCTTAAGCTTCCAAACTTTGGAAAAAATGGATCAAATTTGGTGTCATACCTGACCATAGTTTTAATGTGTTAGAAAAGTTGGGTGAGTATGAAGGAGTTAGGATGAAAATTGAACATCAATTGACTGAGAGAACCTGAGCAAAATCTAATGAATCAATAGGGCCAGGTATGTGAATCTTGTGAAGGAATTTCACTGCAATCACACTTGAATGAAATGGTGAACGATAATGTCTATGTACGAGGTAAATGAGTGGATGTGAGTGAAAGAAAATTAATTCAGTGTTGGGTGCTTCTCATCACAATAGCACGATGTATGGGAACTTGATGAATCCAGATCATGGGGGACCAAATTAGGCTAAGATTTGGGCAGAAGTGTGTGGTAGTGAGCCTAATTGGGAATACAATACAACCAAGACCAAGATTTCGGGATGTGTAAAGAAAACTTATAGCTATTACCAAAGGTTTGGTTGTACTTTGTTTGTTATAGGATAATGGGGACTACCACACTGAATTTTGTGCAGTGTGGTAAAGTCTGCTTGGTTTTTGGGATACTTGAGAGTTTGAGCATTGATCTGAGAAGAATTATTTATCTGGAATTTCTAAAGAACTCCCAATCTGCAAAACCCACTTTTTCCCTTCCCAGTCTTGTTACTAAACTGTGTTTGGATACAGGTGTTGAGGTTAATACAGGCGAGGAAGAAGTCCACAGTCCAAAGGGGCCAATCCATAAAGCTTATGTGCGGAATATGGTGGATGAGTTCAATCGTCATCATCCATGTCAAGAGACCTCTGGTTCAGGTTCATAGGTAGCTCAAACCCTTCCTTCTAAGTCACAATTCATTACCATGCTCGGAGATTATGTGTACTATCCTCCACAAACTAACCTTGAGCAATAAGAACTTCACGTTTATTGGACGTACAGTCAAATGGCCCTCCAAAACAACTTGATCTTACTTGGCCAAGCCTTTCAAACTATCACCCTCAACACTTGGATTCATCCTAAACCTCCACCGAGTTGGTAGTTTGGACCACTACATGGCCAAGTGTATTTTCAACCGTAAGGCAAATAACAACCACCATGATACAGCAGCGAAAAAGAGGGAAACAACGAAGAAGAGGAAGAGGGCAATGAAGATAAGGGCAACATTGAGAACTCAGAAAACGGGATGTACGAGATATATGGAGAGGAGGACAAAGAAGATGAAGATAAAGATTAATTGAGCTCTATCCTTATCACCCCATTGAGAAGATCTTCATTCTTTATTTATTTTATACTTTTATTCCCCATTACCCCTATTATGATCATTGCTTTGGGGTGTGTGTGTGTGTGAGAGAGAGAGAGAAATTCTCATGACTATTTCCTTTACTTTCTTTGGTTTGCACGTTGATGGATAATTTGGTAGTTTAGTATTTTACTTGCTTTGGTATAAATAATATTTTTGGTTGAGAGGTTGTATTTGGAATGTTGATTGGTTTGACCCTTCAATGTAGTTGGCAGTTTTAAAAGGGTGACCTTTGGGCTATTTTGATACGGTCAACCCTTAGTTATTGCTTATGTTTGTTTGTTAGACATAAACTTTTGGACGCCTTGTCAGCTTGGTCCAAGTTTGAATTATTATTATTATGTTTATGTTTCCTTATTTTATTTTCTTGTGGTCAATGGTGAGTAGTAATATGAGTGGTACTCATCATTGCTAATATGATGGGAAGTGTAGTGGTGTCCTTTATGCATGTGTTTGGTTTGTATGTTTGGAATGGAGTGATTTGACATGGTAAATTTGGTTGCATTACTTGTGCGAAGTGACCTTTTAAGTCTTTAAACTTTTCCGACTGTTCAACTACTTGTTTGCAAATGCTTTCTCGTGGCTAGTATAAGGTCTATGCTCTATTTTGATTGTAAGTATTGTTTGAATGCCATAGTCATTTCGTAATTGGTTGGTTTAAATGCAATTAAGTTTTGGAATTTGGTAGATAGTGTACAAAGAAATGATTTAAGCATCTTTAGTCATTTTGTATTATTGAACGTTTTGTGGACTAATAATGTTTAGTTTAGGACATTAGTTTAGGCAGTATGAATCTTTTATTTATTACATAGCCGGATTTTGAAAATGAACTAGGCAATTCTTTGGACTATTTGAGTTAAAAGCCTAACTGAATGTTAATATAATCCTAGTATCCCAATTTGAGCTTTTAAGCCTTATTTCTTGGACACCTATACAATTAGCTCAGCCTTCTCTTTTATTGAATTTCTATTCTTTTGTCCCATCATCTTAGTTGAATTTGGACCTATGCTTTGAATTGTGATATGATGGAACGAAGTAAACCTTTTTGCACTTTAATTTGCAAATTGAAGTATCATTGTTAGACTCTTTCGTCAATTTTGTTCTTGTAATTAGATACAATAATGTTGAATCTGCTTGTGCCAATCTTTTTATATCTTTAAAAGAAAATTGTTGTTGCAATATTATATATATGTGTTATAATAAAGGAGAATAAAAAAGATCCCCTCAATGTTCTAATGCTTCAAGTGGTGAATGGTTCGATTGCAGTGGTTATGAGAATTTTTGTTCTTGAGTTAAGGTTCTTAAGTTTGTCATGAATGACTAACGTAAAATTGAGTCACTTGTACCCAAAATTTTACCCTACCCTTACCCTTAGCCTACATTACAAGTTTAGAAAGTCCTATGAGATCCTTAATCTGGGATATAAGATCTTAGATATTGATGGAGTAGATGAAACATTATCTTGATTGATGTTTCTAGCTAAATCTTATGATGTCCATAAGCAACCTTGCATGTTCATTTACATTCTAGTGTTTCTTTAAACAAGTCTTAGTGATCTTTCTACACTAGCAGCCAATTTTTGAGAAAGTTGACATATTTACTCTTGATCACCTTGGAATTGAATTGGCATTATCTTAATATTGCACTTGCCAAAATGAGACGTACACTTGAACTATTCTGTATTTTTGAACTTAGCAAGTGGTCGAACGTGTTTAGTTTGTTGAATTAAATCACTATTTACACAAGTTTGAATGCTTCTTAATTTATCTTATCTATTCACGTTTATTTCTATTGTTGATATGCTTAATCTTTTCTTTCTTATTTTGTTCAGGACTAGTAAAATGCTAGATTATGGTGTGATAACTTTATTGCATAGAGTTATTTTGCCTTTATTTCTTATGCAATTTTAGCAATGTTAGTCTCATTTGGATTAGTTTTGAACTTTTTTGTGTTAGTGATATTCTATGCTATCCATGATTTTTAGGAAAGTAGGTATATTTTAAGATTTTTGGTAGATATATGCACTAATTTGGACACAATTGATATTCATGATACTAGGTGCATTTTAATTTATGTCTTGTGGTGTATTTTGTAGGTAATTTTGATATTTGGCTATGAATGGAAGATCCACTAGGTACTAGAATACAATTAGCTGAAAAAGTCAAAACCCGATCAACAGCTCCAAAACTGCGGTTAAAAAATTTAAGCCTTGAAGATTACAACCATGGTTTCCACCTCTTAGAGTCTAAAGTGCCACAACCACATTCAAAGAATTAGAAGAACAAATTCTAGAACTGCGATTTTCAAGTAAAATGAAGAAATCTCTCAAGAACCGTGGTTACCGAATTTGTATAGTTAAAATGGTGATTGTGCTTGTGAAGAAAAGTCAGTACTTTTGACTGAAAATTTGAAATTACCCTAGAAACACACCTACTAACACGTAGTAGTACGTGCAGTTTAAGTACAGCGAGCCTTAGATAGGGTAATGTAGTCTTGTCAAGAACTCATTTTCTACCTTATCTCCAACTTTAATCTTAGCTTAATTCTAATTGTGAAAACTTAATCTTTAAGTCTTAATTTATTAGGTTTTCTTTTCTCTACAAGTTGATATCTATTTTACTTATTTTTATTCAATCTTTCTTGCATTTCCATTCTAGTCTAGTTTCACTAGTTTCATATACGTAGTGTAATTCTTCATTTTAGTGGCTAATCTTGCATTTAATATTGTACTTTCTTTATTTCTAAACATTAATTTGTACTGGACTTTCATTTGATCTCATTGTTTTAGCCTAGCATTAACTTAAATTGCTAGATCTAGCATTCATTTTACTTTCCTAAATTAGCAAATTTTAACAACATTCTTAGACTCTAGGTAGAATCTTTTATTTTTAGTAAATTCCTTCATATCTTCATTTATATCTCCAATCATTAGCTAGTTGACTTTAAATGTTTTCTTAGGATAGTAACATAGTCAGGATTAGAGTAGTTTATATTATTGTTACCTTTAATGCTTTTTCTTTCATAGTTAGTAAAATTTTAATCTCTTCTTTGGAGGTAGAAAAACTAGATTAGTGCAGTTTTATTGCTTTATTTAGACCTGTTTCTTAGTTTACTATTTAAAATTGCCTACTCAATTGTGCATTTTCATGTCTCTGATGCTTAGGACCTTAGCATATTATCTAGTTGTCTTTCATGTCATACCCCATTTATCTTTTGTCCTGTGATATCTTGCTTTATTAGAACATGCTCTTTCAATTGCTTCTTTTTGTTTCATGCTTATTTAGTTTGCTTACTGTAGTTGTACTCACGCTTACTATAGCTTAGTTTTTACTTAATTGTCTACTTTAATTGCTTTAGTAGAATAGAATAATCATTTCTTTTCGTTTGCCTAACTAGTGTATAGATTCGTATAGGTTAGTAATCACCGATCAACTCTCCATGGCAATGATACCCACTCGCCACTATCTACGAAGCTAACTTACTTGTGTACTTGCGAGTGTGTGAATATTGGTTAGGTGGAGTAGGTTTTATCACTTATTCTTACATTAATTTGTCTAACTATTATTCACCAAACAAGTTAATATAACATAAATAAATACAAGTAATTAATATGCATTTAACTAATATAAAGGCAATTTAAAACTTGCATGTATAACACACAATGAAGAAAAATATTTAATCTTGAACCATTGTATTTTGGTAATTATTATATGTGATAATAAAGTATCCTATCATGTATGACTATTGAGTGCATCTTAGACAGTAAGATTCTTTTCACAATCTATTAGTCATAGGTTCAAGTCATGAAGGGGTAACAGAGATGTGTTTTTTCTTTAAAAAAAAAAAAAAAAGAATACACAAGATAAGAAAAGAAAAAAATAAAATTAAATATCCTATGTCCCATAAGAACTTACATAAGTTAAAAGAAAAAAGGTAATAAAACTAATTAAAGTAAATTACTCTAACGATTTAACCACTCTTGGCCTAATTTAATGTGGTGTGAAAGTCTAACAAATGAATAATTAAGTCTTAATTTAATATGATTTAAACTTATTTTTAACTTTACAAACCTTAGGGTCTAACTGAAAGTTAAATAAACTACAAAGATCAAAATAAGAGATTTCTAAATACTAGTCAATGGGGTCAAACAAGAAAATAAGGACAAAGTAAAGGATTAAAGCGGCAATTTTTTTTTTTTTTTGCAAAAAATTAAGCCGTCTCTTATACACATCTAAGATGTGTATAAGAGAAGTCTCCCATTCCAAACCTTTTACTATCATTTTCAACTGATGCAAATTGATGAAACACATCATTGATCACACAACGTTGATGACTTAGCAAACAGACTGAAGGGGTTTTATAAAATCTAAAGGAGAGTTCCACAAAAATTCCTGCTGACTACAATATTTAGCGAAGTAAGCTAAGGAGTGAGCTTGCATATCATCATTTCTACTAATCTTCTATAACACCAGCAATTCCACTTAAAAACACTAATGTCTAGTTTTTGTTATTGTAGATAGGTAGATAGTGTAATTTATCCCAATTAATATGAGTATTCTTTAGACTATTTAATCATTTGTGGTCTTCCTCCACCATCTGTGAGTTTGTGTGCTTCAGTTGTATCAATCCCATCATTTATGTGCAGGGAATTATTGTAATATGGTTGTATTAAATCCCACCAATATGTGTAGTCATAATTTATAAACAAAAGAATTTACATGCTAAACATTGAGGTATGAAATCAACACTGAGCTTCCAAAATTGACTACAAGCCGTAGTAGCACAGTATTTGTTTATTAAGTCATCCAAATTTTTCCCTCGTTGAATTGCATATAAATTAATGGACTAATTCTATGTACACCCTCTAATTTATATCGAATTCTTACTTTACACCTCAAATTTGAGTTTATAATACTTTGTATCCTCAACTTTCAAATTCCTTCTATTTCAATCCAACTTTTAACGCCGTCATCAAAATAAAGGAATCTTTCACATGTTGGGTTTACTCACAAAATATTAGGCAAATTGTTGTAACTACTGAATTTATTAAACATGTGTAAATATTTTATTAAATTTGGTGACAATATTAAAAATTAGATTAAAATATGACGGATTTGAGAATCAAGTTATAAAGTATTTTAAACTAAAATTTATGGTACAAAGTGAGAATGGAGTATGACTTGAAAATTGTAAAGTAAAATTAGTCCTAAATTATTGCATCATGTACGTGTCTTTAAGATGGCAAGTTTCCAATGAGGAAATGTAATGGGATTAGATAAATCAAGTTATTCATTTTGTCGAACAGAAACTCTTTGTATTTGTAAGGTTTAATCCACATCACAAAATTTATAAATAGAGTCAAAAATCGAATTTACCTAGGTCTTTGTCTTTGTGTTCAATGTATACTTCATATAATTGCCATTTGAATTTTATTTCCAAATTTGTTTGTAATGTGTACAGGTTAACTTTACATTAGATATTTGTACATATTGGGCGTATGTGTAGGGATAACTATGTATGTTTCTACTGCGCATGGTGCTGAATGGGACTCCTAGTACAGGACAAGAATCGAGACAGTTGGTAATTGACTTTAAAGACTACTTTAATTAAACTACCACAGACGAAGCCAAATTCTAATTGGACTACAAAATTGACTTGACCAAATCGACAATTAACCAAAACAATCAATAAATTAACTAATTAAGGTTGATGAAATTCACACTTTTTTTTTTTTAAATTTTATCTTTTTACACACTCTTATCACTATTTATTATCATAATTTACAGGCTCTTTCTAATTCCTTGCACATCATTCAAATGAACATTTTATACTAATAGATATTAATAAGGAGGTGCAAAAAGTTAAAAGGGTGTGTAGATATCATCACCACTAACTAAGACTTTGGATTCACTATTATACTTTTTTTTATTATATTCATATTACGTTATGTAATGAGATGATATTTGTCTTTTTAATATAAAAAAAATTAAACGAGGGATAAATGTTATGGACTCTATCATATAATATATGAGTGTAATAAGAAAAAGTTTAAAAGAAAATTCAATTCCCCTAATTAAGTTTTAAAGTTTATTTTAAAAATGTAGGTTTTATGCTTGCTCATTATTGTTTGCCGACAGATTGGGTAACTTCAAATGGTGCTCATTTCTGAGTGTCAACCTGAGATTCAACATATGGCCATATTCTCTATTATAATTTCCATGAATAGTGGAGTTTGGACCACTGAAAACTGCATAGTCTCCTTGGCTTTTTAGCAACAGCAGTGTAGAGTGTACTGGACTAACATCAGTCTGAAGCAATTAAGGAGAGATACTTGAACGTAAAGCCACCATGGACAGGGATTGAAAAATCTTTGTATAGTGAAGGACCTTTGCACAGGAAATGGCTCAGTTTTGTACAGAACAATATGTCAAAGGAATTTAATTCTTGATGTACCTCACGTGGAGGCATCGTTCTGTACTAAATCAGAAACTACAGAGAATTTATTACCCTAGCATCGTGTTAGGCCCTAGAAACTAAGAATATATATATATACCCTCCAAAAATAAAAAATTCTATCCTTGAACACATAATGAAAGTAAAAGCCAAGGAGCTTCAACTTCGTAGAAAACTCACGAAGCATGGAACAAAGGCATTCGACTAACGTTTGATCGAAAACTGCCAGCAATACACGTGAAACTGACTTATCCCAACAAGGCAAAGAAGAAGAGGAAGATCTTAGATCATAGAGGCAGTAGAACGACGGCATTGCATCTGTTTTTTTTTTTTTTTTTTAAAATTAAATCAAATGTCAAGTTGTAATTATCATGGAAGGCATCACAAGATTCAAGGGCCGTGCAGAGCTGGGCTATCATTGTTCCCCATGCCCATAATGGCAGAGGGTCAGATTGGCCTAGAAAGGGCAAATGTTATGCCTGAACTGGCCCAGACAAACTACTAGCCTGGGCTGGCCCACTTCGTGGCCCAAGCTCTGTCCCATTTATTTTAAAAATAAATTATTTTATCTTATTTCAAATTAGTTGAAATAATTTAATTTTTTTAGATAATGAATTCATTTTATTAGTATGACAAACATTCTGTATTACTTTTTATCACTCAATCAAATAACAGTTAAGATTACTCT